>OX465198.1:7354860-7954860 GCA_949987655.1 Polymixis flavicincta | reverse complement strand
AAATAGAGAAGGTTTGCAGAAAACTTATCTATACTACTCTTATAGAGTTTGAGTATTTTAATTACATTTGGAGTTGAAGAAAAAGAGACATCACACTTTTTTTTCTCTATCTTTAACTATAGGTACTTAATTACATTAGACTTTACATCAGCATCAAAAACCAACTGAAGTTTAGCAATCTTAAATCAGTAATTCCCACAGCATCACTTCGCATTTTGTGTCGGAACGCTCCAAAGTCCAACAGTGGAAAACGCAACCGACACAGCCGCAGGCTCGCCGTACCAATGGTATAATTACGACCAATGTTTCGGGGAACCAGCAGTTTTTATTATCTTCGGCTACTGTGATTAGATGGACCACAGATAACTTTGGGAACCCGAGGAAAATAAAACAAAAATTATCTGTGGTCACTTTTGTTTTTGGTTGAGTTTTGAAATGGTGTTGTTATGTGTAATAGATATTTTTATGGTGCCCAAGGGGTGTATCGCGTTACCCAGTAACTGGGTTGTGGAGGTCAGATAGGCGGTCGCTCCATGTAAAATACTGATACTCTTGGTATTCGGTTAGACTAGATGCCGAATATAAGATAGTTGAGATAAGACTAGGCAGATATTTCGATAGACAGAACATGACATGAAGTCGGTAGTACGCAAATGGTATGCAGACATGTAATTTTCGTCAGTAGGTATTGTTTAAGACCCACATAATTTTATCTGTCCATCTAAAATCTTGTGGTAATTTACAATTAAATCTAAAATATGATTTGGCTAAATAATAATATCCATTTTTATGGACTTGGTCGTCAGTGTTTCGGGCTTGTGACGATCCGTAAGGACTATACAAGTTCTACGATTTACAGCCAGGATTAACGGCTTAACGTGCTTTCCAAGGCACGGCGGGGTCACCATGTGTAATAAGTGGTCGCCCATCCACGAACCGAACGAGGTAAGCATAGCCCAATTATTTACCCACGACAATGACTTTAAATAATATCCCATATAATACGTGCCATGTGATTTCTTGTGCACAAATAAAAGAATTCATCGTGACTTAGAAATGAAAACAGTTAAGAACAAAGTAGCAGAGTCTCTCAAAACCTACAAAAAGCGATTGCAAATGCATCCTCATCATTTCAGCTAAAAGACGTCCAGTACCTACTGGACATAGGCCTCCCCCAAAAGGAGGTGGTTTGCCATAATCGCCACGCTTGGCAGGCGGGTTGGCGATCGCAGTATAGTGGTAAAATGCATAGAGAACGCTGCTGCCCATTCTCTAGTAAGTCCCTTAGTCGCGTTCTACGACACCCACGGGAAGAAAAAGTATAATGCTATTTTTTACGTCCGGCAACACACGAAACCAACCTAACCGCCTAGCAAATAGTCTGATGGACTGCCAAACACAGCATTTCAAAAATTAAAGAGATGAGCACCACAAGATCTTATATCAACATAAGAAGCCATCCCTACTTATTATAGAAATGCGAAAGTAACTCTGTCTGTCTTTTACGCTTTCACGCCTAAACCGCTGAACCGATCGTCATGAAATTTGGCAGAGATATAGCCTGAGATATGGAGAAGGACATAAGCTATCCAAGCGGGTGGAGCCGCGAGCAAATAATATGAGCGGCTGAATAATTATATGAGCTCCATGAATAACCTAATTAAATTATTAATCTCCAGTTAAATGTCAAATCGAAAGATCGCAGGAAAAGGAAGACAAAAAGAATCTATTGAGTGGACCCCAGCTTCCAGAATTTGATCAAATAATACTATAACTTCGATGACATTGTAAACTCACAATAAACATAATTAATTATGCATGAATACCGATAACTGGTGAATCGATACATAATGTGCCTCAGGCAGGACTCGAACCTACGCCCCTGTGAGTTAGCACTCGACGACATAAAAAAAATACATAGAAATGTATTTTAATACCTCCATTTTAAGTAGTTTTTTATATAGAAAATCTGACTTACGCCATTTTGATTCCAAGCTTAATGAAAATGCGTAATTAAATATTTAAATGATTTAATGTCTTATTCCGAAGCATTTAAGACCATTTTCGTTAATTTCAAGACTTATGGACTTTTTTTGTGTAATAATTTATACCCGTCTTTGACCGCTGTGGCGTCAACTTTTGCAACGACACGTCTCACATTCTTTTGTTTTGGCAAAAGGAACTTTATCGTCTTGAAAACAAAGTAGAATTTCAATTGAAGTTAAATGAGCAGTTATTTTAAGTGTTCATACATTTTAATATGCATACATTGTTGTAAAATTTACTGGTTGCAATATCTAGATTGAATTTAATAATAATAATATGACATTGTTGACGCGTTACATTCTAAATTAACTGTAATTTTCTTATTTTCTGGTTGAACTAATATTGTACTTATTAAAAATATTATTGTTCGAGCTCCTAAAGTTCTGAGTTGATCTGCATGATAAGTGACAAATGGGTGCACTGACTGGAGAGGTCCACTCAATCTGTGTGGTTCTTTCCTTAAAATACCATTTCAGACACCAATCTACATGTTCTTCACATAATCTGACCATGTTTATGTCTGGACTTTAAAAGAGACTGTGACCTCTGAGTTTGTTTTGGCCTTTCTTCTCAGAGTAGTCAGATAGGAAACGCGACCTCATCTAATTTAAAAAATATGTTTGAAGTGTAAAAGTGTTTGTACAAACCTACTTAGGTACAGGAATCAAATCATTTATAATTTATTGTTTTTCAGACCTGCCTGTAATTATTCTCCCACTGCAGCAAAAATACCTCTTCTCATCCAAAGAAGAAAGCAAGATCTTAAAGAAGGCAAGGGAAGGAAGTATTCTGCCAAAAAATAACCTAATACGAATTTCAAAAATTGTCGATTAGCGCACAAATAAATTAGCTTCGTGAGAGTCGCCTGTACAAATATTTTATTTTTATTAATTAATTTATTAATACATTTTAAATAATATAGATATGATATTAGGTATCAGGAAATATCACATAGGGGATTTTCAAAACGTTACTCGCATGTGTAACGTTTTCAAAATGCCAACAAAATGTCATATTAAAAAATGTGACGAAATGAACTAACTTATTTTCTACTTGATCAAAGAAAACATGAAATCTCAACAAGAAAAAACTGTTAATACGTAAGCCGTCTTTTCAAACCATATCAATCTCTAAAAATCTTCAGCATATAAATATGAAAAAAAAAGTTTTAAAAAAGCGGCGTCGGAAGCCGAAAGAGGCTCAATTTAATACCTCCGTACGTAACCGATAGATTAATACGATAAATGTATGTTATAACGTATAATTATGATTTTTATTCACAATATAACCTCCATGGGTGTTTTTTTAGAAACATTAGAAGCGAACAATTTATTGGTTGAAAAGAATGTATGCGTCAGAACTGTTTTTTAGGTTAGAATAATATTTGAAAGAATATTCCAATGGCTGGAGTTAATGCTTCGAAATTCGAACGTTGATGTGTCAAAAATTAATCAAGAACAAAATCAAAATATCATTTCGTGCCTCGAAAAGCCGTTGGTCCCGGCTGTCATTCGTGGATCTTTGACAGTCGTTACGGGTCGTCAGAAGGCCCGAAAGTCTGACAACCAGTCTTACCAAGGGGTTTTGTAATACCCAGTAACTGGGTTGTGGAGGTCAGATAGGCAGTCGCTTCATGTAAAATACTGGTATTCAGCTGCATCCGGTTAGAAGCCGACCCCAACTTTGTTGGGAAAAGGCTAGGCAGATGAAGATGATGAATCAAGTCATTTATTCAAACTAGGCTGAAGAGTCAGCTCTTTTTGAACGTCAAAATTACGCCCCCTAAAACGCCCGCCCTTCACCAGTTCCTAGTGCTTTCGCAAGTGGTTGGTACTGCTAAGCATGGCCATCCTGGATTCGATTTCTAGGTCTATCAAAGTGTTATCGAGTTTTTCTATCATGAATTTCTCAGTACGACCCGGTGCCTGAATTTGTGTCCGTTTGATGGACATAGGCTCGCCCCCTGTTACGTGGTACAGAGGCCAGCACATCAAGCTACCCCAATCTGTCAAATTTCTTTGATAGTTTTTCAACTTTATTACAAAGGAATAAGGTTCATGTTCAATTGGGAAAATTTGACAGTTTGGCATAGGTTGACCTGCTGGCGTATGTACTAAAAAATAACTGGAAAAATATGGATACTACAGGTACACTTCTGCGCAACCCCTTATGGTGCGGCTACACCTACGAGAAACGCCGTTGATTATCGCGATGTTGTGTAGCCACAACTTACCGCGATAATTTTACAACGGCATTCACATTGCCATTTGACGTTACAAAACGTGAGAATTATTGCGATAAAGCGTCCACATAACGTTTGTCATTGTCCACCGTGAGCATATTAGACGATTCTTTACCGCGTTGTTCATCGCGATGTTGGGCATTGACGTTGACCGTAGTGTGGCCGTAGCATTAGGCAGACTCATCGAGTCTGATAACAATAGAAAAGTAATTTTGTTAATCACTTGACACTTGATAGTTTATGTCACATAATTTTGTATGTTGTAGCTTCTATACACCCACGGGAAAATACAATATCACACATTCCCAGGCAAATACCGTGGTATCAATAATAAATAAGTAATTTATGTATAAAACAAAATAAATCAACCAATATGTCAACGCAGTTTTAATTCCTATGATTTTTTTCAAAGAATTATTAAATTAAAATACAATTTCCGTTTTATCACGAGCGTATTATGGACAGAGTCGCTAAAAACATTATTCATGTATACGGTAGCACGGAATGTAATTACAAATTTTGTAAATTATTATAATCTTGGTTTAAAGAAAATAACATGCGTAGGTACCTACCGTACTAAGTACTGAAACTGGTAGTGGTAGAAAAAAAATACTAGTATAAGCGTTCTCTTGCGAATAAATGTTTTTTTGGCAGTTATTCTTTACAAATCAATGGAGTTACAATCTTCGCAGGGTAGCTAGTAGCAGCTGGATGGGAGTTGCCGAGAATCGAGCTGAATGGCGTGCAATTTGTTTATTGATAAACTATAAAGTAGCTTCACAGTTGACATTAAGTATAACATTATTATTATTCTAAACATTACCGCAATTTCGAAGTACAACAAAAAATAAGGAAATACAGAGAGTGACGTGAAATAATCCTACTAATATTATAATGGATGTTTGGATATTTGGATGTTTGTTACTCAATCACGCAAAAACGGCTGAACAGATTTGAATGGAATTTGGAAAACACATAGTTTATAACATGGATTAACATATGGGATACTTTTAATCTCGATAGTACCCGTGAGATAATATTCACGGGCGAAGCCGCTGGTCAAAGCTAATATAAAATAAATATTAATTCAGCAATAGAATTTAATGTCTATAAAAAAAAATACAGTGGCGCTCCGGGAGCGCTGACAGAAGCGAAAACTTATACGAATTAATTGTAATCAAACTAACAATTTTCATTTAATGCGCTACTGTACAAACTCATACCCTACAAAGGTATGTCGCCTTTGTAGCGGATGAGTTTTCTGTGGAGCTATCTGTACATGCATTTGTATCTATCTATGTACGTTCATACACAATATATGTACATACTTATATACAGAGGTGTCGGTGTCGCGAGTTCAATCGTTTTTTCCCACATCAAAAAACAAAAAAAATAAGCACACTTTTCTGCTATCCATACTCCACTGCCTGCGGCCATTTTGAGAACGTTATCTTTTTATTAAAAAAAAAAAAGTATCTACCTACCTTCGCCGGTCTGTTTAGAGTCCAGAATGTTTTTATTTCATCTATTTTTTTACACGAAAAATCTTAACATTAAAGGAACGTTAAAAAGTCGTTTAAAAGTTACGGTTTTTAAGATTTTTAAGTTCCAGTAATTTTACGGTATTTTTCTATATCCTGTTACAAAGGTTGAATAAGATCTTCATTTCATTAGTCAGACATTGATTCTGTATGTTCTAAAGTAGGTCAGTAATTGATAGCAGTATCTGACCAAGGCAATAAGATAACTATAGGTATCTGCTGAAGAGCTGAGTAGCTCGCGATTCGTAACATTTCGAGACCCCTCCTTGCCAGGACGTTAAGCCGTTGGTCCCGGAAATACAGATCCAAAGACACTTACCTAGCCTTTTCCCAACTATGTTGGGGTCAGCTTCCAGTCTAACCGGATGCAGCTGAATACCAGTATTTTACATGGAGCGACTGCCTATCCGACCTCCACACCCCAGTTACTGGGTAATACGATACCCCTTGGTAAGACTAGTTGTCACTTTCGGGCTTCTGACGACCCAGGACCAGCGGCTTAGCGTGCTTTCTGAGGCACGCAGGGGTCTTGATATGTAAAGATGGTCACCCATCCACGGACCAACCGCGGCAAGCGTAGCTTAACCTGCACCCTAATTGCGTAACTCACGATTCATCATAATCTGTATCGTTTTGAAACGGATTGTTAAACCATTGCTTCATATGTTCGAAAAATGTGTCTGTTCGACAACATAAATAACGCAATGAATATTGTTTAACTGTGAAGACGAAACCAATTATGATCAATCGTGAGTTACGCAATTAGGGTGCGGGTCGATCGGCCCATGCAGCTATTGTTATTTAGCCGCAAGCCCCCCAGATCATCCCATCGCAGATCCAAACTTCCGAAATTAAAATTATTTTTCATTTTGTACCTAGTGATTTATTGGTGGAAGTCGGTGGTTTTTTTTTAAGACTACTGAACCACCATTGTATAAATTTCATTACATCTATTGTAACTTAAAGTTTCATCCACAATCCACATACCCACAGTGTGCCCACAGGCCCGGTATTTACTGGGCCTGTGGCACTGAATGTCAAATGAAGATCGCTCATGTGTCACGTTTCTGAGAACATCCTCCAAAATCGCATACAGCTCACAGCTCACATAATCTAATGCAGTCAATCACGTCACGTCTCCGAGGATATCACCTCACGTATCAAATATTGACAAGATGGCCGCGAGAGCGAAGTTACATACAATCTTCAGTAGGAAAGTTGAAAGAATTAAGGTGACACTTGTCCACATTTTTTCCATACAAACTTCGGGAGGGTTTTACTCCACTGTTTGACTATGTACATCAAAAATTAAACATGGTATGGTTTTGTCTCGTTATTATTATTGTCTGTACGGAAACAGAATACTAAAATAAAAAGCTATTAAAAAGTTATGAGCCAACAAAGATTCGTTTTTCTCGCTAATTTAACCTAACTTTGAGCATGTTTAAATAATAAAATGAGTGTAAAATCTCGAAAACCAAGACGGTACCGACAAAGTTCAATTAACAATAAGTTCAATAAACTTTATTGGTCAATGATTTATGCAGTGGTTTTTTCATAAAACCCGATCTTCTGAAGGACTTTTCTTAATTTTTTCGCGATTTTTTTGCCAAAAATGCTCCTGCATCTCACTCAATAACGTTGTGCGTGTAGACTAGAGTCTAACTGCTCACCACTGATAGGTACTATCTCTGTCGGGTACGAAGCCTGGTGAGACAGCGTCATTTTTAGCCAGGCCCACCAATGAGTTCGAGCCCTCGCAAAGTGTCCCCTTAAGTACGGGAAATCTGGAAAAGATGAAATGGATGGTTACTTTTCGAAGTTAGGTTAGTAAGTCGAAATTTTAATTCTTCCCATAGATATTTTTCCAATATAAAAGTCACATTATCAAACCGAAGAATCCTTAAAGTAAATAAGGAATACAACACAAATTGTATTGTGCGTGTTTTCAGATAAAGTAGGTATAAGGTACATCCTAGAACAAAATTACTGTACCGCAATCGATAAAAAGTATTTTAACCGACTTCAAAAGAAGGAGGTTATCAATTCGACATGTCTTTTTTCATGTATGTTCGGGCATAACTCCGTCATATATAGACGGATTTGCAAAATTCTTTTTTTGTTCGAAAGGGGTTTATGCCGAAATGGTTCCATTAAAATTTCATATAGATCTGATGTTGCGTTTCGGAGATAGACAACGGAACTCTTCAAAAAATTACAGCAAATCAACCGCGAATGCTGCTTTCGCATAAATGTGCATTGTTTTGACCCCAAGGGTGATGACATTTTGAATTGGTAGGTAACTAAAAAGTGAAAAATAAAACTTTTTCAAATAACAACCGACTCCCAAAAAAACACTACAAAGTGCAAAATAACTTTAATTTCGGAAGTCGGTTGTAATTTTTTTGAAAAAAGTTTTTATAAATAAAGCAATGGGAGGTAAATTATTTATGTGATAGAAACTATCACAAATATTGTAAAAGTAGAACATATAGAAAAATAGAACTTTGCCATTTCAAAAAAGTGAGATACCATTGTACTAAGCGAAAGTACAGAATGCCCTGTGCCAAATTGATTTGCTCCTCCATATCGTAATTTTTCAAACCCAAGAATGTTGGCGTGATACACTTACACATTGCGAAATAATATGAAATATTTGAATTGAGGGCTTGTGGCTAAGTAATATTAACCTCATGAGTCGATCGATCAGGTTAAGCTACGCTTGCCGCGGTTGGTCCGTGGATGGGTGACCATCTTTACAAGACTCCTCCGTGTCTCGGAAAGCACTCGGAAAGCACGTTAAGCCGGTCCCGACTGTCATTTGAGGATCTTTGACTGTCGTTACGTGACGTCAGAAGCCCAATCGTCTGACAACCAGTCTTACCCAGTAACAGGGCTGTGGAGGTCAGATAGACAGTAACTCATTTTTAAATATAGGTATTCAGCTGCATCTGGTAAGACTGGAAGCAGACCCCAACATAGTCGGGAAAAGACAAGGCAGATGATGATGATGAAATATTTGAATTTCCTCTCTCTTTAATGCAAATATGGCTCCCATCCCGCCTTCAGTCCGATTGCTATGAGACTATAATTTTGTTAGGTTTTAATATTATCCAGAAATTATTATATGAGTAAAAAACCATCACATCTATCTCCATCTTCAAAGTATAGCTTTTCGAGTAATTTTAATTCATCAAATGCGATTTTTTCTGCCGTCACCTCTACACCATGTCGTGAACCCTCAGAATCAGACGCTTCTGGCAGTAAATCATACCCGTCGTCCCTCAATTATAATATATGCATTAATACGGAAAATAAAACTTGGGGAAAGATGCATCAATTAAAATATTAATTGGGAAAACTGTGGAGAGGACGTTGGTGCTATACATTTTTGGAAGAATAGACTGTAAAATAGGTAACTAGAATAGTAACTTCATATGTATTAGCGAGGAAACTAACATCTATGCACCGTAAGGACTATTATTGCTTGCAACGCTCAGCCGCTATAGTAACGCTTTCTAAAAGATGTGGTAATTGTGTGCACGGGATTTCGTTTTCATAATCATCATCATTTCAGCCGAAAGACGTCCACTGCTGGACATAGGCCTCCCCCAGGCTAGCAAAAGACTTCACTTCGACCGGTATTGTGCTTCCCACATTCAGCGGATACCCGCGGCCGTCACAAGGTCATCGGTCCACCTTTTGGGAGGCCTTCCCACTCTACGTCTTCTGGTACACGGTCGCCACTCCAGAACCTTTCGGCCCCATCGGCCATCTGTTTGGCAATTCTTCGGGCTATGTTTTCATATTGGTCAGATGTAAATTTCCTCGATAGACTTATATCTCCATAAACAGGGTGTCAGGGACATCGACGAAAAACCGGTTACCATGAATTCAGTACCTACATGATTCTAAAATGTTGAAGATTTTCATCGGTTAATAAAAAATAAAAATAAACTTTTTCATTCATTTTCACAGCGTTACGAGTAGTATTGCACTTTTCTATGCAACAGCAGATTTTTTTGTAAAATCGACAATAAAATTCTACGCTAGAATCATATCTGCTGAGTTTGCGGCCCGAGGTCGCTGCTATTTGGATAGGTATAGGCACCTACTTAAGTTATTGTAACAGTTACAAGTTAATAAAAACAAACGACCTTTGCCAAACAGCTGAAATAGGTAACAAAAGAAAACGCAGAATGACTGTAAAAGTAGTTTTGAAAATTATTGATCTACCTTCCCCTTTTCCTGGTTTAGGCTATGTCATATACAGTCGCCAGCAGGTCAAGCTATCCCAAACTGTCAAATTTTCTCAATTGAACATACACCTTATTCCTTTGTAATAAAGTTAAAAAAACTATCAAAGAAATTTAACAGATTGGGGTAGCTTGATGTGCTGGCCTCTGTACGATAGCCAAAAACCATAACGTTTTAACTGGTTTATTACGATAACGTTGTAGAATAATTTCTATAGTCATCGCGTACGAGTTAGAAATAGGATGCAAAGGAAAATATCCAATTATACTTAAAGTTGATAACTAGATATTTTCCTTTAACCTTCGCATGAACAATCAAACCGATAGTCAACTAGCTTTTGATACCGGTTTCGCCCGCATGGGGATCGGAAATTATTCCATATGAACGTACTACCAAAAAAAACATCCAATTATATTATTATTAGTACGTATGATAGGATAATAATAGGGTATTTTCCAATTTATTAAAAACTGTTCTCTTTTAAAGATTGGGGCGAAATATATACCTAACAGAAAAATAAAAGTAAATCGATTTATATCCATTTTCTCAATTAAAAACGATTTAAACCAAATTTATTTTTGGTTGTTTTAAATTTACCGCCAAAACGCTCCTTGCGATCACTTTTTGTCACGTGACGTCAACTTTGTGTAAACTGAAGTAGTTAGTAAGTAAATAAGTGAGTGTCGTGTTTTCAGTCAAGATTTTTTATGGATAGAAAGTGAAATCACTGGTGTGCGGTGCCTCTGCACAAATACTTCTAAAATTGCGCCAAACTAAGTATTTGTACTGGTGCTGTTTACACAAAGCTGACGTCACGATATCACGTGATAAAAAGTCATCGTATGTAGCGTTTTGGCGGTAAATTCAAAACAACGAAAACTAAATTTGATTTTAATCGTTTTTAATGGAGAAAATGGATTTAAATGAATTGATTTTTATTTTTCTGTTAAATATCTCGTCCCAATCTTCAAATGAAATAGTTTTTATCAAAATGGAAAATAACCTATTGTCAGCAGGAGGGTAGTGTCGTGATTTTATTGATTTAGTTTGGAAAAAGTGCATTATTTTAATATCGAATTATAATAACTACTGTGGCAGCACTGTTAAGTTATTATCATGAATTGTAACGGTCTTTCGTCTATATATGTTTTTATTATGACAACTCAGGCAATTTAATGTGTGATTTTACGATGGCAACACTCAGAAACAACGTCAACTAGCCGTTATTTCTGGGTGGGGACATAAATGTATTTTATATGGTAAAATGAAGTGCGGATAATTAGTTGTACGACAGTCGAAGAGGATAGTTGTGAAATTAAAAGTTTATACAAGTTATAAGTATCGTTTTTCTTTTACAGTAGGATAGGATCTTTTTTGATTCAACTACCTTTGCCTACTCAAAAAAAAAACTATAACCGCACACAACTCCACAGCTCTCATTCCTAATCGATCACCTATCAATCAACCGCGTCTAATAAATCTGCCGATTGGATACCTACTCTATTATTACACCCAATAATAATGGCAGCGTTGTAATTAAATGTTCCATACACTATTGATCCTAATTCTCATAGCTCGGTTTTTTGTCAGTTTTGTCAGAATACGCCGTTTTTCTTTGTGTTGGCTATGTAGGTCATGGTGTCAAAATTTGTTGACGTTATAAGCTTTACAAATATGCATACTTATTGCATTTAAAAAGATATGAATTCATATCGGTGTGCTAAATTAATATGAAACAAATATACACACATAATTAGCCTATAATGTTTGCACTACCGGAACAGACCTTGAGGACACGGTGGAGCATACGGTGGAGGTCTGCCCGTCTTGGGCGGAACACCGCCGTGTCCTTGTGGAGGCAGTCGAAGGCGGCGATCTCTCGCGTTTGGCCCTGGTCCAGGCCATGGTTTTTTTTTTTTTTTTTTTTGGGTGGGAAATCATCAAATAACTTCTCCCGCTCTGGGTGGAGCAGGAGGGCGTGTCAGACTTTTACTGACTAAAACCCACCCGTGTTCCTTCAGTAGCCCTTAAGCCAGGGGCTGTGGTGTCTCTTTCGAACAAACCCGCACCCCTGGCAGGCATCGACCCTTGCGGGTCCCATCACTTTTTGTGCCTCTGTATCTCTTTGAGGCGCGCGTGGAACACAATGCGCCGTCGACCTGGGCTTGGTCCTTACCGGACAGCGAGCTACCCATTACTCGCCGTCCGCAAGCCCATGCCTACGGTGGCCGGAAATCGGCCTGGGATTCCCGACGCCCAGGGCGTCTCCGTATCCTGCGGCATCAAATCTCCTGTTAGATGGCTTGACCAAACCGACGAAAGCCAACCGCGGATAGCGACACACAATATTATACCTTACAGAAACCGAGAATTAAGTACCTATCTAATTTCACCTAAGTACATAAGCACTCTCAACAAATAAATTTCCCTACATACATAAACATAAATATTAACATAAAATATCTCAGACTTAAAAAGACTATAGCAATACAAATAAAAGAAAAGCAACCGCGGACCGCAGTGTACATAATTGCTTCGAAGCACGCAATACGGACACGCAAGGCGTATCTTCAAGGTACCTATGGGGCAAGGAGGTAGGTAGGTATCGAGATGTTTATCTGTAGGTACGTGGGTTTGTCCTGTGCAGGTAATAATCTATATCTTCTATATCTGTACTATTAATAAAGAGGAAAGACTTGATTGTTTGAAAGAAGAAAGAACGAAAATTGCGTTTATTGGCATTATATCGGTAGTAATAATCTTAAATTATTTAAAAAGAAAAGAAAAAGAACAGAAAACAATGACCTCAACAATGATAATAATGCCAAAAGGGCTTCAGCTCAGCATATTGTCAAATGGCAACACGGTATGCACCACCTGGCGCTGATTTTCAGCTGCAACCCACGAGTACCATACGCTAGAATAATAAAATAAATACATAGTGAAGTGTGTGTCCGTAATTAATTAATAATATAATAAGAAAGTAAAATAAAATAAAACAAAATGTTGTGGCATACATGTGCGTAAATGTGTGTGTTTTTTGTGACTAATGAAAAATGAATTAGAATTGAATAGGCTCCGAAACTACAGAACCGATTTTAAAAATGATTTCGCTGTTGGGAAGCTACACTATCCCCGGGTTACATAGGCTATATTTTATCCCCGTATTCCCATGGGAACGGGAACAATGCGGGTGAAACCGCGGAGCGCTGCTAGTTCTATAATATAGCTATGCTAAAGGAAGTGTTTTGACAATATTTTTAGCTAAAATTAGCTTTAAAGAGTGACCGTAGATGGCGTGTGATTGGAGAGGCCTATGTCCAGCAATGGCTGATGATAGCATAAGCAGCCCATAATGCTTCCACTACTTGGACGAAGGTCTCTCTGTGAGAGGAAGTGGGCCGTAATCCACCACGCGAGCCCAGTACGGGTCGGTGGATGTCGCAAATCTTCGAATTGTTGGTACTAGGACATGCCAGTTTCTTCACGATCAGTTCCTTCACCGTTTTGAGAGCAGTGAACGGTGATGTGAAAGCAAAGCGCTTGTCAGGACTCGAACTTATGACCTAGAACACGTTAGTCGCAGCCGTTACCTCTAGGCCATCACTGCTGTCGCCTATTTCCAGCAATGACAAAGCAATGGCATAATCAGCCTATAATATTCCCACTGCTGGGACACAGGCCTCCTCTCTGTGAGAAAGAGTGGGCTGCAATCCACCAAGCGATCCCAGTGCGGGATGGTAAATGTCACATGTCATCGAATTTTTTGGTTCTAAGACATGCCGGTTTCCTCACGATATTTTCCTTCACCGTTTGGCTTATGATAATTGCCGGTCATGGCCACGGCCACCAGCGGCTGTGCTGGTGCCACTGCTGCTGTTGCTGAGACACTCAAGCGGCGTACCTAAATACTGTAACCAAAATCAAAATATTTTAATTCACATGACCCTGCACGGGCACTTTATGAAACGTCAGAAGCTAGGTACACGGTTCCAAATTGTTGTTTCCTATGGAGAAGAGCCGGCAAGAAACTCCACGGTTACTCTTTTAAAAATCATTGGCTTTAACAATGTTTCCAAATTACAGAGATAAAATGTGAGGACAGTGCAGGCCTGTCAATAAGTACCAGGTACTTAGACGAATACAGAATAGAAAATCGTCTACAAATCTACAGTCTGTAAGGCCTACAACGTTCTCCCATTCACAATATGTAAAATAATCTACATAAATAAAATGAACCTTTTTAAACTTAGTGACATGATTTCCATGACAATCACTAAAAATAGTCACCTTATGGGTAACTACAGTTTTCAGCCGTTTGGGGTCGAAACGCTCGGGTCATGGGGCCCGAGTGCACGACTCCTCTTTAAATAAATTTTTCGCCAGCTGGTCGACACTTCACGTGACCAGAGGGCTGGGTCGTTCTTTGGCCAAAGAATCAGCATTGCCATTCAACGTGGCAATGTTGTCAGTCTTCTGGGCACGTTTCCTGATGATAGCGATGCGGATGAATACTTCGACGCCTAAGTGTCCTTTTGTTTTTGTATTTATTTGTTTAATTATTTAAGAAGTACCTTTAACTCTTCATTAAAAAACTTTCTACATAATTAATTAAAGTATGTTTCTTATCGGTTATAAACTAGAACATTTTGTAATTGTGGACTTTGAATTTGAAAACACGGTAATAGAATAGAATAGTTTTTTTTTTTCAGACAAAGTCCATAAGGTTAGTAACAATTTTGCTTACCCTCTAGTGTTTAATGGCGGTCGCAGAAGATAAACCTACTACGACCCCATTTAGAAGATAGCCCATGTCTTATGCTAGGTACTGTTAGGACTCCGTAGAGTCCTGGTTATCCGGGGTCTAGCTGAATGCTTTAATAAAACGCAGATTGCGTGTAAGTATGAACTTTGCGTTTATTCCGTAAACTAGCACTACAAAGTTCCGCGCCTGTCAATCAATTAAATTCTCAATATTACTTGACGGGTTTGTTCTAGAACTTCCTGATTGTTCGAACATAGACAAAGCCCTTTCGTTGGCTGCCAGTATGTACATAAGGTTGCATACGGTAAGCGACAAACTTTTACAGTACCTATCTAAATCCGGCACAACCTGCCACAAACTCACTGACTGACTTATTTTTTCACTACGGAGAAAGATTTCAATAGGCCTATTATCGGCCACAGGGTAATATAATCAGTTCACTGTACCTTTGAACTCTTACGAGATTCTGAAGTGAAGATGGCCTGGCCTTTACTTTAATCATACGACCAGAGCAATTTACTACAAGCAATTTATGCGTTAACATTATAATCTTGTTACAGTGGCGCTGCTAACGCCATCTGTTATCGAGTAGCGGTAACTTGACGCATTTTGCGATGAAATTGATGTTTTCTGTTATCAAACTTTTTTTCTGAAACAATGATTATTTATTCATCAAAAGGATATTTATATTTCATATCCTCCTCCTCAGATCACCTGCATATCAAAGAACTCTTCTCATACCTACTCACATAGAAGAATTGAGCATTGTTCACTATGCTTTGTGACTGTCCGTTGACTTTGACGATTTGGTTCGATGTTGTATGAAATTCTATGAAATTTTTCTGTTCTATGAAATTTTAGGCTCGTCATCATTTTCATCATCATCTGCCCAGCATTTTCCCAACTATGTTGGGGTCGGCTTCCAATCTTACCAGATGCAGTTGAATCTGGTATTCACGAAAGCCAATTTTATTCACACATAATATTAGGTCTTTACCTATGAAATTGCCGTTCTGCAGTACTGGCCATTTCAAATCAAAATAATTTTTGTTTGGCTAAGAATTCTAATTTCAAATTAATTTTATTTTAAAAACATGGATTTTTTTTTCTAAAAGTAGTCATTTCTTTATTGATTAGTGTTACATTTTCATCGCATTTCAATCTTTTTCGTCATCATGGATACGTTAAAAATTCGAGTAATTATGGAATATGAGTACCGTCGTGGCAGCAACGCGGCACAAGCGGCACGCAACATCAACGACGTTTACGGAGCTAACACTACAAACCAACGCACCACCTGTTATTGGTTTGCTCGCTTCCGTTCTGGAAATTTCGACCTGAAAAATGAACCTCGCGGTCGTCCGAAGACTTTGGTCGACAATGACGAATTAAAGGCGATTGTGGAAGCTGATGATACACAATCTACGGCTGAATTAGCAGCAGCTTTCGACGTTAGCGTCAAAACAATATTGGTCCATTTGCGTCAAATTGGCAAGGTAAAAAAGCTTGACAAATGGGTGCCCCACGAACTCAATGATCGCCAGCGCGAAGTACGCGTCGAGACGTGCCTTGCACTGCTCAACAGACACACAAATGAAGGAATTTTGAACCGCATTGTTACCTGCGATGAAAAATGGATTCTGTTTGATAACCGTAAGCGCTCAGCAAGTTGGTTGGATCCTGGTTCAGCACCTAAACAATGCCCTAAACGAAAACTTACCCCTAGAAAAGTGATGGTCACTGTTTGGTGGTCTAGCGCCGGTGTGATTCATCACAGCTTCTTACCAAACGGGGTGAGCATTACTGCAGATGTGTACTGTGAAGAACTGAACACAATGATGGAGAAGCTGGCGCATCTCCAACCAGCATTGGTCAATCGCTCGTCTCCGCTGCTCCTGCACGACAACGCGCGACCTCATACTGCACAGCAGACGGTCTCCAAGTTGCAAGAACTGGGGTTGGAAGCTCTCCGTCATCCGCCCTACTCACCAGACCTTGCGCCTACAGACTACTACTTTTTCCAGAATTTGGATAACTTCTTGGCGGGAAAAAAATTTAATACCCGAGAGGCAGTACAAAATGCCTTTGAAGAATTTGTTGCCTCCCGTCCAGCTGATTTCTTTAAGAAGGGCATCAATAAACTGCCACTGCGATGGCAAAGATGCATTGATTGCATGGGTGATTACTTCGATTAATACAAATAAAAAATTCATGAAAAAAAATCGTTTAAATTTTTTCATACAAAACGGCAATTTCATAGGTAAAGACCTATTATAATGTGAGCTATCAGGCTTTTATTTTGGTATTATACTTTATTTACATTTTTAAATTTTTATTCCATATGTTGGCATGGCTAGCTGACATAATATGACTAATTTTATTTAATTAGGTAATGTTATGTGTCTCTTATTGTTTATTACTTTGTCTATGTATGTATCTATAGAATCAAGTCCATCCGACTAAACAGACAGCTGTGCTGCTGGGGAGTTTGTTGCGCCACTTCTTCTTCCCAGCTAAAGCACTAGGAAGTGTCGAAGGGTGGGCGTTTTTGGGGGACAGTCTTATGTATTTTGACGTTCGAATAGTGCTGATTCTCAGCCTAATTTGAATAACTGACTTTTGATTTTGATTTTTATTCTTCTTTTGTTTTATAGGATGGCTAAAAGCTTGATAGTAGGTAGGTACTTAAGCAGATACCTAAGTGGTCATTTCGGCGCTTAATTTATTGAGGTACCCACAAGAAAGTCCTGTTGAACACCCGACAACCTCCTAGGTTGACCCGAGCCAGAGAGATGACAAACCAACAAAAATAAACACCATTGACCGCTTGTTTTTGACATGAATGTCAAAAACAATGGTTAAGGCTAAAATGTTTCACGTGCCAGTAATTTACTATAAGAGTTTTTAGCGGGATCGCGTTGGAACATGTCGCACGAATTTTCATTTTCATGAAATTTCGTGAAATAGCGAATTAAATTGTATAATTTTGGTAGTGAATTATTTGTTCAAATTATAATTATTAATAATAATTATTCAATTTAGCTACGTGTGCGTGCACACGTGTAGTGAAGGTGAAAATAAGTGACTAACGTGGACTTTTCGTTTTCCCCCAAAAACCTCCTGATAGGTTGTTGTAAAGTTACTACCGCTTTACAATAACTTTGACCAAACTTTGACTTGACTGACTATGACTTTTTCGTAACTTCGTGCCTGATATCGGGCCATTTACTTTATTGAAAAGTAAAAATTACTTGACACTAGCTGAATGCACAAACCGTGCGAAGCCAAAACCCAAAAAAAAAATGTATGTAGGTAATGTAAAGGTCGTTCGCCTACCGAAGTCAACCTCACACAAACAAATACTGTCACCCAAAGATTGGGCTTTGTCTATGTTCGAACAGTCAGAATGTTCTGGAATACGAATATAACGTTTATAATAGATTTTAGAAAGGTTTCGTTCCGGGAGCTTAATTCGATTGACAGGCGCGGACTTGTAAGTTTCTAACTCTCGAAATAAACGTGAAGTTTATATTTTAAACGCACGTTTATTATTTACTAGCTTTTGCCAGCGGCTTCGCCCGCGCGAAACTTTCATCCCCTATTTAACTCCCTTAGGGGTTGAATTTTGAAAAATCCTTCCTTATTCCTTGTCTACATTATAAAGGGAACCCTCTGTGCAAAATTTCAGCTTTCTAGGTCCAAGGGTTTGGGCTGGGCGTTGATGAGTCAGTCAGTCAGGGCTTCTCTTTTTATTTTTAAAGATTCTTCGACCCCGGTTACCCAGGACCCTTCGGAGTCCTTACAGTGACATAGGGAAAAAAGGAAAAACCAGTTATGTCATGGTCGGCTTCCAGTCTAACCGGATGCAGCGTAATACCAGTATTTTACATGGAGCGACTGCCTATCTGACCTCCACAACTCAGTTACTGGGTAATACGAAACATCTTGGCAATACTGGTTGTCAGATTTTTGGGCTTTTTTGGGCTAGTATCACCTCATCATCATCAGCCTAGCCTTTTTCCCAACTATGTTGGGGTCGGCTTCCAGTGTAACCAGATGCAGCTGAATACCAGTATTCTACATGGAGTGACTGCCTATCTGACCGCCACAACCCAGTTACTGGGTAATACGATACCCCTTGGTAAGACTGGTTGTCAGACTTTCGGGCTTCTGACGACCCGTAACGAATGTCAAAGATCCACAAATGACAGCCGGGACCAACGGCTTAACGTGCTTTCCGAGGCACGGAGGGGTCTTGGTTTGTAAAGATGGTCACCCATCCACGGACCAACCTGGGCAAGCGTAGCTTAACCTTATTGTTATTTGTGCTAGTATCACCTATAATAAATTAAATTAGAAACTTTATTGGCCAAGCAAAATTAGCACGACATTGCGTTTATCACACAGAAAAGTGATTTCAAAATTGAATTTTGAATCAGGTTTTTTTACAAACATGGGTTTAACATAAAAGTTACAGAAATGTAGTTATACACCGAATTACTAAGAGATAGTTATCAATCAGATAGCTGCACGAAACAGAACAATCGGCCATTGTAAGTACAGATGTAGATAAGTACGTAAACTATACTTTTAATTTAAACTTTCTCACTTTCGGCCTGTTCTGAGGAAATTAAACTTGTATTGCTGCACGGATTTGGTTGAGGTTTCTTATACAGGATAAGTTTTTATCCAGTGCGCAAATTTTAGCCATGAATTCAGCATATCATTCTAGACCCTCTACCGCAGAAATTTTTCACCCGTTATACAAAAAAAAAACAGCTGTTTCATAGAAAAGTGCAATACCTACGCGGTCAAAATGTATGGAACAGCTGATATTTTTTTTTGTATAACGGGCGAAAAATTCATTTGAAGTTAAAATTTGCGCACTGGATAAAAACTTATCCTGTATTATTTGCATTTAAAATTTAGGTTTTAAAATGCATGTACGGTATACGTGAATAGGTTTGTTTTTTACCAATAGCCTTTATGTGGAATTTTCGTGACTTCGTCTCATGAAAGTTTTAAAATTTTCAGGATGACATTTTAGGTAATTAGGTACTTACTTAATTAACCTTCTCCCAAGCTGCATCAGTTAAGCTAAACTTCACGAAATTGGCGATTTTTATTAAGTTTACTAGGTAGGTAGGTACTCCATTCCAGCTGTCATATCGCAAAAAGTGTTTAGTAAAAAACTAAATTTAACGGCTAAATTAGAGGGCTTTTTAAGCGACCTCAAAAAGAAGGAGGTTATCAATACAACACGTTTTTTTTTTTAATGTATGTTCGGGCATAACTCCGTCATATATAGACGAAATTACAAAATTCTTTTTCTGTTGGAAAAGAGTTTATTCCGAAATGGTCCTATTGAAATTTCATATAGATCTGATGATGCGTTTCGGAGACAGACAACAGAAGACTTGGTAGGATGGTCACCCATCTACCAACCGACCGCGGCAAGCCTGATCAATCATCCCGTGGGTTTGTTATAACTTAGCCACGAGCCCCTCGTCGCATAAAACTTATCTTTATAACAAAAACAATGAATAAATTGTCATGAGAACAAAACAGCTGATGCATTTCTGTAATTCCAAAATTATCGGAAATAAAAGACTTGAACCCAGTTAGTACGATACCTACCTATTCTACGGTAACAGTTAATACTTAACTATTACGTACTTTAACTAGTAATTCATTTAAATCAAATCGCCGCTTTTAACTTTTGAAATGAAACATTCTGGGTGAGTATGAGTTTTTATTTGTGGTGGCGGTTCCGTACATTGTATTAATTAGTTGACTTGATTTGTGTGTTGTAACTTGACAATCTGCCAGCTTTTTTTAGCAAAATACAACTGGCACTTTTCAACTGAGTTGAAGTTTGATCGAATTTTAGACTAAAAACTAGAGGCATTTTCTTATCGTCTGAAAATGTTCAATGCGATTTCAAGCCCAAATATAGGTAATCCAAAAGATGAAGCAATACTTTGTACCCCTTCTTACGAAAATTACATGGACGGAGGAAAATGAAATTTGGCACAGTTAATGTTTATATATTATGGAGAAGGAGGGCAGAATGCTATATTTTTATACAATAATGCATTTAAAATGCATTTAATAAACAATTTTAATTTCGGTCATAACAATTTTTTTTAAACGTTGCCCCATTAGGAATTTCTCCTGTATTGTGAGTGCCTTTACAAACATTTAAAAATCACATACACAAACAGCCAGACCCGGAACAACTACTTGTAGGTTATAGAAATATTTGTTCCGTGCGGAAATCGAACCCGCGACACACAACACAGCAGTCAACCACTGCGCCAACCGTACCGTCTAATGTACAAGTATATGAAGTAAAAAACGGAAAAGTTCACTGGGCATCAAAGAATTCGTCCGCATCACTGTCAGTAGGAAAAGTGCCTAAAAGGCTGGCATCGTTGCCACGTTGGATGGCAATGCTGATTCTTTGACCAAAGAATAGGCTAGCCTTCTGGTCACGTGAAGCGGCGACCAACCGCTTGGTGATGTCCCGAAATACTCGATGAGCACTCGGACCCCACCTAGCCCTAGTGTTTAACCCCAAACGGCTCAAACATATAGCTCCCAATAAGGTTGTTGTTTTTCTGCATCTGCAACAGCCGCACCAGCGCAGCCCGTCGTGCTCAGAAAATGGGATGGCGCGAGCGTGTCGACACAGGTAGCATCCCATAACCATCCCAAACGCCTGCACAACTTCCAACACATTTATTAAATAAATATAAACATGGTTGTATTTTAAAACGTAATTCTCCAGAGGCTCCATTCTTGAGTCCTACGGACCCCTAAATTGTAGGAATTATGTCATAATTTATTCAAGAATCTACCCTCCGTCGACGGTAATACATGCCTTCTTACCATACGTTGTAATTTATCAGATTTTTCCTTTACTCATTATACATAGGCTGCGTCACTGGGGGAAGTAGTATGTACTGATTTGTCGATGTATCTGTTTAAAGCTTTTGTATATTGTGAAGTTTTTGATGGCGTAGTATATGGTATATTGTCTGAATAATTAACGATGGCTGTATATGTCATATTCCTTTACCACAGTTTTCTTTTTTTTTTTCAGTTATAGGCTCTATTTTGGTCGTACCACAAATTCAATCAAAGATTAGATTTTCGTGTGAATATATTACAATAGTTTTATACACCGTGACATTTTAGTCGTTTTACAACGGCAGCCCACTTCATGTATCCAATGACTACGCTATATTGAAATAAAAAATGGAAGACAATTATAAATAAATATAATAAATTGTATTTATAATTTGTTGCACCAATAATAACCCCATTTTGATGTCCACGCAATCACTATCTATTCAAGGTTGCCTGGAGGAGATCGCAGAAAGCGTTAAGGCCGCCCATTGTATGTTTTTTTTTTAGTCAAATAAATAAGACGCATGATGTAGTTTGAATGATGGAATGTAATGGTATAGGTATCTACTCTTTGATACGTAAACATTACTAACTGGGTGTTTTATAATTCTAAAGCATTATTTATTATTCTTCGTACCTATTATATGGTAACAATTTTTTAATGGCGCCTAGAGGTTTCTTATGTCGAATTCATTGAGTGGACCATCTTTGTACGAGGACTAAAATGTCGCGGTGTATCTGAAATGTAGCTTTTGCCTGCAAATTCCGCTGCGTGCAGGTCGGAAATTATACCACGGGAACGCACTCCCTGGATACAAAGTATCCCATGTATTGATTCAAATTATAAACTATCAAAACATCCAAACTTCCACATTTATAATATTAGTGGCAATGCTGTGACAGAGACTAGCGAGACTCTTGAGTCCATTACGGATTACCAGTCGAGAATGTCGTGACGCGGAGGAATGTTTCAACGCCGTCTATTAGTCTGTTATTAGTTTTAGTTGAGGAGCTTTTGTGAGCAGTGGTGATGAAATTGTTTACACGTAAAATCAAAGTAAAACATAAGACAGCATAGTATACAGGAAAAGTTTTTATTCAGTGCGCAAATTGTAACCATGAATTCATCATATCATTCTATAGCAGAAATTTTTCGCCAAATACACAAAAAAAATCATCTGTTCCATACATTTTGACCTCGTAGGTATTGCACTTTTCTATGAAACAATTGATTTTTTTTTGTACAACTGGCGAAAAATTTCTGCGCTAGGGGGTCTAGAATGATATGCTGAATTCATGGTTACAATATGCGCACTGGATTAAAACTTACCCTGTATAGTAGGATTGTCCTACTAATATTATAAATGTGGAAGGTAAAGAGGATAAGCTTCACTTTTACGACTAGTTTTGTGGGTTCCTAAGTGCCTATATATAGTCATCATCATCTGCCTAGCCTTTTCCCAACTATGTTGAGGTCGGCTTCCAGTGTAACCGGATGCAGCTGAATACCAGTATTTTACATGGAGCGACTGCCTATCTGACCTCCACAACCCAGTTACTGGGTAATACGATACCCCTCGGAGTGGTTGTCAGACTTTCGGACTCCTGATGACCCGTAACGACTGTCAAAGATCCACAAATGACAGCCGGAACCAACGGCTTAACGTGCTTTCCGAGGCACGGAGGGGTCTTGATATGTATAGATGGTCACCCATCCACGGGCCAACCGCGGCAAACGTAGCTTAACCTGATCGATCGACCCGCGTACCTATGGTTACTAAGCCACAAGCCACAAGTGCCTATATATAGTCTGATAGTAAAAAGTGAAAACTAAGATTATCAATCAGCTGTTTTTCAAAAAGGTAAATAAGTAAGCAGGTTATGTTTGGTTTTCGTTTTTTTACTATTCTTTCCTTAATTATTTATTTTTAAAAAGCATAGCCACATCACATACATTCAACTTATGATAGAAATAATCTTAATAAATAAAGTAGGTAGGTAGGTACTAATGTACAGCGTACATAGCATTGATCAAAATATATTGCTGCCTTGACATACTATAAACTAAACAATATACTAAACTACAATAAACTACAGTAAAATAGACTGGCATAAATAAGCCGGGTTACACCCAAAACAAACAAAAAAAGTTAAGAAACATAAATAATTATTATGAAAATTAAAAAAAATTAAAACCCCAAAAAATTGAAAAAAAAAAAAAAAGGCGGGGGACGGCTAATGAAAATGCTGGGCCTCTGTTTGGCGTTTTCATTGACCGTCCCCCGACTTGACAATGCCTAGATCAAAATATTACCTTCAACTTAAAAGGTCTTTAAATGTTATTTTTTACTTTTAAGAGTTTTTGATTGGGTCAGGGGTTTTTTAATTTTTTAATTTAATTTTTATTTCTTGCTTTTTAAACTTAATGTTTCGCTTAAACCTGCGCAGCGTTGCGTAGTTTTCCCACAGTGAAGTTTGTTACTAATTTTTTATCCTCATTCCTCGTCCTGATCACTATTTATCTATAATCTATTCATTGAGATCTTTTCAATAAGCCCAAACACGATACCTCTGCTGTTTGTTGGTAACTTGGGTATCCTAGAAATTCAAGGTGTTGCTCCAACATCAGTTCAAGGTTACTTTGTTCGTCTAATATCATTGAACTAATAGAATACCAAATTTCGAGTTGATCAGACCCGTGGAAGATGCTCAAATCCCTTCATCAACCAGAAAAGAGCTGATAATCTTCAAACGGCTGAACCGATTTTGATGAAACATGTCTAAGAACACTCCCGACTAATACACCTTTCAAACAAAAAAAACAAAATCCAAATCGGTTCATCCGTTCGGGAGCTACGTTGCCTCAGACAGACACACACACAGACACGTCAAACTTATAACACCCCGTCGTTTTAGCGTCGGGGGTTAATAAATATTCAATAGAATTGAGATTAAGAAAAGCTTGGCAAGTGAGAGACGGAACACCGGGATTATTTAGTCAGTAAAAGTCTGACAGACCCCTCCGCCCTCCCCGGGGCGGAGGACATCCATGAGCATTACCCCGTCATAAAAAAGGGTGTTCATTACAGTATTGTTGTAGTCATTGATCATTCGTACCTATAACTGGATAAAAAATGTTGATGTTTTTTTTTTTTTTAAAGATTGTTGTTGCTAAAGTTGTTTTTAAAATTATGTTTTATCCTGACTAAATATGCTTGTGCCTCAATTTGTATTTAACACCATTGTATACCATGTTTTACGCAAATAATTATTCTATTCTATTCTGTAAACCTAGATTGGTTTTTAAAAAGGTGTATTTTTTAACCGACTTCAAAAAGAAGGAGGTTATCAATTCGACATGTTTATATTTTTTTTTTTTTTTTTTTTTTATGTATGTTCGGGCATAACTCCGTCGTATATAGACGGATTTGCAAAATTATTTTTTTGTTCGAAAGGGGTTTACTCCGAAATGGTCCCATTGAAATTTCATATAGATCTGATGATGCGTTTCGGAGACAGACAACGGAACTCTTCAAAAAATTGCAGCAAATCAACCGCGAATGTTGCTATCGCATAAATATGCATTGTTTTGACGCCAAGGATGATGAAATTTCGAATTGGTAGGTAACTAAAAAGTGAAAAATAAAAACTTTTTTCAAAAAAATAACAACCGACTTCCAAAAAAACACTACAAAGTGCAAAATAACTTTAATTTCGGAAGGCGGTGACAAATAATTAAAATACACATCCAAAGTCACCGACTTCCGAAATTAAAGTTATTTTGCACTTTGTAGTGTTTTTTTGGAAGTCGGTTGTTATTTTTTTGAAAAAAGTTTTTATTATATACAATAAACGTTGCATTCTCACAATATTAGCCGGAAGTATATTTTCTGAAATAAACTCGTAGGTTTTATTTCCTCTATCATCAACTGCCTATCCTTTTTACAACTATGTTGGATAATACGTGACTCATAAGACTGGGTAGTCACACTTTCGGGCTTCTGACGACCCGTAACGACTGTCAAAGATCCACGAAAGACAGTCGGGAGATCGTCGGCTAAGCGTGCTTTTCGAAGCTCAGGGGAGTAAGTAATGGAGGGTCATCCAAAAACCGACCGCGGCAAGCATAACCGACCCCTGTTGCGTGTTCTGACTTAGCCACAAGCCCTATAAAAAAGAATTGCTATATTTCTATCTCCCCAACATAAAACCTTAGAAGTATTCAACGGAAAAAAAAACACCCAAAAAGGTACAAAAAAACTTCCCTCCAATTAGAAAACATAGAAACAACGAATTTAAACCAAAAACATTGGGATGCGAAATAAAAACTGTGTTTGATGTACTTAATTGGGGCTAATTCCAGGCCTCGGGCTGCGATTACACGAGTCGGGAATCGAACCTTGGACGTTGGTATCATAACTCATGTTAAAGTCAAGTGAGCTTTGATTTATTTTGAAAGCAAGTTCCCTCGTGATGTGCAAGATGATATAAGTTATATATTACATAAGTCGTTTTACAATGTTGGAACGCTTGGTTCAGATTAAGTTGATTTTATAGCAGCATTGCCATAGCATAATCACCCTATATCATTCCCACTGCTGGGACACAGGCCTCCTCTCTTCGTGGGAGTGGGCTGATGTCACATGTCTTCAAATTTTTGATTCTAGGACATGCCGGTTTACTCACGATGTTTTCCTTCACCGTTTTGAGAGCAGTGGTGATGAAATAATTTACACATAGTAAAGTGAGGCGCTTGGATTCGAACCCACGATCTACAACTCGCAAGTATCTACCGTAACAACTGGCCCACCACTGCTCTCATACAGCATTGCCATACAACGTGGCAATGCTGTGGCAGAGTCTAGCGAGTCTCTTGAATTACCATTCGACAGCGATGCAGCGGAATGTTTCGACGCCGTCTATTAGTTTGTTAATAGTTTTAGTTGGAGCTGTTGAGAGCAGTGGTGATGAAATAATTTAAACGTTAAACCAAAAAGCAAAAAATAATAAACCTTTTTTGTTTAACCATACCTAATAACTAAGTTCGGAAGGCGGTGACATATAAAATTAAAATACATATCCAAAGTCACCGACTTCCGGATTTAGTTATTAAGCTTAAACAAGAAAGGTTTATTATTTTTGCTTTTTGTTTTTTCGGCGGTTTAATATTTTTGTTAAAAAGTTGTTACTTAAATAAAATTTGAGGCTATAATCTACTAATTACTACATGTTTAATTTTTGATTACTATTGGTAATACACAACTCGGCATTAAAATCTGTGAGTGAACAATGAATCACCCCTATTTTCCCACCCTTAGTGTAGAATGTTTTTTTCCATATTTATATGAGACCAACTTCGAGATATCCTCTATCCAATAAATGGTGGTCATACATAAAAAAAAAATACGCGTCGACTTGACAACCTCCTCCGTTTTTTCGTCGGTTAAAAATCAAAGTAAAGATTTAAAATCGTGTCAAACTGTCAAAATTAACCTAATAATAACGCACAGTTAGTCACAAACTCCGATAGCTCCCGACAGCAGAAAATTCTACTGCTAACAGTCAAATCAACAACATAGTTGCCAACTCAATGATCCGACAAACTGATACAATCTACTCCTACTTTGTATGCATCATTTGTTGCCAGTTTTCCCTGATAAAATACGTAACACCAGTCTTATGAGCCGTAACGGGGTAAGCAGTGTTGCCATCGTAATTATATAGCTAGTTGAGCATACAAATGTTATGTATTGAGATTTGAAGTATGTATGAAATTATAGTTAGCAGAATGCAGCGAAAATTGACTATATTTTTCATCATTATTTATTTGTTTAAGGAAAAACAAACAGTAGCTACAAAAAGAGTTAAACATTATGCTACCCTCTACGTTCTCCACAGATTACGATTTAAGGCTGCCCTCTCAAAAAATGGTTGAAAACAGAATGCAGATGAAAACACTTTTCGTCGGCATTTACAAAGAAATTACATTTGAAAAAAATAGTTAGGTATGATACGTCATTTGGTTTAGGCATAACTTTGCTATGGGTATCAAACAATAAGAAAAAAAAAACACCAAATCACCTCCATTTTACTCCTTCATTTTTTTTTTCTAAAGAGTTAAAAAAAAAATCTACTGCTTTGCAATACAAAGGAAAATGATTTGATTTTGTTACTTATTACAAATATGCATTAATTTTGTTATAATAAATTAAAAATGCGACCGATTTAAGACTGCACGGCTACATCACACCGCACTCGCCCACAAATTTAGTGCGCCCAAATGCTGAAGGTCCTTGGCGTACAAGGCTTAAGGTATTTAAAACTAGCTAGTAATACATGCAATACCTATACAACAATCATTGTCCTAGAACTCGTATCTGGTTTTTTTAAATTTACAAAAGACAAAAAGAAAAAGAAATTTGTGTGCGTACGTAATTAAATATTGCGCGATTTTAAATTACTTTGCTGATCCTTTATGGTTGCTTGGATTTGCTTCTGAAGGGGACACTTTTCGCGGGCTCGAACTCACTGGTGGGCCTGGCTAAAAAGCACGCTGTCTCACCAGGCTTCGAGTCTGACAGAGGTAGTATCAGTGATGAGCAGTTAGACGATAGTCTACACGCACAACATTATTGAGTGAGCTGCAGGATCAGTTATAGTAAAACAGGCGCGGAAAAATTAAGAAAAGTCCTTCGGAAGATCGGGTTTTTTTAAAAAACCACTACATAAATAAATGACCAATTAAGTTTATTGAACTTTTCGATAATTGAGCTTTGTCGGTACCGGCTTAGTTTTGGAGATTTTACACTTCTTTTATTACTTAAACATGTCCAAAGTTACGTCAAATTATCAAGAAAAACGAATATTTGTTGGCTCATAACTTTTTAATGGCTTTTTATTTTAGTATTCTGTTTCCGTACAGACAATATTAATAATGAGACACCTATTATATATATATATTTATATTATAAACCCACATATTATTTTAGGAACTGACAAAATTTTAGCAGATTACCCCCTAAGTCATTATATATATAATAAATGCCATTTCTTTAAATGGAGTGTCATTGGCTGACCACTGGAAAGTCATAATGACGCCATTATATTAGTAGATTACCAAACTTGTCAAAATCAACAATTATGAAATCAATGATAGACCATTCTGACACTGTTGTAATAGCAGACTTGAGGCCCTGTTTGACAGTCTCGTCTTAATACTTCATGTGATACCGACCGGATATTGTAAACAAATTATGACATCGAAAAAGTCTGGAACAAACATGGCAGGTTTTAAACCCGTCTGGCATATACAACAAATGTATGGATACCTACATAAGTGAAGTGTATGTCTGTCCATCTGATCTAATTGCGGTGTACCGATTGGTTGATTATAGGGGGTTCGATTCCCGACCCGTTCTCACGGGTGGGTGTGTGTTGTAGGGTGACTGGGGGCAAGTGGGATATTTTGGCAAACAAGGTATTTTTTTTAGTTCGATTTAAGTTAAAAACAATTCGCCTAAACAACTAAGGGGGTTGTAGATATCAAGTTTAGAGAGATCTTCTCTAGTCGTGAAATATTATGTTTAGGAATTTTCTGGCGCTCCCTTGCCGTGAAAATAGATAACTAGGGAGATTTTCTAGCGGTCCCTTGTCGGGAAATATTATGTTTATGGAGGTTTTTCTAGCGCTCCCTTTTCGTGAAATATTATATTTAGGGAGATCTTTCTGACTCCTCCCTTGTCGTGAAATATTATGTTTAGGGACTTTTCCTGCCGCTCCCTTGTCGTGCAAATAGATGACTAGGGAATTTTTCCAGCGCTTCGTTGTGAAAATTAATGATTAGGGAGATTTTCTAGCGCTCCCTTGTCGTGAAATATTATGTTTGGGGATTTGTCTAGCGCTCCCTTGTCGTAAAAACATAATCCAAAAAAAGGGATGTTGTTGATTTGTTGTTTTTCAAACTCCTAAACGGATGAATCGATTTTCTTTGTATTTTCTTTTCATTACTGACTGCAGTGTTGGTGCCGGTTCGATTCCCAGATCATACAATGTTATTCGGTTTTTCTATCTGGAATTTCTCAGCAACAACCCGGAGTTTGGATTTGTGCCCGGATGATGGCAATAGGCTCGCCCCTTTTTACATGGGACTTAAACAGAACTGGGGATATATGGGAGTACTATATTTACACCTCTCTCTCTCTCTCGGGTCGATCGACCAGGTTAAGCTACGCTTGCCGCGGCTGGTCCGTGGATGGGTGCCCATCTTTTCATACCAAGACCGAGGGGTCTTGTGCCTCGGTACGTTAAGCCGTTGGCCCCGGCTGTCATTTGTGGATCTTTGACGGTCGTTACGGGTCGTCAGAAGCACGAAAGTCTGACAACCAGTCTTATCAAGGGTCTTATCAAGGGGACTGCCTATCTGAGCTCCACAACCCAGTTACTGGGTAATTATCGTATTACCCAGTAACTGGGTTGTGGAGGTCAGATAGGCAGTCGCTCCATGTAAAATACTGGTATTCAGCTGCATCCGGTTAGACTGGAAGCTGAACCCAACATAGTTGGGAAAAGGCTAGGCAGATGATGATATGTACACCTCTGCCCAACCCTTCGGAGAAACAAGGCGTGATGTTATGTTTTTCATTGCTAATAATTTAAAAGGATTATTCTGAAATATCTCTACCAATGGTCACCCTACACTATCAACTCGCGAAACCCAATGAAAACTGAATTGCGTATTTGAGGTTATTTTAGACTTAACCTACCTACCTAAAGAAAGGTTAAATTTCGGCCTGTCTCAATTATTTTCTAACTTGTAAACCATGATGTATCGACCTAGACTTTTAGCCCATTTCTCAAAATCAAATACTGGTTTTAGTCACTTCTAAATAACATGGTTTTGTAAAGAAATCAGCGGTGTAATAATAACTATGGGTTTTTAATTGTTGTTTGAAGAAAAAAGTGGCTTTTCTCACGGTGCAGGTGTTTGTTAAAAGTAAAACCATACACCATTGCAACTCCTCACACACACTCCTACACACCCACCCACATTGCACACTTATATACTTAGAAGGTGCTAGCATGACATCCTGTTTGTTTCTGATGCATATTAAATTGTAAATCCGTTATTGGCTGTGAGATTAGTTTATTTATTTTTAGTGAAATTGTTAATAAATAAAGTGTAAGTCGATTCGCACGAAATCAAAATATTTTATTTCACATAAACCTGCATGGGCACTTATGAAACATCAGAAGCTAGGTGCACGGTTCCAAATTGTCGCTTCCTATGGAGAAGAGCCGGCAAGAAACTCCACGGTTACTCATTTAAAAATAATTGGCTTTTACAAAGTTTTCAAATTACAGTAATAATAGGTAGGTATGGGAGGGCAGTGCAGGCCTGTCAATAAGTACCAGGTACTTAGAGAAATGAAAATACAGAATAGAAAATCGAATCAGGCGAATCGTTACTTTTAAATCACATAATATTTATTTTTTATAGGCGACTAGTACTAATTTAATTTATTTGTGGACGAATCGACAAGTCTGTATTAGAAAAATAGCGCTGTGAGCGCTCACATCGATATTTTGCGTTCCGAGTTAGATTTCACGATTCTGACAGTCATTTTTGTCATCAATACGGAACGCTCGTGATCGCGATAAAAGTGCTCACTAAACGTTAAAACATAATTTCACGATATTAGACTTGTATACACCAAACATTTCTTCTTCTTAGATAGAAGCACTATTTCAAATAAATCAAAGTTAGTTAAAGATACGATGCGAATCAAAATAAAACAGCCCAACTGTCATTTCTGACAGCGCTCACGGTGATATTAGTAAATAGCATGGTTGGCGTTATCGCAAGATGGCGAATGTCATGACGTCATCTATGACGTTTTGCGAGAAATCTTTATCGCGCTCACGCCAATTCGGAATGGGTGTGAGCGCGCTCAAATCGATATTATCGTATCTCGGAACGTAGGGAAAGTGAGAGTGCCTTTTCTGAACTTTTCGTTGTTTACTTAACGTTTTATTCAAAACGTGCTAATTGCCTAATAGGTTACCTACGCTATTTCAGGAATTGACAATTCACCCAACAATAAAAAACTTCGTGCGAGTCGCATTTAGAAAATGTTATATTATTTAAAAGTGACAATTCGCATGATTCGGGCGACTTAGACCGTGCGAGTCTACGAGTACTTTTATCACTTGATCACCTATCTCCCGCAATAGCACGAGAACAGTAGACAAGAGTTTTGTCGACGGAAAAGTAGACAAAAATTACATTTCCGTGTAGACAGTTAACAGTTTTGTACCGAGAAATGTAGACAAGTTATTTCTATTCTGCGGTAGAGTAGAAAAAGGAAGCGTCATGCTAAGCCTGCTGATCTTCGCTCGGATTGGCCGCAATCATCATCATCATATCAGCCGAAAGACGTCCACTGCTGGACATAAGCCTCCCGTAAAAAGGGGATATGCAATAATCGCCACGCTTGGCAGGCGTGTTGTCGATCGCAGTATGGTGGTCAAATGCATAGAGAACGCTGCTGCCCATTCTCTAGTAAGTCCCTTAGTCGCCTTCTACGACACCCACAGGAAGAAATGGGATGGTGCTATTCTTTTATGTCCGGCACCACACGGTACGCCGCATTGGCCGCAATGGCCGAAACATAATGGCTTGTTACCTAATTACATAGCAACACGTATTAGTTGATGGACACAGTGTCGGAGCTCCTGTAACCTAACCTCACCGATTGTCCGTAGTTGACTACAATGTAACGGCTCCAATTAATTTTGACTAGTTGGGCAACAAGCCCTGACTAAATCCTAACTAACTAACTCACAGATAGGTCCACAAACCATTGAGTTACTCGTAGTTAGGTAGGAATTCATCAGGCGATGGTGTTAACTTAAAACAGTTCAAAATTAGTTATGGGTGTTGCGAAATAAAATCAAGAGAAATAATACAGCTTGTTGTATTTATGTTAGTCAGTTAACACCTTTGCTTGGGTCTGTATTTTTGACACGAATCAAAATTTGCGTGTTTTGAGGTCATCAGTCGATTTATCATCTTATCTATATCATCATTCTCCTGCCCTTATCCCAATTTATTTGTGGTCGGCGCAACATGTCTTTTTCTTCCACACTTCTCTATTAGTCGTCATCTCCGTAGTCACACCCTTTCTAACCATATCATCATTCACACAGTCCATTCATCGTTTCTTTGGTCTCCCCCTACTCTTATAGCCATCGACATTCATACTCAAAACTTTCCTCATGACATTTTCCTCATTCCTCCGTATCACATGCCCATACCATGACAACCGATTTCCACACAACTTTTCATTTATCGGTGCCACTTTCAGGCTTCCTCTTATGTACTAATTTTTTATTCTATCCATTTGTGTAACACCACACATTCCTCTTAACATTCTCATCTCGGCTACATGCAATTGTCAATTGGTATCATCTTATCTATATATATAAGAGAAAGTCATGTTAGTTACACTATTTATAACTCAAGAACGGCTGAACCGATTTGGCTGAAAATTGGTGGGGAGGTAGCTTAGAACCAGGAGACGGATATAGGATTTATCCCATACCCCTTTATCCCGGTATTAGGTAGGGTAGCGTAGGTAGGGTAGGTAGGAAGGGTAGGATAGGGTAGGGTAGTGTAGGGTAGGGTAGGATAGTGTAGGGTAGGGTAGCGTAGGTAGAGTAGGTAGGTAGGGTAGGATAGTGTAGGGTAGGGTAGTGTAGGGTAGGTAGGGTAGCGTAGGTAGAGTAGGTAGGGTAGGTAGGGTATAGATTTTGTATGAATGACTTTTGGATGGACAGGACAACGTCTGTCGGGACAGCTAGTGTTCATATAAAAAAAGTAGATTCTTTCACTCTTGTCAGATAGCACCTTTGTCCACTCACCCCTTCTGTATAACGCACGCTCATAATCCGAGAGTTTCGAAGGAAAATCCTAATCCATCCCTACTGAATAAATGCGAAAGTAACTCTGTCTGTCTGTCTGTCTTTCACGCCTAAACCGCTGAACCGATCGTCACGAAATTTGGCAGAAATATAGCCTGGTATTTGGAGAAGGACATAGGCTACTCTTTTCTGCGATAACCGACATCCACGTGGGCGGAGCCGCTGGCAAAAAGTTAGTTGCTTCATATATTTGAAAAAATCGTCTGCTTAGCAACTTAAATGACTCAATGAACGTGACTTCGGCCTGTGGCTAAATTACAGCCACACGGGACAGGCTTGTGCTAAGTAATGACAACTGCACGGGCCGATCGATCAGGTTAAGCAACGCTTGCCGCGGTTGGCCCGTGGATGGGTGACCATCTTTACATTCCAAAGCACGTTTAGCTGTTGGTCCCGACTGTCAGTCGTGGATCTTTGACAGTCAGAGAAAATTCCGCCCTGAAATCACCTCTGTCTTAAGCCTACAGGGTTTAGTCGTGATGTTAGGTAATTAAACAGTAGATTTAAGTATTATTGTTTTTCAAATATGATTAATTATAATTAAGTGCTTAACATTGCATCTACGGTAGGCTTAAATATGTTTTAAATTGTTACTTGGAACCTTCACTAAATATGGGGATTACACCAACATGGGTTAATTCAGAAAATTATTAATACCATCGCCAACTTTCTCTTTCCAATGGTACCCAATGGTCATAGTTATGTCAAGGGTCGATTTTCAAGGTTAAGTAACGCTCGCCGAGGTCGATCCGTGGATGGGTCCATCCATTACATATCTTGTCTCGACCCCTCCGTGGCTTGGAAAGCACGTCGAAGCTTTGGTCCCAGCTGACATCATTTGTATATTTTTGACAGTAGTGAAGGGTAATCAGAAGCTCTAAAGACTCAAAACAAGTCCTACCAAGTGGTATCGTGTTACCCAGTAACTGGGTTGTGGAGGTCAGATAGGCAGTCGCTCATTGTAAAATACTGGTATTCAGCTGCATCCTGTTGAATGGATTGACTACCCTTGGTCTAATAGACGAAGAATCCTATCTTTGTGAGGAGTGGGCCGTAATCCACCACGTGGGCACAGTACGGGTTGGTAGATGTCACCTGTCTTCGAATTTTTCGTTCTAGAACATGCCGGTTTCCTCACGATCGTTTCCTTCACCGTATTGAGAGCAGTGGTGATGTAATGATTTGCACAAAGTGAAGCGCCTGTCTGGGTTTGAACCCACGACCTATAACTAGTAAGTCTGTACTCATCATCATCATTTCAGCCGAAAGACGTCCACTGCTGGACATGGGCCTCTCCCCAGGCTTCTCCACTTGGACCGGTCTTGTGCTTCCCGCATCCAGCGGATTCCCGCGGCCTTTACAAGGTCATCGGTCCATTTTGTGGGAGTCCTTCCCACTCTATTCCGGTACGCGGTCGCCACTCCAGAACCTCCGGCCCCATCGGCCATCTGTTCTGCGAGCAATGTGCCCTGCCACTTAAGTTTGGCAATTCTTCGGGTTATGTCGGTTGCTTTGGTTCTCTTGCGGATATCTTCATTCCTGATTCGATCACGTAGGGAAACTCCAAGCATAGCCCTCTCCATTGCCCTTTGGGTGACTTTAAGCCTTCTGATAATGGGCATTGTGAGCGAACACGTTTCTGTGCCATAAGTCATCACTGGCAAATCTATACTACTTCGGGAAATTCAAGCGTGATTTTATTAGACGATGCCGCAGGCAATTCCAAGTAGTTTTATGATAGTAATTATTTATATAATTAAATTACTACCTACCGTGATTCCGGAGATTTCTTTTGTTTTTGTTAATGAGTATCTCTTTTGTAATTGATAGGCAAACAGTAAGTTTGGTATGTACCTAAATGTTTTTCTAGGTTCCATCGCAAACGGTGCCAAAAGAACCGTATTACTAAGCGTCCGTCTGTCTGTCTGTCAGCGGGCTGTATCTCATTAATCTTAATAGATAGACATTTGAAATTTTCACAGATTGTACTTTTAGTATCGCTTTAACAAAAAATAATAAAAATAAAATAAATGAAAATAGAAGGGTTCTCCGTTCAAGAAACGTGTTTTTTTACGTTTTTTGCCTTGTGCTGCATGTGGTCATCCCTTATTTTTTATTATAAATGATTAAGATTATATTACTTCGCTAGAGAGAGGAAAAGTTGCAGCGTTCTTCTGGCAACTAATAACGAAAAAAAAAAAACTATGATAATTGATAAATGATTTTATTTCTGTAAGTAGGTTTGTACAAACACTTTTGCACGTCAATCATATTTTTTTAACTAGGTGAGGTCGGCGTTTCCTATCTGATCTATATGATTACCAACATAGGGATTGACCAAGCATCAGGTAGAACGGCACTGACAGCTCACTCCACGCACACTTTACGCGGTGAGATAAGTCTTTATTTGCTTTAAACATGGTACAAAGGTGTAACAGTCTAATTTTTTATATGATTTCCACACGTTTAGCTATACACAAATTGTATCAATTGCATGGTTACTGAATATCAATGCAGGTCCATTTATACAGTCATATTAAATAAAATCTATTTTTCTACCTTCTCTCTAGCTCGTATACCAAGTATAGATATAGGTACAGGGTGTTTGGCAGAACGTTGAACATACGAAAATGGTAGATAGGTGGGGTCATCTACTACTTACTCAGCCCTAATTTATTTGGGCCTGGCCCCCTGGATATTTAAATTTTTTTTTTGCTTTCTTCTAGTTTCACCACTTTCTTAACTTTAAAGTGTATTTTTTATTAAAAATGTGTAAAACAGGCAATTGTTTTACACATTTTTAATAAAAAATTATAAAAAATACACTTTAAAGTTAAGAAAGTGGTGAAACTAGAAGAAAGCAAAAAAAAAATTTAAATATCCAGGGGGCCAGGCCCAAATAAATTAGGGCTGAGTAAGTAGTAGATGACCCCACCTATCTACCATTTTCGTATGTTCAACGTTCTGCCAAACACCCTGTATATTCCGGATGCCCATATTTTTATAATAACAAGGAGGGTGCAGTCCATATACGTTGGTTGCGAATTAATAAAATAATTATTTTAATTATTACTTGTTGTACCGCAACTAATCACAGACTATGCAAGTGTAACAGCTGTTTTATAGAACCGTTATTGTTTTGTCATATTATTGATAAATTGATAAAGATTGCAGCAAAAACTATTATCACTCATAACGACAATACGACGAGTACATTCAAAATTACCAGAGCCCTAAGAGAAAGGACATTTAGGTAGGCCGCATAAATTACCAGGGCCCTAAGAGAAAGGACATTTAGGTAGGCCGCATAAATTACCAGGGCCCTAAGAGAAATAACATTTGGGTAGGCCGCATAAATTACCAGGGCCCTAAGAGAAAGGACATTTGGGTAGGCCGCATAAATTACCAGGGCCCTAAGAGAAAGGACATTTGGGTAGGCCGCATAAATTACCAGGGCCCTGAGAGAAAGGACATTTGGGTAGGCCGCATAAATTATTGAAACTGCCAGAAAATGATTGCAATTAACTTGGAAAGAAAAAAATATAACCTGCAGTAATAGTTTACAAAGTAAATATTCATGTAATTGTGTGTCTAAAATGTATCAATGTCAATGTGTATATAAAAATCCGGAAATAATCTTGGTCAGATCATTTGATGACCATGTAGATCGGTGTCTGAAATGGCCTTATGATTCCTCAAAAGACCATTTCAGACACCGATCTACCACACACCGCACAGATTTGAGTGGACCTTCATTCAGTGCACGCATTTAAAGAATCGGTCTAGACCGACCCATTCTTTAGAATCGTGTCCTGAATTCATGATTATAGGTGTGCACGTCGATGTAAGGCGCGCGGCGGGGACATCGACGTGCATCAAGCATCGAGCTTGACGTCAATAATGTTCATCCCTTACATCAGGTAGAATGACGCTCACTTCTAGCTCACTTCACCTACATTTTCGTGGAGAAAGGAGAATTGACCAGCTGATGTCGGTAACGTCTGCTAATAGCAACTTCTTTCATCTTCTAATATTAAGGGTCAAGGGCTGCTATAGGTGAATTAAAAGAACCATGCATTGCCATAATCACCAACCTATAATGTTCCCACTGCTGTGGCACAGGCCTCCTCTCGGTGAGAGGGAATGGGCCGTAATCAATCACGCGGGCCTAGTGCAGTTTGGTAGATGTCACTGTCTTCGAATTTTTGGTTCTAACATTTGCCGGTTTCCTCACGACGTTTTTCTTCGCCGTATTGAGAGCAGTGGTGATGACATAAATTATTTCATCACCACTGCTCATACATAGACATAAAAGTGCCTGCCTAGGTTTGAACTCACGACCTACAACTCGTTAGTCGGAGCTGGAACCACTGGGCCTTCACCGCATCACACCTGAAGTAAGTGTAATTTGACAAATCAAATCAAATCAAAATATTTTATTTCACATAAACCTGCATGGGCACTTATGAAATGTCAGAAGCTAGGTGCACGGTTCCAATTTGTCGCTTCCTATGGAGAAGAGCCGGCAAGAAACTCCACGGTTACTCTTTTAAAAATAATTGGCTTTAACAATGTTTTCAAATTACAGTGATAATAGGTATGGGAGGACAGTGCAGGCCTGTCAATAAGTACCAGGTGGGTACTTAGAGGAATGAAAATATAGAATAGAAAATCGTCTACAAATCTAGTCTGTAAGGCCTACAAAGTTCTCTCATTCACAATATGTCAAAGAATCTAAATAAATAAAATGAACCTATTTGAACCAAGTGACATGATTTCCACGTAAATAGTAGTTAATAAAATGTATGTGTAAATAAAAATTAACATTGTAATTTGGGAGCAGTTATTAGACTTTCACATACTTAGTTATGCTGTTAATAAGGTACCAAGGAAGCCAAATGTGTGAAGGAATTACTGCCAAACTTCCCTGTCTTCAACGTAGTCTTTATTTTATAATATGCTTTTTTGATAAGGACACGTTTGATGTGAGTTTTAAACTTTCCATCGCTAAGTTCTGTAACCGACTTTGGCAACTTGTTTTAGAAGCGGATAAGTAGTATATTTTATTAGAAATGACTTGCTAGTTTTAGTTAATCTAAATTTTGGAATCACAAAATCGTGACTCCAAGAAATCAAACAACTTTAGTAAACTAATCATTCATACATACATACATGTCATACGTACTTAACGTATTATTTACCAATACATACCAACACACACAAACACATTTAAAAAACGACCACAACATTAGGACACGCATTCAAATATGGAAGGCGTCGAATCGTGACGGGCCGCGGGCGCGAACGGCGCTGATTGGTTGGCGCTTTCGTGACGCACTTGCGCACGAGTCGAACAAAGGAAACGAAAGGAATATCTTTGATTTTAGGTGTAAATGGTTTTACGAAACGTAGCGCGTAGTGTATTGTTTTATGTATGTAAAGTCTGTTGCAAAAGTAGCTGATAAAAATGTTAACACATGGGTCGGAAAACGTCCGTACCTGTGGATGACAATTTTTATAACAAATTAAGTGTTTTGTTTTGACAATTTCAGCGCTGGGGACCCTTGCATAGGGTCGCAGCATAATGCTGAGCGATTGCCGTTTTGCGTGGATGTGACGCATGTTTCCCTCAACCTTTTCTTATTTTTGTATTCCTGTTCTTTTTGCGTCATGTTTACCGCAAATAAACGTTTTTTCTTTCTTTCTTTCAAAGATGTTTTTCACTTGCCAATTGAGGTTAATTTTGTAACTTCAAGTTTCTATGATTAATTTTCAAGTACAATTTAATAACGTTATACAAGTAAAGTATGTTTGGAAAAACTGGTGACATTTATCTTAAAGCTTTCTAAATAGAAATAAATGTGTTAGGTACTGTTACTAATTCAGTTTTGTGACTTATTACTTTATTAGATTGCGTATGAATTTAACTAAAACAGGGTTTGTTTATACCTTCGTGAAATGCTTTTGCAACAGACTTTATACATTGAGATACCTACACTTAAGTACATGTAGGTCTTCCACAGGTGGGTTCAGGTGTATTTGAAAGAACACTGAGAAAATGTGGCCCAATCCAATGTTTGACAGAACATAAATAACTTCCTGAAGTGACAGCCATTTTGGTAAACTTTGTTGGCTTTAAGTTAACAAGAGGCTGTAGACGAATAGAAATTGCTTTCAAAGTGTTTCTAATTTCTACAGCTCTTTTCAACGCGAACATCAGCTCTTCAGTAGCTTATGTCAGTTCCATACCACTCTTTTTACATTTCCGTCATCATTACCTAGGTATCGCTGATGGAATGTCACTTGGTCGTGACCTTCTGATAATGTTCAATTGATGTACCTATTTGGTTCACACGGCTGGGCTTTAGTTTGCACATCACTCCCGGCGCGCATGTGAGTTAGGAACTCACATGCGCGCCGGGAGTGGTGTGCAAAACTTAGCACTTGCACTATCCTGGCTCAAAAATAAAGTAGGTATAGACGCGAACTCGATTCTAAAGCTTGTGTGCATTAGTTAAGAAAGTACCGAAGTTTTATTTCCGAAAATCAAACAGACTCTAGGCAAGGTGCTAACATTATCGAGCTTGCTTCGCTCGCGAATAAAAAATCAGGTGTTCCCTACATTTTGACGATTTATGCGAACATAAATGTAGGGAACAGCTGATTTTTTTTTTTCGCGATTTCAGGTTTGGTCCCATAGTAAATGTTGTTCATAATGATGAGTACTATCATGTGTTTAAATGTCGGTCACTAATTACCAGTCATCCTAATACAGTGAAACCTGGTTAATTGGGATCTCAAGGGACCAAGGATTTTGTACCATTTAAAGAGGTTTTCATTTATCCAGTTTTCCAATTAGACAGGTTTAAAATTTAGTTGTCTCATTTACAGAGGGCCCGCTTATAGAGGTCGAAATGTACCGTTATTCCATTTATAAAGGTGGAAATTTTGTGAAAGAAATTCAAATGTTTATAAACAATCGTGTCGTAACCTGTCCCAACCTGATAAATTGTCTCACTTATAAAGGGAATTGAGCTCCAGAGTCTCAATTATAGAGGTAAACATCGAAAAAATCCTAGAAATCAAATCTCATTTAACCAAGTTCGAAAAGTCCCATTAACAGAGGTAATTCGATGAAAAAGTGCCGGGAACTCATTGTAGTTCTCAATAATAGAGGTTTCTCACTTATCCAGGTCCCACTTAACCAGGTTTCACTGTATATAAATTGACACAGTTATTCCTCTTCTTGTATGCATGGACAAAATAAAGCTTATCCCCTTGGAGCTCGCTTTGCTCGCTGTTGCATCCTACATTACCTGTGAAGCGTTTGTGCGTAAGTCTACAAAGTTACTCCTCGTATGGATTAGGGTTTACTCTCGAGACATTCAGATCGAGAAAAGTCGAGAACTCGAGACATCATTTGTTTGACTGAACTGTCTATTTTGCGGCATTTCAAGGGATGCAATGCTATAATGGACTACTTAAGTCACAGAAAAGCGTGATTTCAGTGCGGGTTTAGGTCACGCAGTGCCATGATACGTATTTTGCTCAAACGGGGAATCGAACTCAAGAACTCATGCTTGGCAGTAGCGCTTGCAACCACTAGACCAATGCGGCTTTGACGTGCGGTAACATTTTTAAATACAACTAGCTTTTGCACGCGGTTTCGCCCGCGTGGCTGTCGGAAAATCGTCGGTCCTATTCGCGGACCGAGCCGAAGTGGCGTTAGGTTATTTCCGGTTTCCCATTTATACTTTCATCCCCTATTTTACGCATTCAGGAGCTGACTTTCCAAAAACACTGAAACACATGGTTTTTAATATTTAATCACTTAATTTTCATGGTCAAAAATTACGATTTTCCATACAAACTTTCATCCCCTACTGAACTCCCTTAGGGGTTGAATTTCGAAAAATCCTTCCTTATTCCTTGTCTACATTATAAAGGAAACCTCTGTGCAATATTCCAGCTTTCTAGGTCCAAGGATTTGGGCTGGGCGTTGATGAGTCAGTCAGTCAGTCAGGACTTTTATTTTTATTTATACACCCTGACTTTTTAGTCGTCTTACAACGGCATCGGCAGCCCACTTCATGTATCCAATGACTACAATACATTTACATGTTTTTTAACAAAAATAATAATAATCATTCACTAAGATGCATGACGTAGTTTGAAACACCCTGTTATGGAGTTGGAGTGAATGATGGAATGTAATGGTATAGGTATCTTTTACCCTTTGATACGTAAACTTTATTTAGGTACAGGGTGTAATTCTAAAGAATCATTTATTATTCTTTGTACCTTCTTTGTTTATTATCTTAACTAGCTGACCTGACAGACGTTGTCCTGTCCGTCCAATAGCCATTCATACCCTACCTGCCCTACCTAGCCTACCTGCCCTACCTACCCTACCTACGCTATAAACCTCACGGAGCCCGAGACCTTTCCAACGAATGCAAAACCGTGGAAATCGTGCGTTCTGGAGTTATAGCGTCAGGAAGAAAAACCCAACTTATTTTTAAATAGTAGATTATAGTAACAATTTTTTAATCGCGCCTAGAGGTATTTCGGTCGGAAACATTGAGTAGACCATCTTTGTAAGACGGCTAAAATGTCACGGTGTATAGATAGATGCTTAATACAATACCAGTCAAAGCTTCTGAGCTTCTAACGGTTCCAAAAAAACATGTAACTACTCAATTTAAGAACATACATCATCCAAAAATATTGCACCAAATTAAATGCAAAAGCAATAAAAACCATATTCCTTTAGAAGCTCACCCTCCGGCTACAACTAGTATCCTACAAAATCCGACTTATTCCAAACGAGAAAAAAAAAGCAAACGATTTGTAAATCACGAATGTGGAAAATAGACGAGTTTTGATTGATGCCTCGCACAGGATCGAACCCTGGACCCTGAGGGAACGTCTGTCTTACTGTAATCACTGCGTGTGAGGTGATTGATTCATGGTTTTGCGGTGGGAACTTGTGGTAGGCGAATTTCGACCTTATTTGTGTAAGTTTAAGGCTATTGAAGAGTTTGTTTGGTAGTTGTGAATGGTAAGGTTTAAGTTTGTTGGGGTGTGGTTCGTGTGTAAGCGGGTCATTCAAGGTGTGAGAGAAGAAACGTCAGTTTTGTTGCAAGAAATCAATACAAGCTTTCAACTATCTTTCGATGAAAGCTTGTCTTGTCGACACATCTGTTGAGCGGAGGTACACTCAACACATGAACACAAAGCTCATGGGTTTTTTTTTTGGGAGGGAAATCATCACGTGACTTTTCCTGCTCTGAGTGGAGCAGGAGGGCGTATCAGACTTTTACTGACTAAAACCCACATGTGTTCCCTCAGCTGCCCGTGTGCCAGGGGCGACGGTATCTCTTTCGAACAACCCGCACCCCTGGCAGGCATCGGCCCTTGCGGAGCCCTTGGTCACCCTGCATCGGGTCAGTACAGTGGCCCCACCGCCTACCACTTTTCGGCTGCAGGGGATAGGGAGAGCGGTCAACGCTATACCGACACTCCTCTTCCCCTGCGGCCCCACCGCGTCCGCCATCAAACGGTGGCAGCCCCGTCCAGGCCACGCGGGAAGAGCGCTACTCAAAAGTACCTACCGGCATTCATCCTCCGTCGCCTGTAACCCGCAGCCACCTCAATTGCGGTCGGTGCAATTCACCGCAACCTACTTTTTTGAACGGTACGTCGTCCAAGCTTATGGGATCACGCGACGAATTCAAATTCAAAATCTTTGATTTCAAATTTAAACCACTTAGACATGAAACGTTAAGAAGCCTTTTCCTATGGAGGAGAGCCGGCTCCAACATCACAGTTACCAACTCTTTGAAAAATATTTTAGTTTTAACAATGTATTAATAGGGAGTATAGTGAGAGTATAGTGTAGGTGTCTGGCAACAAGAGCCAGATATTTAAATTAAATGGCCAAGAATTCAAAATATCTATGAGTGTACAGTAGGATCCAAAAGCGGAGTACCAATCTCAAAAAGTAATAGATTGACACTACGGTTTAACTTACGACCTTCTTATATTAAGTAATTTCTATACTGTAGACACACACACTCTCATACGTCTACAAATGATTGTATTCCATAAATTCAACCGTTAAAGTAAATGACGTGATGGCTTAGTGGTTCCTGAACTTGGATTAGCGCCATCGTGCGCAACGAGTCTCGGGTTCGAATCCCACGCGCGGTGTGCTAGCCTTTTTATTGTTTTAAAAATCGCTTTTGACTATAGTTTCTTGTTCTATTCGTCTTGTTCACTAAACTCGTAAAACTTTATCAATATACCCACAGAAACCTAAAGAAATTTAAATGATAGTTAACTTACGACTCATTCGACGTGACATATAGAACGGTGTTGGTTGTTATTGTGTGCTAGTGACGTGTGTTTAATCTATTAGCGGTCTTCTAGTTCATTTTAAAATGTAAGCAAATTGAATAATAGAAATGAAAGCGAATATTATTGCGCTGCATAAAAGCGGACTTAAATATCACAAATAACTGATGAAACCGGCCTGAGTGTGAGTTTTATGATTTAATTATTTTATTAAGCACTTATTTAAAGTATAACTGCTGATCCTTGTAGTAATTTTTAAACGTTTTATAAATATCATAACGTCTAAATAGAAGAAAAATATAAAATTTCAAAGTAAATTTATTTCCTAGATTAAATATTTATGTGAAATTTATATTTCATATAATTTTGTTTCTAAATAGTAATACATATTAGTATGTATTTTGTTTAGTAGCCTAACAGTACCCCTTTTTTGTTTTAGTGAAATACTGTGAGTCAGTGGATGAAAAGATATGAGGAAGGGGGTAGCCTTGCCCGTCGAAAGCAAAGTGGAAGACCCCAGCTTATAAAAGAAAGCGACAGCACAAGTGGTTTCAAAAAGACAAGACATTTTGCCAAATTATTCATAGTGCGCTGTGCACTCCACGCAGAAGGTTTGCATCATGGAAAACCAGCTCAAAAAACATAAATATTAACATTAAGATATAAATTAGAAATATTTATTATTATTGACTTTTATTGATTTTAGTAATATTCACATAATATTGTGTCATATCCGTAATATGGATTATTTCGAGGTTTAGTTTCAATCTTCTTTTCGTAATGAAAATGATTACTTAAGCTATAACTTCGATAAGTCCTATTAAATACAATTTGTTAACTTTGAGGTTTGAGAGAACTAACTCACTCGCAGTAGATTTATTCCAATAGTAGTACTACTGAGTCATTGAATTGTATTGTGACAAGTTGTCTGCATTTGTTATTTTTACGTGGGTAGATTTGCGTAGAAAAATGTGATTTCTTTAGAGTACCGCACATTGTTGTAATTACAGCACAATATTATTATATTACTAAGATACAATAGCCTGATTATCATGGTTCACCAATTAGCTACTTTACTTCAATAAATTGTTCTTTATGAGAAAATAAACTGTTAACAAGAAGTTATTAGTAGTTATTTTTATACCTACTTCATAAAATTATAACGAATAAACATTTTGTAATCACATAATCTTCTTAATCCTTTGTTTAAATAATAATTTAAGTAATTTAAAAAAAACATTCTCGTATAACGAATAATAAAAGAACTGATGAAATTGTTGAAAAGAAAAATAAAAGTCTCTGCGGGAGATTTGAACCCAGACTTATATGTTTCTTAATCAATGACAATACGCTGCGAGCTACCGATACTTGATATTAAAACGTGAATTTTAGCGATCGTATGAACCGACCAAGGTCATACGTAGTTACTACGTAACACAGTACAGACAGAGACAGAGTACTCTGTGCGACGGTATGTTTTTTGTATCTTTCGACGACAGTGGTGTGTGAGTACCTACTGTGGTGTGCGGTCTGGTTACATCACTTATACACACAGCTGTAGGTACGGCCTGGACCGCGAGTCATAGCAATATAACCCTTAGCATGAGAATGGACTCTTGACCGCGACCGTACCTACAAGAACAAGGCCTCTTATCTCACAAATACAGATAGCAGGGCCTTTTAAACCTTGATAAAACCATTGGGGTTTCATGAAATCAAATCGCTTGCAAAGCCCATCTTTATCATAATCAACCTATGAAGTTCTGCCAGGGATGCTGGTTTGTTCGAAACAGATACCACAGCCCCTGGCATACGGGCTACTGAGGGAACACGGGTGGGTTTTAGTCAGTAAAAGTCTGACACGCCCTCCTGCTCCACCCAGAGCGGGAGAAGTTATTTGATGATTTCCCACCCAAAAAAAAAACCTATGAAGTTCCTGCAGCTACTGCTGGGACACAAGCCTCTCGATGACAGTGAGTGGGCCGTAATCTACCACGCGGGCCCGGAGCGGGTTGGTAGTCACGTCTTTGAAATTTTTGATTTTAGGACATGGCGGTTTCCCCAAGCTGCGCCACTTCGATCGGCTCTGAAGCCACCACTGCTCGATTGCAATGCCCGCTTAGAGCTTAAGAACCCGCTCAATATCAGACCCGACCCTTACCTCGATAACTATTCAACAGAATTTGTAAATTGCTCACAAAAATGTTGATATATTTTGATTAATCGAACCGATGTGCGTTTCCTTTCGATTCAAATTAGATGTGGGTCACATTAATTGCTACGTGTTGTATTATAAATCTAGATTTTATGTTGTTTTTCTTTAATGGCTGCAACGACTTTGAAGGGCGATTAAAATACGTTTTGAAATGTTTGATAATAATTGTTCGTATGGGAGTTGCAGACAGAGTACATATTTTTAAGGGCTTGTGGATATGTAATAACCAGCCTGTGAATGGGTGGCCATTGCATCTATTCATACCAAGACCCCTCCGTGCCTCGGAAAGCACGTTAAACCGTTTGTTCCGGCTGTCATTTGTGGATCTTTGACAGTCGTTACGGGTCGTCAGAAGCTCGACATTCTGACATACCTGTTTTACCAAAGGGTATCGTATTACTACCTACCCATTATTTGGGTTGTGGAGGTCAGATAGGCAGTGGAAAGGTAAAATACCATATGAAATACCTACTGGTATTCAGCAACATCCGGTTAGACTGGATCCCGACCCCTACACAATTAGGAAAACGCTTAACAGATTGATTGATATGAAAGTACTCATACACAGAATACCTCATCCAGGGGCTTGAGATCTTCAAGATTAATCTGTGATTGGCTCACATTCTGATTTCCGAAGACTTAGGCGTGCAGTGATGCAGTCGTACTTAATGTTCAAAAAAATCAAAATCAAAAGTCATTTTATTCAAACTAGGCTGTGAGTCAGCACTTTTCGAACGCCAAAATTACATAAGACAGTCACCCAAAAACGCCCACCCATCACCACTTCCTAGTGCTTTAGCTGAGAAGAAGAAGTGGTCCAACAAACTCCCCAGCAGCACAGCTGTCTGTTAAGTTGGAGGAACTTGATTCTATACAATAATAGGTAAGTATTCAACAAAAATTGTTTATGCAGTCAAGTAAAATAAACAAAGCTATGGAGTAACTCATCTGTCAGTAGGTAAGCTAATTCTGGTGCAAGAACACAAACGTTGTCTTGAGTTAATCACAGCGACCAACAATTCTTATCGTTTAAGTAGTCGTTGTTCATGTTTCCCTATAAAGGTTAGTAAATTACTGGCACATGGAATATGTTTTCTTCAACCATTTTTGTTGCAGACGTTCATTGTCCATAGTCGATGGTGGCTTTTTTTTGTTGGGACTTGTGTCTGTCAGTCTCACGTCAACATAGAAGGTTGTTGGATGGTCAACAGGAGTTTTTTGTGGTTGCGAGCGCGACGACTCACGTAGAATAATTGATATCAAAACTTCATAGAAAGTATTTAGTGTCGCATAGCGCCCGTCTGAAGAAGCCTTTAAGCGACAAAGTGATAACTTAGGTAAGTATCTACCTACTTAAGTATCTGCTATCAAGTAGGTCGCTTTTAGGGCTCGTGGGGCTTTTGGGACCGCCGGGACCGCGGTCCCGGATGCCACCTTTACATAAATACAATAATTAATTTTAGTCATCTTTTGGGGAGGACAAATAAAATAAATAAAGTTTTTTTTTATTAGTTTTATGGCCTATAAATAAAGTTATGTCTTGGTAAAGTACGGTCAGCCAAAAATTTTGAAATTATACAGATATGAAACTATTTTATTTCAAAAATGGCAACCGCTTGAGTATTTAAAAAATAAATTACTTCTGTTTAGTTGAAAACATTTTTGCTTTTGTTTTTACTGTACTTTAACTTCTTTCTTCTTGTGGTCCCGAAAGACTACTAAAAATAATTATTGTATTTAAAGGTGACATCCGGGACCGCGGTCCCGGTCCCAAAAGCCCCACGACCCGGCTCACCCTATAAAACAAAGGAAGAACAAAACTGGTTTTCGAAAAATACGTTACGTAAATAGACAGGAGCGAATTCGTGCTAGGATTACAGATCAAGATTTACCTACAGATAACAATGTTTGGTATGTACTCGTAGCACAACTCGTAGGCACTTAGGTACACAAGACGGGTCAAGATCGCGAGTTAGAATGGTCGAACATACAGTCTCAAATCTAAATGGATGCGGATAAAAAGAAATGAAATACAGAAGTAGTATTTGGTTTTTCTGATGAGATGGGGGTTAGCAGTAGGTCGCCAACTCAACAAAGAAAACTTGTTCAGGAGGAGATTCATAGATGACTCTGCCCTGGAGGGTAAGGCCCGGTCTCCACCAAAGCGGAGAGGAGAGGAGAATAGAGGAGATGTGCTGCGAAGCTGGCAAATTATTTCCACCAAAGCGGAGAGGAGATGTGTTCTGTACGCAGCGGAGATGTGAGCTGTGAGAACTCGAAATCAGAAGTGTGGAAATAACGAAATCTGATTGTTATTCAAACACATCTGCTCTCGTCTCCTCTCCTCTCCGCTTTGGTGGATACCGGGCCTAAATTTTGTGCTGTCACACAAACTATGGGGCACTTCATATCTTGTCCAGCGTGTCCTGTTGTCTGCACGCTACAGGATCTGATGGACGCTGCTGAAAGGGCCAAGCTCGTACCCAAATTTTGGGCTGACTGTATTGAGATTACTATAGACCACGGAGTTAATACAAAGCTATAGACACAATAAGAAGGAGTAGGTTTCGCAAGCAGCAGCTTTTGTCTTAATCTTTTGTATGCATCATCATCAATCTACAGCAGCCCACTGCTGGACATAGGCTTCTTCAATCGCGTGCCATTCATCTCGATTCTTGGCAACTCTCAACCAGCTGCAGCTTCCAATTAGGGAGTATAGTATATTTTTTGGTTTAGGTAGATAATTCTATGTTCTTGTTTCCTACATCTGGTCTATCGGTCGCTTGCCATGACTACCCACGTTCGTAGTTCGTACCTACCTACCATCACGTATTATTCTCAGTAAAAAATGGTTTACACACCTTAATCTTCAAATATGGACCTATAAGTACAGGTAAAACTATAGGTACATCTATACAGGGTACGTTTTTATCCAGTGCGCAAACTGTCACCATGAATTCAGCATATCATTCTAGACCTACCGCAGAAATTTTGCACAGAGGGTTCCCTTTATAATGTAGACAAGGAAAAGGGAAGGATTTTTCGAAATTCAACCCCTAAGGGAGTTAAATAGAGGGGATGAAAGTTCCGCACGGGCGAAGCCACTGGCAAAAGCCAGTTATAGAAAAAATATCAATTCAGCTACAGAATTTGTGAGGCGCCTTTCTGGGTTCGAACCAGCGACGTATACCTTCTTTCTTCCTAACAACACTGTTCAACATGTGGTCCTATGCAGTGGCTAAATTCCCAGTTCGGGCAGTGTTCTGGGGTTTTTGCATCAGGAATTTATCAGTAGGAAACCCTGGAGTCCAAATTTTTGACCATCTAATGACATATAGGCCCTTCTCCTATTATGTACCTAGGTACCTACGTGAGATTAGAAAAAAAGTAAAGGTACCTTAACAATGAACATAATAGGTACATCTTTTCGAAGGTACCTACTTAAGACAGAATTCTCATACCTAATATTGTGTGTAACAATGTAAGTTAGTTAATACTTACAATAAAAGGCGAAATCTGATTTCTTTACAAGCAAAATACTTTTGAGATTGGTATAAGGAAAACTGAGTTTTTCTTAGAACGAAATTATTTTGATGAGTAGGCATAATTATCATGTAATTTCGTTCTGCAATTATCCTCACGATCTACATGGATTTCTTAGAAAATACTTACCTTAGGGTACTTACATAAGAAGTTAAATATGAGGATGTTCTTGACGAGTCAGTATTTGGGCATGCAGTCACGCAGTTTTCGGGGTCAAAGACTACATATAAGTATCACCAACTAGAGCCGCTGTTTGACTTGAGCCACGGTAATCCCAGGGACAATAAGATCCAAGCTCCTATGCCAATGTGGCGCCATCTACAATGCCACATGCGAACTACCTTCTCAACCACTGCCGTCACAAAATCCTGCATCGCGCAAGAAGAGTTATTCACGCGATTAGCGTACCTAATTCAACGCAACGTCCCGAAATCAATCGTCGAGTAGTAGCTCACCAGACAACAACCGTCTGGTCAGAGGATCCACCCTCTTCTATGGAGGAACCTGAAATATAACGGGAAAATAGGGAGAAAAGTACCTAATCCTCCAGGAGGATTAGGTACTTTTCTCCCTATTTTTCAAACCTCAATTAAATTAATGTCTTCCAAGCGCTTTTTCTATTTAGGTCATCATCATCATCATCATTTCAGCCGAAAGACGTCCACTGCTGGACATAGGCCTTCCCCAATTTGGGGGGTTTTGCCATAACCGCCACCACTTGGCAGGCGGGTTGGCGATCGCAGTATGGTGGTAAAATGCATAGAGAACGCTGCTGCCCATTCCCCAGTAAGTCCCCTAGTCGCCTCCTACGACACCCACGGAAAGAGATGGGATGGTGCTATCCTTCACGTCCGACACTACCTACACGGAACGGTATTTAGGTATCTACTTATAAAGCAGGTCAAGATTAATTTGTCAAATGTCAAGCGATTTTGGACCATGTGCAAAGCTAGTAAAATGTGACCTTGTCTTGCCCTGCAAATGATGAAGACACCGCTCCACCGCACCCGAGGAAAGCGGTTTCGTCGAGAATAAAGTAGTGGTGCCCAATAGTGCCCGTTGTGGAACCCAGCGGGCTTAGCATGACGCTTTGTATTTCTACGAAGAATAGACAGTGCTCTTTCAATACAAAGTCACATTTCGTTCCTGCATTTTTTTATCGTACCGTAGATATCGTTCTACAATCTGCCATTTAGTCTTTCTTTTCTAACGATATTTGTCTAGGTCCATATACATGTAGACTATTTCAGAAGAATATTTCTTTCCAAACTGTCAAAATCACACTGACAACAAACTTTCTACTCGACGGCCACAAAGTATATACGATTATCTACAAAATCATGATTCGTTTAGAACGCATAACTGTGATAATTAATAGAAAAACATAGCTATCTTCTTCTATTGTACATCATTTAGTTATTAATCATGTCTATTCTTCCGTCGACAAATCGGTGCTTGTGCTAAGCCTGCAGACGGGCGCTTTACTTTGTGTAAATTATTTTATCCAATCATGATTTAGTAGAAAGTAAAGCGCCTACTTGGGTTCGAACCCACGACCTGCAACTCACAAGTCGCGGTTGTTACAAACTGGGCCATCACCACTGCTCTGCGTCATGTTTACCGCAAATAAACGTATTTTCTTTCTATGACCAGTAAAGTCGGTTCAAAACTGCATAAAAAGTTTCATTTGAACTCATCATTATATTGAAGTTTAGGAGTGTCTGTATCATAATTATCATCATTTCAGCCGGGAGACGCCCACAGCTGGACATAAGCCTCCTTCAAGCACCGCCACTTCGACCGGGTTGGGCTTGAATCCAGCGGATTCCATCCAGGTCATCGGTCCATCTTGTGGGGGGCCTTCCAACTCTACGTCTTCCAGTACGAGGTCGCCACTTCAGAACCTTTCGGCCCCAACGGCCATCTGTTCTGCGAGCAATGTGCCCTGCCCACTGCCACTTAAGTTTGGCAACAATTCTTCTTAAGAGTGGGTTGTAACAGCTATAATCACATATCTGTTCCGCCTGTTCCTATTCCATGTACGCATAGTATGTAATTCTTTTTCTAAGGTGCTACACCTATGCGAGAAAAGGAAGGAGCTAATGACGATGTAACAGTAAGTTTTTATCTCAAGGTAACTGTCATAAGCATGAATAGAGAAAACCTTGTGACTGTTGTGGTGTAAGGGATTTTATTATTTCGAGGAACAGTAGCTGTTATTTCAGTTTGTTTGTCACAGTAACAGTCTGTTATCATCAGATACCTGTTATATTTAGCTGTTACAATAAATACGCCTCACTCACAATTCTTCTGGCTGTGGTTACCTTGGTTCTCCTACGGATCTCGTCAATAGGGTATTTTCCAATTTATAAAAAACTATTCTAATTTGAAGATTGGGACGAAATACGTAACGGAAAAATAAATGTAACTAAATTGATTTATATCCATTTTCTCAATTTAAACCAAATTAATTTTTCGTTGTTTTGAATTTACCGCCAAAACGCTCCTTACGATGACTTTTTATCACGTGACGTCAACTTTTTGTAAACTAAAGTAGTTAGTAAGTAAACAAGTAAGTGTCGTGTTCATAATAGGATAAATGCTCTAAGGTTCAAAATTAACAAGGTCTTTTACGGATAGAAAGTGAAATCACTGGTGTGCGGTGCCTCTGTGCACAAATACTTCTAAAACTGCGCCAAACTAAGTATTTGTTGGGCACGCCACGATTGCGGCGGTAAGTCCCCTCTTTGAGGAGTGGTTTGAGAGGCGGCATGGCGTCCTCACCTTTCGCCTGACGCAGGTCCTCACCGGACACGGTTGTTTCGGGAGGTTCCTGTTTCGGATAGGGCGGGAGGAAACGCCCGGGTGTTTCCACTGCGAAGATCGCCCTGAGGACACGGTGGAGCACACGGTGGCGGTCTGCCCTGCTTGGGCGGAGCACCGCCGTGTCCTCGTGGAGGCGATCGGCGGCGGCGATCTCTCGCGTCCGGCCCTGGTCCAGGCCATGGTACGGAGCGAGAGGGCATGGGGAGCCGTCACCTCCTTCAGCGAAGCAGTGATGCTCGCGAAGAGGGAAGCGGCGCACGTGAGGGAGAGGCAGCATATGCGCCCTCGCGACCCCAGCCGCCGCAGGATACGGAGACGCCCTGGGCGTCGGGAATCCCAGGCCGATTTCCGGCCACCGTAGGCATGGGCTTGCGGACGGCGAGTAATGGGTAGCTCGCTGTCCGGTAAGGACCAAGCCCAAGTCGACGGCGCGTTGTGTTCCACGCGCGCCTCAAAGAGATGTCAGCACAAAAAGCGATGGGACCCGCAAGGGTCGATGCCTGCCAGGGGTGCGGGTTTGTTCGAAAGAGACACCACAGCCCCTGACTTAAGGGCTACTGAAGGAACACGGGTGGGTTTTAGCCAGTAAAAGTCTGACACGCCCTCCTGCTCCACCCAGAGCGGGAGAAGTTATTTGATGATTTCCCACCCAAAAAAAAAAAAAAAAAACTAAGTATTTGTACTAGTGCTGTTCACACAAAGCTGACGTAACGATGTCACGTGATAAAAAGTCATCGTAAGGAGCGTTTTGGCGGTAAATTCAAAACAACCAAAAATAAAATTTGGTTTAAATCGTTTTTAATTGAGAAAATGGATATAAATCAATTTACTTTTATTTTTCTGTTACATATTTCGTCCCAATCTTCAAATTAGAATAGTTTTTAATAAATTAGAAAATACCCTATTCTGATTGGATTGCGCAGGGAAACTCTAAGCATAGCCATCTCCATTGCCCTTTGGGTGAATTTCAGCCTTCTTACGAGGCCCATAAGGGAGTGTATTAGTGCGAATTAAAAAGAAACAATCAAATCAATCAAAATCGTATATAATTTCAATTATTTGTATAAAATACAGACACGTGATTTGTATATTCTTGTAAATAGTACCTATAATAATATAATCTTAAATCTAAAACATACAAAACCAGGGTGAAAAGGTCAATTGTTAGCCTTATATAGGCATTATTATTTAAAATACAAAATATCAAAATCACAAAAAAAAATTCACTCATTTATCCTTTTCACCTTGTAGTATGTACATGAGTACTATAAAATAGTTTTCATAATACATTTTCATTTATTAATTTGTAAAAATACACGATCTTCTATAATAGTGTGCGTTTACAGATTTTTCATGTAAACGGTTACAACCAATGAAATAGGAAAAGTCCAAAAATATGGAAAAGTCTTTTAAAATAATACTGTCAATTTATTTTTCACTAATTTAGACATTATTGAGATTCTTTGCTCAAATATGATTGCATTTTTATAATGGCGGAGGAAACCGGCATGACCTAGACCCAAAAATTCGAAGACATGTGACATCTACCGACCCGCACTAGGCTCGTGGTGGATTATGGCCCACTCTCTCTCACAGAGAGGCCTGTGTCCCAGCAGTGGGAACATTATAGACTGATTTTACTATCATTTTGTTAGATGGTGTATAATACTTTTTTTTATAACATACAGGTGACACCGATAATGATTTATTTGCTTCTTGTAATCACATAAAGTAACTTAAACATTCTTAAGAAAGAATTCTTCACGAAAACTAATAATTTTAAAAATAAAGCCAAAGCACTTTATTATGGCACCTAAAATAATACAATAATTCATTAAAAATAGCTTGTAATGCTAAATATTATGTCAATACTATATTTTTCATATAAATAACTTATTCAGGTAGAACAACCAATTTTTGAACAATAGATATTACTGGACAATTTATTTATATTTACCTAGCTTTAAAATCAGTCAACATTTCAGTTCCTTTAACAATACTGGAATAAAAAATACCGGTCTCGAAAAAGTAATTTACTTTTATAATTTCATACTATCTGCGCCCCGCGGTTTTACCCACATAAGACACAAGAATAAGTGTCCTATGACCTGATCTAGGTCATTTTCTACCCATATATCGAATTTCATCCGAATCCGTTCAGCCGTTTTAGCGTGAAAGCTTAACAAACAAACATACAAAAAATGAAATCTCTTTAAAATATTTGTTAGACATGGGTATATCCAAAGTGGCAAAAATTGGTGTCCTTACCCTACATGTAACTATAAATACTAAAGCATACAATAATAGTAACTAGTTTAAATACTAAAGCATACAATAATGAGTATTCACTAAACATTTCTTTGATTTTATTTGTGACTAACGATAAGAAGATAATTATAATAATAGGAAAGAATAATTTTATTTATAAATATATCATTCTTAAAATTAAACCATTTCAATATTGTAAAAAAAATATGTAGATTTTTTTTTCCATTTGATAACCATTTCAATCACTTGGTATACTTAGTTTCTATTCAAAAAAAAAAAAAATGCTGTCTAACACCTTGTTTATTTAGACTATGAAAAACCCATTGTTTTAGTACGTTATCAAATCTCAAGTCAGCATTGTGATTGGTTGTTAGTCGACTTCAAAAAAGAGGTGGGGGTCTATATTCATCTGAATGTATTTTTCTTTTTATCCATATTTTCATCAAATGTGGACCATTTTTTTTTATTTTTTTTCATTTCGGTAAATTACTTTAATTTCGGAAGTCGGTGGTAGAAACAAAAATTTATAACTAAAGACACCGACTTGGAGGCGATCGGCGGCGGCGATCTCTCGCGTCCGGCCCTGGTCCAAGCCATGGTACGGAGCGAGAGGGCATGGGGAGCCGTCACCTCCTTTAGCGAAGCAGTAATGCTCGCGAAGAGGGAGGCGGCGCACGTGAGGGAGAGGCAGCATATGCGCCCTCGCGACCCTAGCCGCCGCAAGATACGGAGACGCCCTGGGCGTCGGGAATCCCAGGCCGATTTCCGGCCACCGTAGGCATGGGCTTGCGGACGGCGAGTAATGGGTAGCTCGCTGTCCGGTAAGGACCAAGCCCAAGTCGACGGCGCGTTGTGTTCCACGCGCGCCTCAAAGAGATGTCAGCACAAAAAGTGATGGGACCCGCAAGGGTCGATGCCTGCCAGGGGTGCGGGTTTGTTCGAAAGAGACACCACAGCCCCTGGCTTAAGGGCTACTGAAGGAACACGGGTGGGTTTTAGTCAGTAAAAGTCTGACACGCCCTCCTGCTCCACCCAGAGCGGGAGAAGTTATTTGATGATTTCCCACCCAAAAAAAAAAAAAAAAAAAAAGACCGACTTTCAATATCTAATTTTTCACTTTGTAGTGTTTGTTTTTTGGGAGTATTTTTTATTTATTTTCGGACAAACAATCACAACAGTGACATGACAGCAGATTTACTGATCAGGAAGTAGATCAGGCTTTTAAATACATGTAAAACATTAAAATAGCTTGAACAGCTCACTTTAGTATTGAATTTGTGGTTTATCCGAGAAGACTCATTTCTGGTCAGTATAATATTATTTAGAATAGTTACGTTTTTACGACTGATTCAAACATATTTCTAAAATGTAAAAAAAAAAAAAAAAAAAAAAATTATATATTTATATATATTTTTTTCAGTCTGTGGTTTCCATTTAAAACTAAAACTAATGTGATGATTCTAGCATATCCATGATGTGATATTTTATGGAGTTATTGGAAAAAGGATTCGATTGTATTTTTTATTATTATTCAGTACTATGACTAATGGGCACGGTCTTCAAATCTGCAACGTAAAAAAATCGTCATCATCATTTCAGTCGAAAGACGTCCACTGCTGGACATAGGCTCCCCCAAGCACCGCCGCTTCGACTGGTTCTGCCCTTCTCGCATCCAGCGGATTCCTGCGGCCTTCACCAGGTTATCGGTCTACTTTGTGGGAGGCCTTCCAACGCAACTTCATCCAGTAAGCGATCGCCACTCCAGAACCTTTCGGCCCCATTGGCCAACATTTCTGCGTTTAAAAATGTGAGCACCATTTTCATGCATTATTATGGCTTAAAAACACTGTTGTTTTTCTGGTATCTATATAGAATCCTTTTCCCAAAAACGAACGAGTAAACTGAAAAGGCAAAAGCCAGTGTGCTTATAAAAATAATGTCTTAAATATTTATTCAATATTTTGATGTACAGCCAGCACCTCAAACTACCCCATATGTAAAATTTTCCCAATTGAACATGAACCATATGCTTATGCAATAAAGTTGAAAATCTATCAAAGAAATTTGACAGATGGCAGCACATCGACCCCAGTAGCTCGATGTGCTGGCGTCTGTACATTACAGCTGCTTAAACTAAATACTTTTTTAGCCAGTATTTAGTGTCAAAGAACAAAATAGACTTGCATAGTTTCATTGTGTTCTATAATGTCAAGCAAGATTGGGCACCGTTTTAATATTTCTGTATATGTATTGAGCACGGAACCGCCGCACGCGCCGGTAGGTACTTTACTAGAATAGCATTAGCGTGGCAATAACGGTCATTGACCCACCTACATTTTCAAGTAGTCTTTATTAAAAAAAAAAAACAAATACTGTCCGTTAACGTCTACCGTCACAATTTTTTACAAAAACCGTTACTTTCGCGGTCTGTCAGTAAAAGATAGCAATACTCTAATTTTAGTTTAAATGATGAACAAAAGAATCGGCACCTATTGGCTCTAGGAGCAGCCACAAAGGCGTCTTTTTTTTACTGTGGCATCGCCTGAGAGGTTGTCGGCTACAGGACTTGCCTCTGTCTGCCTCAATAAATTAGGGCCTCCAGCCAGGACTTAAAAACTAAAATTAAGCGACTAAACGCTAAGGGCACCCCCTGTGGAGTACGCACCTCGACTTAGGGCGTAGGAGCGGCCTGGATCGAAATTATTTAAGGCCTGAACAAAAGCTACTGGCTCAGCAGTGTGGGCTGGCTCGAGAAAGGGACGGGGCGGACATGGTTTGGGACGTCGCGGCGGGACCGAGGCGTTTCCGTGCTCTCTGGTATTTACTTACTACAATACATCAAAATGGGAATAATAACTTATTCAACTGGGATAAAAATGGCTTAAAATTAACTTGTATAAGTCAACTTGAAACTTAAGCATATTGTATATTGTATTTTGGTTTTTATATGGACGCAACATGAGATTCAGTCAATGGGATCAGTCATATTCAAAAAAACTATTTTACAAATTTTGAAAATTTCACATAATATTTAAAAGCTTAATATATGCGCAAATAAGCGAAAACTGCCAAAAAGCAGTTACAAATTACATATAAGCATAGTAATAAATTTTTGTGTACTTAGTATATGCGAAACCCGAAACACGTGTCTATTATTTTTATGTGAAGAATCCATGTACAAAATTTCAAAACTGTATCATGAAAAATCCGGGCCCTTATTTTTATAAATTCGTCATTCCATCACGATCCCATTGTCATTTTGCTAAAAGTTAGTAATCTGCTAAATTCATAATGGTCGATCATTGGTCGGTCAATGGTCTCGTAATAGAATTGTGTTTTATTGGCCCTGTCGTATTGCTATTATTATAAAATCGGTTAGTAGAAATGATTTTCGAAAAAATACTACTAAATTTGAACATTTATTCATGCCAGATTTCATTTACATATACATTTTTACATATTATTTTTTAACATACCTATTATTTTAGGAACTTCCAAAATTTTAGTCTCAGTCAGTCATTCATTTGTCATTATGTACAAGATTACCAATCAATGCCATTTCTTTCAATCGAGTGTCAGTGGATGACCATTGGAAAGTCATAATGACGCCATTATATTAGTAGATTACCAAACTTGAAAAAATCAACAATTATGAAATTAATGATAGACCATTCTGACACTATTGTAATAGCAGATTTGAGGCTCTGGCCGTCTACACAAACATGGTCACAACGCCCTCTGTGCGTCCAGCGTCGCATTGCGCTCATTGATAATAACTAGGCAGTAGGTACCTAACCGTACGACGATTGTATTGTAATTAACTGGTGATGACATTTCCCATCACACTTTCAAAACTTTTTTGGGAAATAGTATAACATGGTGTAATATTGGAATCGATTCAGTTACTTATTGTGAACAAACTATATTCAGGTTTCGCATATACTAAAAATTATTGTTGTATAGCTATATCTATCTAATAATAAGATAAAAGTGTGCAGTCAGGTAATCAGCATAACATTTGCTCTTCTTGACTGTGCACAGAATTTCAATGGGTAGTTTTCAACATAAATAACTATACAGGGATTTTTTTTACCAGTGCACAAACTACATTTGAATTCAGCATATCATTCTAGGACCCCCCCCCCCCCCCCCAAAGAAATTTTTCGTCGGTTATACAAAAAGAAAATCTGCTGTTTCATAGAAAAGTGCAATACCGACGCGGTCGAAATGTATGGAACAGCTGATTTTTTTTTTAACCGACGTAAAATTTCTGCGCTGTATGGTCTAGAATGATATGCTGAATTCTTGGTTACAGTTTGCGCACTGGTTAAAAATGTATCCTGTGTTTGTATTTGTACAGACACACATCGAGCTACTCCAAACTGTCAAATTTTCTCAATTGAACATCAACCTTATGCTTTTGTAATAAAGTTGAAAATCTATCAAAGAAATTTGGTAGTTTGATGTGCTAGAGTCTGTACGTAATTTCACATTACAACAGGTATCTTAAGCTAAACAAATCAGCTGTTTACCTTCGTCCATCTGGAACTGCACCTTATCTGAGTTAGCAGCTTTATCAGCAGTCTTAGAAAGAGCGCTCGCGAGGAAGATTTGAGCTATACCAGTAGCTGTCACGAAGAGAGCCCAGCCTGGAAAAAAGTAATAAGATAAATGGTTTTGTTTCTGTAAGTAGGTTTGTACAAACACTTTTACACGTCAATCATATTTTTTAAACTAGATGAGGTCGGCGTTTCCAATCTGACCACTCTGAGAAGAAAGGCCGAAGCAAACTCAGAGGTCACAGTCTCCTTTAAGTCCAGACATATCCTTGGTCAGATCGTGTGGATTCAAAATCAAAATATTTTTATTTCACATAAACCTGCATGGGCACTTATGAAATGTCAGAAGCTAGGTGCACGGTTCCAATTTGTCGCTTCCTATGGATGAGAGCCGGCAAGAAACTCCACGGTTACTCTTTTTAAAATAATTGGCTTTAACAATGTTTTCAAATTACAGTGATAATAGGTATGGAAAGACAGTGCAGGCCTGTCAAAAAGTACCAGGTACTTAGAGGAATGAAAATACAGAATAGGAAATCGTCTACAAATCCAGTCTGTAAGGCTTACAACGTTTTTAACCGACTTCAAAAAGAAGGAGCTTATCAATTCGACATGTTTACATTTTTTTTTTATGTATGTTCGGGCATAACTCCGTCGTATATTGACGGATTTGCAAAATTATTTGATTCGAAAGGGGTTTACTCCGAAATGGTCCCATTAAAATTTTATATAGATCTGGTGATGCGTTTCGGAGACAGACAACGGAACTCTTCAAAAAATTACAGCAAATCAACCGCGAATGTTGCTATCGCATAAGTATGCATTGTTTTGACCCCAAGGATGATGAAATTTCGAATTAGTGTGAGGTAGGTAACTGAAAAAAAAAAAATAAGTGAAAAATAAAAACTTTTTTCAAAAAAATAACAACCGACTTCCAAAAAAACTCTACAAAGGGCAAAATAACTTTAATTTCGGAAGGCGGTGACAAATAATTAAAATACACATCCAAAGTCACCGACTTCCGAAATTAAAGGTATTTTGCACTCTGTAGAGTTTTTTTGGAAGTCGGTTGTTATTTTTTTGAAAAAAGTTTTTTTTTCATTCACAATATATAAAATATCTACATAAATAAAATTAACCTATTTAAACCAAGTGACATGATTTCCATGACAATCACAAAAAAATAATTGTCGATATTAAAATTGATGTATAATGTCAAATAATGACGAGAATATTATGTCAGCATTGTAAAAATTGGGATTGGTCTCTGAATAACGTATAATATAATAAACAATAGTGTTGATCCAATGGTACGACCGCGACTTACCGAGTTGTAGGTCGTGGGTTCGAACCCAGACAGGCGATTTACTTTATGTAAATTATTTCATCACCATTGTTCTCAAAACGGTGAAGGAAAACATCGTGAGGAAACCTGCATGTCTTAGAATCAAAACTTCGAAGACATGTCACATCTACCAACCCGTACTAGGCCCGCGTGGTGGATTACGGCCCACTCCCTTTAGCCGAGAGGAGGCCTGTGTCCCAGCAGAGGGTGGGGAGTCATCAAATAATGTCTCCCGCTCTGGATGAAGCAGGAGGGCGTGTCAGACTTTTACCGACTAAAACCCACCCGTGTTCCCTTAGTAGTCTGTATGCCAGGGGCCACGGTATCTCTTTCGAACGACCCGCACCCCTGGCAACAAGGCTATGGTAACGGAAGACCAACACTCTAAATTAGACTATTGAGTTAAAAGCATAATACAATGACCAAAACTATTTATATAATAGGTCTTTACCTATGAAATTGCCGTTTTGTATGAAAAAATTTAAACGAATTTTTTTCATGAATTTTTTATTTGTATTAATCGAAGTAATCACCCATGCAATCAATGCATCTTTGCCATCGCAGTGGCAGTTTATTGATGCCCTTCTTAAAGAAATCAGCTGGACGGGAGGCAACAAATTCTTCAAAGGCATTTTGTACTGTCTCTCGGGTATTAAATTTTTTTCCCGCCAAGAAGTTATCCAAATTCTGGAAAAAGTAGTAGTCTGTAGGCGCAAGGTCTGGTGAGTAGGGCGGATGACGGAGAGCTTCCAACCCCAGTTCTTGCAACTTGGAGACCGTCTGCTGTGCAGTATGAGGTCGCGCGTTGTCGTGCAGGAGCAGCGGAGACGAGCGATTGACCAATGCTGGTTGGAGATGCGCCAGCTTCTCCATCATTGTGTTCAGTTCTTCACAGTACACATCTGCAGTAATGCTCACCCCGTTTGGTAAGAAGCTGTGATGAATCACACCGGCGCTAGACCACCAAACAGTGACCATCACTTTTCTAGGGGTAAGTTTTCGTTTAGGGCATTGTTTAGGTGCTGAACCAGGATCCAACCAACTTGCTGAGCGCTTACGGTTATCAAACAGAATCCATTTTTCATCGCAGGTAACAATGCGGTTCAAAATTCCTTCATTTGTGTGTCTGTTGAGCAGTGCAAGGCACGTCTCGACGCGTACTTCGCGCTGGCGATCATTGAGTTCGTGGGGCACCCATTTGTCAAGCTTTTTTACCTTGCCAATTTGACGCAAATGGACCAATATTGTTTTGACGCTAACGTCGAAAGCTGCTGCTAATTCAGCCGTAGATTGTGTATCATCAGCTTCCACAATCGCCTTTAATTCGTCATTGTCGACCAAAGTCTTCGGACGACCGCGAGGTTCATTTTTCAGGTCGAAATTTCCAGAACGGAAGCGAGCAAACCAATAACAGGTGGTGCGTTGGTTTGTAGTGTTAGCTCCGTAAACGTCGTTGATGTTGCGTGCCGCTTGTGCCGCGTTGCTGCCACGACGGTACTCATATTCCATAATTACTCGAATTTTTAACGTATCCATGATGACGAAAAAGATTGAAATGCGATGAAAATGTAACACTAATCAATAAATAAATGACTACTTTTAGAAAAAAAAATCCATGTTTTTAAAATAAAATTAATTTGAAATTGATTTCTTAGCCAAACAAAAATTATTTTGATTTGAAATGGCCAGTACTGCAGAACCGCAATTTCATAGGTAAAGACCTAATATTTTTTTAAAGCTAATCTTCATTATTTAGAAAAACGTGTTGAACGTAGCAATACTTTACGCATTTAAAATTGAGTCTTATCACCTTGAAATAAGATTGAAATTCCTTTGACTCAAGCAGCGGTCAGCAAAATACATAATTTTTGAAAAAAAAAAAAGAAGAAAAAACTACATACTACTTTCAGGACTTGCGTTTCTTCTAAAAACTTTTATAATAACTAGTTTTGAATTGTTTATTAAGACACTGCAATTTTAATTAACTCTTAAGGAAAATGTAGGCAAAAACATCAATGAGGTCGGATGACTAATAATATAGACCTACAAAGCGTACATATTATGGATAACTATTTTATTTACCTATGTATTCAGACGGTTGGGTACATCCTACAAATATTATAAATGTGAAAGTTTGTATATGTTTGTTACTCAACCACACAACAACAGCTGAACGGATTTAGATGAAATTGGACACAGATAAATTTTAATCTGGTAGTACAGTCCCGTGGGATAGTTTCCGACCTACACGCGAGCGAAGCTGCTGGCAAAAACTAGTTTAGTAATATGGTGGCCGTAAATTAAACCATATTTTTTAACAGTACCATATTACTATTGTACGGTATAACATCCGCACTTGTTGGTCAAAGGATTAAGCTATGTTTGCCACGGTCAGTTCGTGGATGGGTGACTGTCGGCACACCAAATATGCGCGTGATCGACAGCGGAAAGGCGCGGGGTGTCGGGGTACCGAACCTGGACGCGAAGACCGCTGCGCGCGATCCAGACCACTCAGCTCTCAGACGCGCTCCACTACGGGCATTTCATCTTCCTTTTCTATGCGTTAATATTGTAAATTATGTTACTATGCCTATTTTAATACAGTCCACTACATTCAGTGATCCGACTCGAAGGACCACTGAATAAGCTCAACTGGGCTTAAATCTTTGATAGTTGTTACGGGTAGTCAAAAGCCCAAAAATCTGACAACTAGTCTTACCAAGGGGTATCATATTACCCAGTAACTATGTAAGTCGTTCCATGTAAAATACTGGTATTCAACGGCAACGGCTGGAAGTCGACCTCAATTTTCAAGTTTTGGTAACACTTGATAACATTGATTGATGTTCAATTCGGCACGGAAGCGTATCAAACGGTAGCGAACAGCTATGTTGGTCATACACGTACGCAGTATGCGAATACTACACACCGACCTTTCTGAAGAGCATCAATGCAAGTCCGCCATGTAAATACTTTGTGTGTTAGTCTTCTGTAAATGTCAAATGTTGACTAAAGCAACTTACCGATAGCACAGTCGCCGGGTATGTATGGCTCGGAGTTCTCACCACACAATCGCTTGACGCGAGAGGCTCCCCAGCCCCACGGGTATAGGAGCAGCCCAAACACGCCGAAGAGACCTGAAATTTGGTAAATATAATATTATTTAGCTATACTGCCTGCTGGTATTCAACTACATCCGGTCAGACTGGAAGCCGACCCCAACATAGTTGGGAAAAGGCTAGGTAGATGATGATTGCCTCGTTTGTCTAGTGGTGGTAAGCGCTACTGCTGAGCATTGCAGTGGCGAAAGCACCATTTAACACGATTCCTACCGGCTTCTCTTCAGGGATTCCTATCGACAACTCTATCGCTATTTAAAAATGGCACGTCAATAGTGGCTACTATTGTCAAAAAATATAGTTACACTACGGGTATTTAATTCACATTGAATTAAGGCCCTGTCTAGCTTTTCCCAACTATGTTGGGGTCAGCTTCCAGTTTGACCAGATGCCGCTGGAAACCAGTATATTACATAGAGCGACTGCTATTCTGAACTCCATAACCCAGTTACAAGGCCATACCCTTGGTAGGACTGGTTGTCAGACTTTCGGGTTTCTGACGATCAACGAATGACAGCCGGGACCAACGGCTTAACGTGCTTTCCGAGGGACAAAGGGGTCTTGGTAAGTTAATATGGTCACTAATCCATGGCCTAACCGCAGCAAGCATAGCTTAATCTGATCGATCGGCCCGTGATTGATCCCTGTTACTGGGCCATCTATTTTTGACAGACACACTATTACAATGTTTAGTGGGATTGATGATACATCCCTTAAATCTATTTCGCTTGTTGATATTAGGATGTGTCTTGTTATGTGGGTGTCAAAGAAGTGTATTTCTAAACTGCTGTAAGATTAAGTCAATTTTTAGACACACATGCACTGTCTGTAATAAAAAGTATAACTACTAACCTCTGACGGTTTTTGATGCAGATACCTAACATTGCGCATTTTGACGATTTTCTTCATATTTTAAAGAAAATAATAGGGTATTTTTTAAATGTCTGTGGGTATTTTACTCTGTATGAGAAAAAAACTAAAAATGTATTATTGAGATAGCTTAGGCAGAATGCAGTCGGAAAATGTTAGTTTTAGTTCATGAAATAACAAAATAAATGTTAAAAAATATATTAAAAAAATAAAATATATTTTAAAGATTTCAGTTTTTTACTTAAATCTGTTTTTGGACACCATGAAAGAGTAGCCGCCAATGCCGCCATGTTATTACGTCATACGGCTGGTCAACTGAGCAACTTTGTACATATACAGGGTAAGTTTTTATCCAGTGCGCAAATTGTAACCATGAATTCAGCATATCATTCCTAGCGCAGAAATTTTTCACCGGTTGTACAAAATAAATCAGCCGTTTCATAGAAAAGTGCAATACCTACGCGGTCAAAATGTCTGGAAAAGCTGATTTTTTTTTGTGTATCTGGCGAAAAATGTCTGCGCTAGGGGGTCTAGAATGATATGCTGAATTCATGGTTAAAATTTGCGCACTGGATAAAAACTTTTCCTGTATTATCTTCACCTCAAGTCTAAAAAGCACCCTAATGATGAAGTTACAAAAATAACCTATACTCGTTATCGTAACTTTTGTAATGACATTCTAAAAAAAGTTAAACAAGAGTATGATAAGGCTGAACTCTCTAAATGTCAAGGCAACACCAAGAAATTGTGGGACACCATCAAAACAATCACCTACACCACCAAGCAGAAAAGTCCACCCATGGATTTGATTGATCCAAGTCAGCCTAAAAAACTCTGTCGATAAGATAAATGAATACTTTGTAGGAATCGGTAAGTCTTTAGCAGGTTCTATCACAACGGTTGACCCTGCCACATACCAGACTTTTTCTCTGCCGCCCTGTCTCTTTTCTTTTGTCCTTCTACCCACTGATGTGGATGAGATTAAAGTCATCATAGCATCCCTTAAAACCACTTGTGCCGTAAGATGTGACGACGTTCCCAGCGAATTAATTAAAAGATATTGTAACCTATTATCTGATCCTATCGCGTTCATTTGCAACATCTGCCTATCCACTGGTGAATTTCCCTCGGATCTCAAGAAATCCCTAGTTCACCCAATCCACAAGTCTGGTAGCAGGGACTGTGTAAATAACTACCGCCCAATATCCATTTTGCCTACACTATCGAAAATTCTTGAGAAAGTTATTAACAAGCAATTAATCAAATATCTAGAAACGAACAAACTTTTATCGGATAATCAATATGGTTTTCGTCAAGGCAGATCAACTAGCGATGCTGTACATCAACTTACTGATACAATCGTTTCTAGTTTGGATGAGAGAAAAAAGGTTCTTACGATTTTCCTCGACTTGGCGAAGGCTTTTGACACCGTCTCTGCGCCACTCTTACTGAAGAAGCTTGAACACCTCGGAATTCGTGGCGAACAGCTAAAATTGTTCGAAAGTTATGTGAATGGGAGAGCTCAACGTGTTGTGGTTGATGAGTGGTTGAGTGATGACTGCGAGGTCAATATCGGTATTCCTCAGGGGAGTATTTTAGGGCCTACCCTCTTTTTAGTCTTTATTAATGACCTCTGTCGGTTAAACCTTATTAACGGCAAGATTATTACTTTCGCAGACGACACGGCTCTTCTTTTCTATGGAGATACTTGGGAGGAAGTGTACCACTATGCTCAAATGGGTTTCTCACTAGTAATAGCCTGGCTTAACAACAACCTACTTTCACTTAATACAGACAAAACTAAATACATAACATTTACATTAACAAACACTCACCTCGCTCAAATCCCATTACTAAATATCAAGGCCCACACATGTAACAACAGCTCTTCCTATTCATGCTCATGCCCAAAACTCGAAAAAGTGGACTCTCTCAAGTACCTCGGTGTAACTATAGATAAAAACCTAAACTTTAACTCCCACATCGATCTATTGTCCAAGAGAATTAGGAAGCTCATCTTCATTTTCAAAAGCCTACGCCGTGTTGCAGATTCGAATGTTCTTAAAACAGTATACTTTGCACTGGGACAATCTGTACTGAACTATTGTATCTCTGTTTGGGGTGGTGCTCCTAAATCGGTTCTGATTAAAATCGAGCGAGCTCAAAGAGCAGTGCTCAAGGTGGCCCATGCCTTACCGTTTTTTCACCCTACCTCTGACCTCTACGGGAAGTGCAAGGTTCTTACGGTTCGACAACTGTTTATCGTTCAAACAATCTTGCGTAAACATTCTTCTTTGCACTACAACCCATCCTTGCACGCTCATAAACGTATTAAAACAAATGTCTGTTCTACTCAACTATGTAAAAGTAGTCTTTCACACCGAAACTTTTGTTTCCTTGGCAGTTTTTTATACAATAAAATAAACTCGAGTTTAAAAATATACGCCCTTACTAAAGCAAAGTGCAAACAAGTTGTCACCACGTATCTACTGAACCTTGATTACGCTAGCACTGAAAGCCTCCTAATTGTTTTAAGATAGATGTGTTTTCAGCTGTCCATCACAACACCACAATGCAACACACCCACCATACCACTCCACACCATACCACACCACACCACACCACAGCACACCATACCAAACCACACCACACGACACTACACTACTACTCTATACTACATTATACTACACTACACCATACCACACCACACGACACCACACCACGCCACACCACACCACGCCACACCTCAACACGCTACATTACACTATACCACACCACACAGTATTACACAAACACAATATTAACTTTTAATTTTGTATCGTTTTTCTTTCTTTTCTTTTTTTTTATTTTCGCTAATGCGTTACCTACCAAGAGGTTAAAAATTTGTTATTATCTATAAGATTTAACTTATATTCAAACACAGTTTTGGCGGGGGGCCTGGTAATCTGTGTGACAGGTTTTTCCTAGTGCAGATACCAGTCTCCCACAAAGGATTTACTCGTATGTTGTAATCTTCATTTAGTTAAGGTGCCTTTGTGGAAGAGAAATAAACGTTCATTTATTTATTTACTAGCTGTGCCCGCGACTTCGTTCGTGTGCCGTGTCGGAAAACAATAATGTGTCGCTTAGATGGTGTAGGTTACTACTCCTCCTTTAAAAAGGAAGAATCTTCCGATCTATCCTGGTAGGAACCTACCACAGCTTGAATTGACAACATTTTGTAACGCATGGAAAGATGAAACAATAGGTAAAACACGCAAAGCGGCTCTTACCAAAGGATGGAATGTATATTATGTGGCAGCATTAATAAATATACTTTATGGTGATAAGGTTGCTTTCATTCTGTTTGTTTATATTCTCAAAAACACCGACCGCGGCGAAGGCGGCTATAGATGTCAAAGGCCGAACCAACACAGTGGCGATATCACTTAACAATGTACTTTAGGCACAGTTGTAATAAGGTCTATTTTACTTTTTTATTAGTCCATTTGGCGACGCGCTTACAAAGGATATTGGTTTGGATACTTAATGGAATCCTTTTTATGAATATGTAATGTACCGATGTACCGATTAGATCCGCGGATAAAGAAGTCTGTAGCCGCGAATATAGGAATTTGGTCGCATTTTTTTAATCCCCGAATAATGAAAACGCGAATGAAGGAAGGGCGAATAAGGAGCTTTTACTGTACTCAATAAATCGACTGCGCGTCTGGTTGAGTGTGCTGAAGCATTATTCCACGTTTCCACGGCGCGATTTCTCATAGGCCAGACTGCGTCAAGCCAGGCCGACAGGCCGTGGGAACATTCGATGCCGATGAGGTCTCCGATTGCCAGTCGTCGCCAGCGCGGGATGGCGCAGAGCGGGGGCGGGCGCCTATCTCGGCCCGTACAGGCGCTTGTCTTTTAGCTTTGTTTATCAAACGTTGACCACTGAATAAAACCACAGCAGTGGGAATGCTCTGGACGGACTGCGATAGGCCTCGACAGATAGCAGTGCAGTAACACCTGGCGCCACCTGTCAGTTAACAGCCCGTGGGACCGTGGCGTTATCACGATGAAGAAAGATCACGCTGTAAAGGTGGATACTGACCGGCGTCACGGGTCAAAATGCACCTAACATGTTACCAAGCAAGTATTCGTGCAGTCAGTAGTAGGTACCTACGGCAAAACATGCGAGCGAGCAACACTGATTTTAGCACACGGCGTAAAGACATGCTCGATGCGAATGTTACATTACGCCCCGTAACGTCGGTCATTATCCACATGAAAAAAGAAATCCAAACCAGGCAAAAAACTATTTATTTGTCAATATTTTACACTTGTGATTTCTATGTATGTAGGTATACTTTGTTGGAGATACCAAATGGATAAATAAATATATTTTTAAACTTATCTAACAAAATGCTTCTCTGTAAGCGATGTTGCTCGGAAAAGCACCGATATACCTACAGTTGCCCGTGTGAAAACCTATCTATTTATTCAGATCCACCAGTAGTTATGGCCGCAATTTTGGTTTTTTTTTTCCTGATTTTCACCACCCGACCTCCCTCGAACCGGGGGGGGGGGGGGGTCCCCACCTCGAAAACTAACATCACGAAAATTTGCACATATTTAAAACTCTTTTTTACTCCCAAAACTCCCAATAAATTATACCCTACTTTAGGATGAATTGTTTGTCCTTAATACTATTTAATAATAATACATTTTTAGATTTTTAAGTATGTTGTGTTTATAGGCTTTAATATAAGACGATTTTGCATGTGTGTGTTCCCTTAGTATTAATGTCTAAAAACTGTTTGTACACAGTAGCAATAAATCATTAGTCGCATCACCACGCATTTTTCATTATAAATCCCTGCAGACCAAAGTGAACTTTATCTACCAAACATATTGTTGCGCCGCACAAATAATGTTTGGTTGCCACTTGCGCCATCTCGTATCGAATAGCGGAATTAATGGTCAGGAGCTTTCTAGAAAGTTCGATGCTAGAACTTTCTGGAACTTTTGACATGTGTTCGGTCAGGGCCGATATGTACTCGAACATTCTAGATGCTTCTACGGTAGAAGGTTCTGGAACTATCCGAGGGCCCTATATAAGCGGGAATGGAGCGCGTTCCGAGTTCATTGGAAGCGATACATGCGAGAACATCTAAAGCGATCTTCAAGTGCGACTTAAGAGTGATTAATTGTGCAATTGTGTTGTATTATTAGTGTGTTTAATTAAAGTGTATTTTTGGTAATTCATATCGGCAGTTTTTAATTGTCACGAACCCCTAGCTCGTAACAATTGGTGTCAGAAGCAAGGATTAAAATCATGCCGATTATACCTAAAGACGACACGGAGGGTATCCGTACCCGGAGTCAACGCCAGCAGGAGACGGACCAGAGGCGATTTGGTGGAGCAATGCCACAGGCGTCGGAGGGCCAGCTACCAACCACAGAGGCCGGCCCGTCCACAGCTGCTCCAGCATCACCAGCACCAGATTTTGCTGCTCTGATGATGATGTTGCAGGAGCAGGCCCGCCGACAGGAGGAACAGGCCCGCCGACAGGAGGAACAGGCTCGCCGACAGGAGGAACAGGCCCGCCGTTTGGAAGAACAGCTCAAACGGGATAAAGAGGAGCAGGCCCGCCGACAGGAGGAGCAGGCTCGCCGACAGGAGGAACAGGCCCGTCAATTGGAAGAACAGCTCAAACGGGATAAGGAGGAGCAGGTGCACCGCCAGGAAGAGCAGATGCTCCTCATAAAGGACCTTCACGCAACCTTCGGGAAAGACATGAAGGAGGTGAAGGAGAAGGTTGCCCAGCATGACAACCGCTTGTCAGAAGCTGAAACTCAGATCAGCAAGTTTAGTGACGTCATTGCTGATGTGAAGCAAGAGTTGGGCAACCTCAAACTTGGGGATGGAATCGCAGCTCCCGTAGCTACAACACCTTCGCTACGTGGATTCAAAGTGCCGCCGTACGATGGGACTTCTTCCTGGTCGGCCTACAAAATTCAGTTTGCGGCTGTCATGAAGGCGAACGGGTGGAATAAAAGTCAGGCCATGACTGCCCTCACCCTAGGCCTGCGCGACCAGGCTTTAAATGTGCTGGAAGCTCTCGGTAAGGAAGTGACTTACGAGCAGCTCCTCGAGGCATTGGAGGCAAGATATGGCGACGCTCACCTGGAACACGTGTTTCGTGCGCAGCTCAAGGATCGTGTGCAACGCAGTAACGAAAACCTGCAGCAGTGGGCCCTTGAAGTGGAGAAGCTGGTTCGAAAAGCGTACCAGTCCGTACCTGCGCTTATTGATGGGAACCTGGTGCAGGCATTCATCGACGGCATCCGGGACCTTGAAGTTAGAGCTGCTGTGAGACTCGGTCACCACGGGACGCTTAAGGACGCCTTGGCCCATGCACTGGAGGTGGAAGCTGTGCGGCAGGATCATCGTTCCCATCGCGTCAGGGAGGTTGTAGCAGCTACAGTTCGCGATCGTAAAGGATACAGCCCTAGGTGCTACGTCTGTGGGGAAAGGGGCCACCTTCGATCCAGTTGCCCTAAGCGAACTGCAGAAAGGGAAGATGGCCGGTCTCCAGAGGGTAGCGCGGCTAACAGCACTACCCAGCAGCAGCAGGGAAACGAGTAATAGCCAGGACTGCGGGGCGGGTGCTGGCTGATGTTCAAAGAGCCCCAAGGATTTCGATCACACAAACCCATGACGGGAACACCTTAATCATCAAGGGCGAGGTCAACGGAATGCCTTGTAAGCTGACCATAGACACGGGAGCCTCTCGTACGGTCGTCAGTTCCAAAGTTATGAGTCGGCTCCTTGGGGACTCCGAATACAACCGAGAACGCATTAATTTGGTGACAGCCACCGGTCAGCGCATACCCGTCCGTGGAGAGAAGGAGATGGAGTTGAAACTAGGCAACAGGATGTACCTGCATAATGTCATCGTGGCTGATATAATGGACGATTGCATCCTGGGTCTTGACTTTATGAGGAAGAATTTTTGCGAGATTGACGTCAAGCAGGGAGTTATGAAATGTGGACGAGAGGAACTTTTTATGGAAGGGGCGTTACCAGGGAATGTGTACAGCCTTAAGGAAATTGTTCTTCCTCCGAGATCAGAAACGATTGTGCCGGTTAGTCTTCCTCGGAATCCTGGGCAAACTTGTTGTGTACTCGTGGAAAGGGTAGACAATGACCTTCCATGGAAAGTGGCACGAACTTTGGTCAGAGCCACCGACATCTCAGGGGTACGTGTGCTGAACCTTTGTGATCAGGAACAGACTATTAAAAAAGGCACACTGATTGGTACTTGCGAGGAAGTGGATTGGTTGCGCCAATGCCAATATCTATCGACTGGGACCCCCAGCAAGGATGCACAAACGAGAGTGACCACACTTTTAGAAGACTGTCGCAGCGCTTTGTCTCAAAATGAAATGGTCAAGGCGAAGAAGATGTTACTGAAGTACGCCGAAGTTTTCTCCCTAAACGATAGTGACATTGGGAAGACTGGCTTAGTTCAACACAAAATAAATACAGGCGACGAGTTGCCGATCCGTCAGCGGCCAAGGAGATTGCCGGTAGCGCGTGAAAAGGAAGTAGAAACCATGATTGAGGGAATGGTGAAGGATGGTGTTATTGAACCTTCATCTAGTCCATGGTGTTCACCTGTAGTGCTAGTAAGGAAGAAGGACGGCAGCATGCGGTTTTGTGTTGACTATCGTCGTCTGAATAACGTTACGAAGAAGGACAGCTACCCTTTGCCAAGAATTGATGACACGTTGGACATGCTTACTGGAGTAAAGTGGTTTAGCACTCTGGACCTGAAAAGTGGCTACTGGCAAGTGGAAATTGACCCCAAGGACAAGGAGAAAACAGCATTCTCGACAGGAAAGGGTCTGTGGCAATTTAAAGTTATGCCGTTTGGATTGTGCAACGCTCCGGCAACGTTTGAAAGGTTGATGGAACTTGTACTTACTAAGTTGATTGGCGATGCCTGTCTGGTCTACTTGGATGACATCATCATCGTAGGCCGTACGTTTGAAGAACATCTTCAAAACCTTGAACGCGTGCTCATGAAGATCCAGAGTGCCAACCTCAAGTTGAGTCCGAAGAAATGTTCACTATTCAAACGGCAAGTTAGCTTTTTGGGATATGTAGTGTCGGAAGAAGGTATCCGCACGGATCCAGAGAAAATCGCCGCTGTCAAGGATTGGCCAGTTCCAAAGGACAAGACGCAGGTCAGAGCGTTTTTGGGGTTGTGCTCTTACTATCGGCGATTTGTTAAGAACTTTGCAGATATAGCCAAACCCCTGCATAAGCTAACCGAGGAGAAGCGACATTTCTGCTGGGATGATAGTTGCGATATCGCATTCCAGGAGTTAAAGGACCGACTATGCAAAACACCTATTTTGGGGTACCCTGATGCAGGCAAGGAATTTATAGTTGACACAGACGCAAGTGACATAGGACTTGGTGGTGTGTTGTCTCAACGGGATGGTGATCAAGAGGTTGTGATAGCGTACTTCAGCAAGTCGTTGTCAAAGCCGGAGAGGAACTATTGTGTCACGAGACGGGAATTGCTTGCTATGGTAAAGTCATTGCAGCATTTTAGCAAATATCTTCTGGGGCGGAAATTCCACTTACGAACCGACCATGCTGCACTGAAATGGCTATTGCAGTTCAAAAATCCAGAAGGACAAGTTGCGAGATGGATTGAGCTACTGCAGGAATACGACTTTGTGGTCGAACATCGCAGCGGGAAATCTCATGGCAACGCAGATGCATTGTCAAGAAGACCTTGTCCTGAAGACTGCAAGCATTGTACTAGGCAAGAGAGTAAGGAAGTGGTACCTGTGAGGATGCTCAGGACGGACCTCAGCAACGAGTGGAAGGAAAGTCTACAACGTGCACAGCAGGAAGATTCGGAAATCAGGCCGATTCTGGAGTGGATGAAGGCCAGAGCTCCTAAGCCAAGGTGGAGCGACGTCTCAGCAATGAGTTCCATCACAAAGAGCTATTGGGCCCAATGGGACAGCTTGGTGATTCAGGATGGAGTCCTGTGCCGTAAATGGGAAAATGCTCGGGGAAACAGCTGTCATTTGCAAATGGTAGTCCCTAAAGCTCAAGTACCGGATGTTCTCCAGCTTTACCATAATGGTTCTTCAGGAGGTCATCTAGGAGTAAAACGGACTCTACTGAAGATACGAGAACGGTTTTACTGGGTCCACTGTCGGGACGATGTCGAGGACTGGTGTCGCAAATGTACAAGTTGTGCAGCTGTAAAGGGACCTCAGACGCGTAGCAGAGGTGCATTGAAATTGTACAATGTTGGTGCACCATGGGAGAGGATAGCCCTTGATGTTGCGGGGCCGTTTCCAGAAAGTGAAAGTGGTAACAAGTATTTCATGGTTGTGATGGATTACTTCACTAAGTGGCCGGAAGTCTTCGCCATTCCAAATCAAGAAGCTTCGACAGTTGCAGATAAATTAGTTCATGAAGTCTTCTGTCGTTTTGGAGTACCTTTAGAGATTCACAGTGATCAAGGAAGGAATTTTGAGTCCCAAATATTCCAGGAAACTTGTCGAGTTATGGGTACTCATAAAACAAGAACAACTTCTTACCACCCACAATCGGACGGAATGGTCGAACGATTTAATCAGACATTAGAGAGGTACCTAGCAAAAGTTGTGGAAAATCGGCAACGAGATTGGGACAAGCACATACAACCGTTTTTGCTGTCTTATCGAAGCGCTGTTCACGAAAGCACATCGGTGACACCAGCTTTCGCAAACTTTGGAAGGGAATTACGGCTACCTGCAGACCTGATCACCGGAATACCACCTGATGCCCCACGCAGTATAACCGATTATGCGAATGACTTGCGGAACAAGATGAATGACATTTATGAGCACGTCAGACACTCAGGCCAGCAAATGTCTGAAAAGATGAAAACCCGTTATGACCGTAAAATGAACAATAAAGGGTTTGACGAAGGTTCACTAGTGTGGTTGCACAATCCCGTCCGTAGCAAAGGGAAATCTCCTAAGCTTCAAGCTAACTGGGACGGACCGTACCGGATTGTGACAAAGATCAATGACGTTACCTACCGGATACAGAAAGGTGCAAGAGGTACTCCTAAGATAGTGCACGTGGATCGACTGGCGCGTTATTATGGGGCCGATAATGCTCGGGACGAGCATTTCTTAGGTGGGGGCAGTGTTGCGCCGCACAAATAATGTTTGGTTGCCACTAGCGCCATCTCGTATCGAATAGCGGAATTAATGGTCAGGAGCTTTCTAGAAAGTTCGATGCTAGAACTTTCTGGAACTTTTGACATGTGTTCGGTCAGGGCCGATATGTACTCGAACATTCTAGATGCTTCTACGGTAGAAGGTTCTGGAACTATCCGAGGGCCCTATATAAGCGGGAATGGAGCGCGTTCCGAGTTCATTGGAAGCGATACATGCGAGAACATCTAAAGCGATCTTCAAGTGCGACTTAAGAGTGATTAATTGTGCAATTGTGTTGTATTATTAGTGTGTTTAATTAAAGTGTATTTTTGGTAATTCATATCGGCAGTTTTTAATTGTCACGAACCCCTAGCTCGTAACAATATGGTCGAATTTCGAGCCGGATATCTGTGTTACTTACAACGTTCTATTCATCGAGTGCGACACAAAAGAACCACATTCCTTAGATAAGAAACCAGTGCGCTAATGAGTTATTTGTGTGGATTGAACTAAAATTAAATTGACTGTGAATTACTTGTGTATTCATATTACGTTATCGTGAGTGTTTAGAAGAAATTACGATCTTAAAATTACGATTGGATAATTACAAAGACTACAGCTAATATGTCTACACCGGAGCAGTGTTTATTGATACTCGAAGATACTGCAATGTTGCTGCAAAAGGCGCAAACGAATCTTAAAAAATGCCCTAAACAACGACTTACCAAGGGTTATATTGAAACGCGTATACAGTCAATTAATGAATACTGGAATACATTCAGAAGCGCTCATCAAGAACTCGTTAAATGTGTCCCGAAGGAGAAAAAGTCTGACTTATCGTATTTTACTAATGAAGATTATTTTATTTACGAAGATTTATATTCATGTTTACTGGCCGATTTGCGAGATTTATTATCCACGTTTTCTCATCTAATTCCAACGGAGGCTAACTCATTTATAGAAGGACAGGTCAAGTTACCGAGTATTCAGTTGCCTACTTTTTCCGGAGTGTACGATGAATGGCCAGCGTTCCGAGATTTGTTTTTCTCTTTAGTGCACAAAAATACGTCTTTAAGTAATGTACAGAGACTACATTATTTGAAAACTAGTCTGACTGGCGATGCCCAGGTTCTCCTGAAACACATTCAAATCACTGAAACTAATTATGCGCAAGCCTGGACCACACTGAGCGCAAGATATGGAAATAAGAAAATTATAGTAAATTCTCTTTTGAAAAAATTATTTTACCAACGCAAGATTCCCAGTCAAACGGCCAATCACATTAAATCTTTATTGGATGTTACAAATGAATGTATCAACAGCCTAAATAATCTTAAGATTTCAACGGACTCTTGGGATCCAATAATTATATTTCTGACAGTTCAGAAATTGGACGCAGAGTCACATCGAGATTGGGAAGAGTTTGCATACCGGGAAGATATGGATGAGCTGCCGAAGTGGGGAGACTTAGTCAAGTTTTTGCAAACCAAGTTTCGTACGCTCGAACTCGTTGGCCCTCTTTCAAAGGAGAAACCTATATCTAAAGGTACCTCAGCAGTCCACATAGCAGCGTCAGAGACTGCACCATTACGAGATTGCATACTATGCGAAGAAAATCATACTTTAAGCCACTGCAGGGAATTTACGAAGCTAGAACCAAATGAAAGATGTGACATTGTGAAAAAACATAATCTTTGTTTTAATTGCCTTGCCGTCGGACATAATGCGATACGTTGTCGATTAAATATGAATTGTCGGAAGTGTAATAAACGTCACCACACATTAGTACATTCAAGCGCACCAGGGTCCTCCCCTGACAAATCAGATACGATTCAAGCTAATCATAGTGAAGTTCAAGAGGAAAACATCTCAAATGATACCGTTCCTGAAGAACCAAAGGTTGAGCTATCATCCTTTTTAACAACAAACACCGCCACTGCTTTATTGGCTACTGCTCTTGTACCAGTGCGAGATGAAACCGGACGCACCACCGTGTTAAGAGCTCTAGTGGATCAGGGTTCGCAGGCCACGTTTATCAGTGAACGAGCGGCCCAAATTCTACGCCTCAAAAGGACCCCTGTTCATGGTAAAATTACGGGAATTGGTTCCACCCACACTGCAGTGAAACACGCAACGGAAATCGAGATTTTATCCAAACATGACGACAATTTCCAGATAAAAACAAAAGCGTACATAATGTCAACGCGGCTCACCGCGCAGCTACCTTCTCAAAGATTATCTACCAGCAACTGGGCACACTTAAAGGGACTAGCCCTAGCAGATCCTGGATTTAGTCAGCCAGGACGTATAGATATATTGCTAGGTGTTGAAATCTGTGCCCAGATCTTAAAAAGTGAAATAATCAAGGGCCCACCAGGCACACCATGTGCACAAAATACCAGCCTGGGTTGGATCCTCTTCGGGAAAATTCAAAGCAACAAGAATGACCATGATTTTACAGTCATGCACCTTAATCTAGACCTGAATTCCATGTTAAAAACAATGTGGGAACTTGAAACTGAAGACAGAAGTGTACTTACCTTAGAAGAAAGAAAATGTGAAGAAATATACAAGGCTACACATTCCCGAGCAAATGATGGAAGATATATAGTGACATTACCTAAAAGGAAAAATGAAATATTATCAACTGAAGGACAAACTAGAGATATAGCATTGACAAGACTGTACCAACTAGAAAGACGTTTTGAAAAGAACAGTCAGTTGAAATTAGAGTACATTAAAGTAATGGAAGAATACAAACGGATGATATACATGGAAGAAGTACCTAGGAATGAGATAGAGAACCCATCGGTATATCTGCCACATCACGCAATAGTCAAACAAGAAAAGGAAACAACAAAAGTAAGAACAGTATTTAACGCATCACAAAAGGGAATAAACCAAATATCCTTAAACGAAGAACTATTAGTTGGTCCGCAATTACAAGAAAATATGAGAAATTTAATAATACGGTGGAGAATGAAGAAAGTGTGTTTTGTATCGGACATTCAAAAAATGTATCTTCAAATTTACGTCAGCAAAGAAGACAGAAACCTTCAAAGAATTGTTTGGCGTAGTCACCCCCAAGATCCTGTAAAAGATTACAGAATGACGAGAGTCACATTTGGCACCGCGGCTGCTCCTTATTTAGCTGTTAAAACCTTGCAACAAGTAGCTGATGATGAAGGTGAGAACTACCCTGAGGCTGCCGAGGTGATAAAAGAAGACTTTTATATGGATGACTTGATGTCTGGAAAAGATACGATACCAGAAGCTATTAAATTAGCCAAAGAAATTGACACTATATTAAGAACTGCAGGCTTTGTGCTCCAAAAATGGTGTTCAAACAGCCCGGAATTCCTGAAACAATTTGAACCTACTTTAAGAAGTTGTCATGCTAATGTAGATATCACTATTGATGGCACTATCAGGGCCCTTGGCTTAAGCTGGAATATGGGAAAGGATGTTTTTCAATATAAATTAAACTTACCCTGTATAGCTGAGAAGATCACGAAGAGAACCATTTTAGGCGATATTCAGAGGTTGTTTGATCCGCTTGGCTGGTTGGCACCTGCTATATTACCTGCAAAGCTGCTTGTTCAGAGGCTATGGCTGCAAGCCCTTACATGGGATGAGGTTGACAGAGCAATAACGGAGGAATGGCTTTCTTTAAGAAGTAGCTTACATAATATGAATAGCTTTGAAGTTAAACGATGGTTACATACTCAGTCCAATCTAATGCCTAACGTTACGGTCCATGGCTTCTGCGATGCCTCAACTAAAGCCTATGCAGCGGTAGCCTATATCCGTGTGCGTCAAGATAATGGCAAAATTAAGACCAATATAATAGCCGCTAGGACTCGAGTAGCTCCCATTAAACCTGTGTCGTTGCCGCGTCTCGAGTTATGTGGTGCTGTGTTGTTGTCTAGACTTTTGAAGCAAGTAAAGGAAGCCACGAGAATACCCGCCAAAAATATCTTTGCCTGGACGGACTCAACAATTGTTTTGTCCTGGCTGTTTGGAGACCCCATGAGATGGCACACCTTTGTAAGAAACCGGGTCGTAGAAGTCCTAGATAACGTCGGAAACAACTGGTACCATGTCGCTACGCAGGAAAACCCTGCGGATCCGGCTTCTAGAGGAATGTCTTTCACAAACCTGAAAGAAAATAATATGTGGTGGGAAGGCCCTGAGTGGTTAAAGACAGACGATATACCTTACACCAGACCTAGTAACCTGCTCACTAATTTAGAACGGATACAAACCATCCAAATTAATATGAAAATAGAAATAGAAAGCTCAAAGAACCTTATCACAAAATTTCATGAATTTGAAACCCTAACGGAGCTGTTAAAGGCAGTCACTTACTGTAAGCGATTCCTGAAGGGCCGGAAAATGGAGGCCAAAGATATTACCATGACTACAAGTGAGTTGCATGACTCATTGAAAACATGTATAAAGATAGTTCAGAAAAATAGTTTTGAAGACGAGATTACCAGTTTGATGCAAAATAAATCGGTTAAAAGAGCAAGTAGATTGAAGACTTTACACCCTTTCTTAGACAATGAACATATACTCAGGGTAGGTGGAAGATTGACACACGCGGACTTAGACGAAGATGGCAAACACCCAATGATATTAGATAGCAACAATGCCCTCGCTGCTCTCATAGTAGAAGATGCTCACTTAAAAACATTACATGGTGGAATACAATTAATGCTGGGCTATTTGCGTTCCAAATTTTGGATACTGAGAACCAAGAAGTTGGTAAAGGCCAAGTTACATAAATGTTTAATCTGTGCTAAACAATGTGCCGCAAGTAAGACTCAACTGATGGGAGATCTACCTAAGGTCCGAGTGACACCTTCTCGACCCTTTTTGCATAGTGGCGTGGACTTTGCCGGACCTTTTCAGGTTTTGATGTCCAAGGGCAGAGGAGTCAAGACCTCTAAGGCATATGTATCTATCTTTATATGTATGTCTACGAAGGCTATCCATTTAGAACTGGCAGGAGACCTTACCTCTGAATCTTTCATAGGGGCCTTTCGGAGATTTGTTGCCAGACGTGGAAAATGTGCCCATCTATGGAGTGACCAGGGTCGCAACTTTGTTGGCGCTAATAAGGAACTTGCTAGTGCCTTGAGTGAAGCTCAAGTAGAATTTGACGGACCAATTGCTGAACAACTTGCACTGGAAGGCACACAGTGGCATTTCATCCGGGCCTATAGCCCTCATATGGGAGGTTTATGGGAGGCAGGCGTGAAATCATTAAAATACCACCTAAAAAGAGTACTGACTTCCCATTTAACCTATGAAGAGATGTCTACCCTGCTATGCCAGATCGAAGCTTGCCTTAATTCGCGGCCATTAAGTCCTATCGATGAAGCTGAAACAGATCAAATTACACCATTGACGCCAGGCCACTTTTTAATCGGCGAAGCTCCCATTACCGTTCCAAATCCTGACTTAGCCGAAATACCTATGCACCGGTTATCCCGTTGGCAGCATATGCAACAACTGCTGTCTCACTTTTGGCGGAGATGGCAAAGTGAATATTTGTCTCGTTTGCAGCAGAGACCTAAATGGCTTAAACGCATCCCTGAACTAGATATTGGAAACATTGTTTTGATTAAATATGACAATTTACCTCCTGGCAAATGGATGTTAGGTCGTATTGTGGATAAACACCCAGGCGCCGACGGAGCGACTAGGGTTTACAGCGTTAAAAGTGGTGATAACGTAGTTCAGAGAGTTATAAATAAATTATGCCCTTTACCAATAGACAACGCCGATTAATAAAATCTACTACAGATAATAATTGTTTTGATGATTTTCTATTGATATATTCTGACCGTAGCGACTACTATCATAACAATGTCTGGTTTATTTCAATTTATAGGAATTTTAATTTGTTTATCAAAGGGCATATGTAGCCTTTTGGTGGGCGGGATGTTGTGTTTATAGGCTTAAATATAAGACGATTTTGCATGTGTGTGTTCCCTTAGTATTAATGTCTAAAAACTGTTTGTACAACCCAGTAGCAATAAATCATTAGTCGCATCACCACGCATTTTTCATTATAAATCCCTGCAGACCAAAGTGAACTTTATCTACCAAACAAAGTAGTAGTAGTAAAATACCCTATTGGCTTCCATCTGCTTCGTCAAAATATTGTTCGAAGTAGTTTATAAAAGCAGACATCTACTTCGGAAACACTGGTCGAACAATAAAAAAAAAATAGACTGCGTAGAAAGTTAACAATATTATCGATACCTACCTTAAATCCAAATGGTAACCTACCACAGGCATCTAGTTTCTACCTAGCGTCACCACGCATTGCCAGACCTCGGATTTACCGGTTTATCCATAGATCTACGGATTTTGGACCTGGCCTCTCGGATATAGGTACCTACGTATAATCAATAAAACAGGCAAAATCAAGTTGTTGTCTTTGTACGTTTGCTATTCAAACCTAAATGGCGTTACAGACGCTAGAGATTAAGATTTATCAAGGAGATGTTCCCTTGGCCGCTCTAATTTTGCTATATTATGCTAGATGGCGTCACTGAGACTTTTATCACAATTTTATTTTTCTATGAGATTTCTTCCCCTCTTTTTGTATTGATTTTGTAAAGTTGTTATTTTTAAAACTAATAAATATTTATCTAACATTGCATTCTTCACGACTCAGAACACCAAGTCAATTAATATTATCACTACTCTTTGTTTCATATTCTTTTAGCTTTTTTGATTCGTGGGAATCAACCACCAACGGTAAGCGATTTTAATCAGTATCATTACTCTTTGAAATATCGCAGACACAGTAACTTAAAGGAGAATGACGTGTTATTATTAAGTATTCGTTAGTACCGTTTCGCGCCAATAGATGTCGCTAAGTGTTTCAACTTTACGTAATTAAATTCTTCTTGAACACTTTAGATTGACCGAAGCGATTGCGATGAAACAAAGACTAATAAATACTCCGAGTTATAAAAAATATTTGAGTATGGAAGTTAACCAAATTAGTTTCGTTCTTTTGACGTGATACTTGATCTATTCAAACATCTAAACAGAAAAACCGACAAATAGACAAAAATTTTCGTAACCAATGTATTTTTAAATTAAATAATATTTTGCATTCAGGAATGACAAACCAACGACAAGTAGAAAAATAACTATTTTTTTTAAATTATAAACAATCATCTTATAAAATTTCAGCGCATTGGTTGATATAGCAAACTGACGTCATACCCACAGATCAATATGGCGTACACTGCGTCCAGCGTTTTCGTCATAATACGCCCCTCTTTAGGCTTGCAGCTCCCACAAGGGAGCGTTATTGCCCACTTTGGGAAAGCCTGATGTAGGTATTGGAGGATCTTATCTCCCGATGCCCGAGAGTCCAACCGGGAATATACGGGAGCATGATGAGCACTGCAGCACGGACATCCTCACTTGCAGATTGGTTTACCACGAATAATTTAGTTCTCAATGCTAAGAAAACTAAATGTATCAAGTTCGCTTTGCCGAATGTAAAAAATCTGGGACCCAACATCGTCTTAGAAAATGAGGTGCTTGAAACTGTAGACTCGGCAGTTTTTCTGGGCATAACAGTAGATGCCAAACTTCAGTGGGGATCACACATATCAAGCCTAGCGGGAAGGCTCAGTTCGGCTGCCTACGCCGTCAGGAAAGTAAGACAATACACTGACGTTGATACAGCTCGGTTAGTCTATTTTAGTTATTTTCATAGCGTTATGTCCTACGGCATTCTGCTGTGGGGCAAAGCCGCTGACATTCAAAATATTTTTGTTCTGCAAAAACGAGCTGTACGTGCAATTTACCAATTAGGTGCTAGAGTTTCTCTGAGAGATTTTTTTAAAGATATTGGTATTCTCACGGTGGCATCACAATTCATCTTCGCTAACATCTTATATATTAGGCAAAATATACACTTATACACTAAAAACAGTGATATTCATAATATTAATACCAGAAATAAGGACAAACTACGTGGTCCCTTTCACCGGCTTCATAAGGTTCATAACTCATTCGTTGGGCTCGGTATCACCTTTTATAACAAGCTTCCGTCTTCTTTGCTAGATTTACATTTTAATGCGTTTAAAGCTAAAGTAAAATCAAATCTTTGTTCGAAGGCATACTATTCAATCAACGACTACTTAAACGATAAGAATTGTTGGTCGCTGTGATTAACTCAAGACAACGTTTGTGTTCTTTCACCAGAATTAGCTTACCTACTGACAGGTTATATGAGTTACTCCATAGCATTGTTTATTTTATTTGACTGTATAAACCATTTTTTTTATTTTTAATATTGAAATTTCCATTTTTTTGATGAATTTTAATTACTTACATATTACTGTATAGAATCAAGTTCTTCCAACTTATCAGACAGCTGTGCTGCTGGGGAGTTTGTTGCGCCACTTCTTCTTCCCAGCTAAAGCACTAGGAAGTGTCGAAGGGTGGGCGTTTTTGGGGGACTGTCTTATGTAATTTTGACGTTCGAAAAGTGCTGACTCTCAGCCTAGTTTGAATAAATGACTTTTGATTTTGATTTTGATTTTGATTTTAGAAGCGGTACCGCGTTTTTTGGGAACGAGCCCTATTGGAAAAACCGTGCGAAGAAGAGGCGTAGTTTGACTATAAATTAATTCTAAGGATCATACCTCCCAAGGCTTGTGTAGCTCCTGCCAGAGATATGACGCTCTTCTTGAACACAGATTGTATGCAGCACGCCATGACTCCTGCTAGTACCGTTGCGAATTGTATGGCTGCACCTGTAACAATATTGAAGGTGGGAATTGAAAGCTGAATTAGTCACATAAGCTTTTCCTGAGTAGATAAACGCGATTGCAAGATCATGTCGTCCAAATTGGTCACGACGTAGTGTAGAGAATAGGGTATTTTACTGTATATAAGAGAAATCTAAAACCATAGGTACTATTGAGATAGCTTAGGCAAAATGCAATCGGAAAATTTAAGTTTTAGTTCATGAAATAACAAAATAAATTTTAAATACAATTTCAAGATTTCCATTTTTTTTAATCTGTTTTTGAACGACATGAAATAGTAGCGCCATGTTATTACGTCATACGGCATGTCAACTGAGAAACTTTGTACTTTTATTATTTTCGTGACCAAAGTAATTTTTATTTAAATAATATTTTGTATTCAGGAACAGCAAACCAAAGATAAGTAGAAAAATAACTCATTTTTTTAAATTATAAACAAGTATCTTATAAAATATCACAGCATTTGTTTATATAGCAAATTGACGTCATACCCACAGAACAATATGGCGTCGACTGCGTCCGTTTTCGTTCGATACGTTTTTTGTCAAACTACGCGCGAAATTTGAAAATGTAAAATTTAAATGCATTTTTATGGCACTAATCGATTAAATAAAAATGTTGTTTTTTTGTGGTTTATTAGCAATTTAGAATCTAATTATGACACTTTTCAAAAATGGGGTCTAATACCCTATTAATATATCTTACCTATTACTACGTTATCTTTTACTAGCTTCTCTTATGAAATGGATAGAGAATTTAAAAAAAAAACTGTATAGCTTCACTTAAAATTAATCAGCTGTTTAATTTAGTATGTAACGTCAGCCACGTCCTTTGAGAATTAATGAATAGACATCCTTAAGAATAAGTAATAGACAAGGACTTAATTTGCATGGATATCATGCCAAATAAGACAACTGATGTACTATAGATCACACACATAATAGGCCGATGAGGAATAATACAATGCAATATTAGAAGTAAAATCATTATTACGAAACCTAGACTTTAATATGTATAAGTTGTATATCACCAGAGATGGATGATGGATATCACCAGAACCGGAGTTACCGACATAGCTTATAGAGTGAGCAAGCTGAAGTGGCAGTAGGCTGGCCATGTTTGTCGAAGGACCGATGGACGGTGGAGCAGACGAGTCCTGGAGTGGAGACCGCGTCTCGGCAAACGTAGTGTGGGACGCCCCCCAGCTAGATGGACCGACGACCTTAAAAAGGTGGCTGGGACAGACTGGATGCGGAAGGCGGAGGATAGAGTGTTGTGGCTGGGACAGACTGGATGCGGAAGGCGGAGGATAGAGTGTTGTGGCGCAGCCTGGGAGAGGCCTATGTCCAGCAGTGGACTGCGATAGGCTGAGTTGATTGATTGATTGTATATCACCAGAGATGTAATGTAATGTTTATTTGATGATAGATGGAGTGAGCAAGTGTGGTGTTCAAAGCTCATGCCTTCTTTGTATGAGAAGACTTAACCCTGCAGTCAGACCGTACGAAGCCGGTTCTATTATGTTTCACTGCAGATTTAAATGTTGCAATGAAGAAAGCAATTTGCTATGGAGATCTTCGGATACAAAAAAAATCTGCTGTTCCATACATTTTGACCGCGTAGGTAGGTATTGCACTTTTCTATGAAACCGCTTCTATGAAATCCCTCTCACAGAGAGGAGGCCTGTGTCCCAGCAGTGGGAACATTATGGGCTGATGATGATGATGAAACCGCTGCTTATTTTTTTTTTGTTTATCCGACGTTAAATTTCTGCGCTGGTGGGGGGGGTCTAGAATGATATGCTAAATTCATGGTTACAGTTTGCGCACTGGATAAAAATTATTCTGGATAATAACAGCCTCATAAGTTGATCGATCAGGTAAAGCTTTGCTTGGTCGGTTCGTGAATAGGTGACTACATTTACATACCAAGACTCCACTATACCTTGGAAAGAACATTAAGGGGAATCGAGACGCTGGCTCGAACTCACTGGTGGGCATGGCTAAAAAGCACGCTGTCTCCCCAAGCTTCGTGTCTGACAGAGGTAGTATCAGTGATGAGCAGTTAGAGGCTAGTCTACACGCAAAACGTTATTGAGTGAGATGCAGGATCATCATCTGATGATGAGATTCCCCTTAAGCTGGCTGACAACCAGTCTCAGCAAAGGGCACTGTATTACCCAGGGTTGTAGAGGTCTTATTGGCAGTCACTCTGTAGCGGCACTACCAATAAAAATGCTTCGCAACAATATCGAAAAACGCAAAAAGAAAAGTGGCGCCATCTACAATGCCACAGGCGAACTATTCTTAGAAATTCTACATCGCGCAATCAGAGTTTACCACGACACTCGAATAGATAAAATATCCCGACATCAACTGTCGGGCAGTTGCCCACCAGACACAATACCCGTCTGGTCGGAGGATCCTCCTTGACCATCATAGGTATGAGTGAACTTTACACCCTGTTCTTCATACCTCTAAAACTCCATGGAAAATACTGGTATTCCGCTGCATCCGGTTAGACTGGAAGCTGACCCCACATATTTGGGAAGAGGGTAGATTTATTGTGTAATTAAAAGAAATACTATATCAGATTAACTGAGTCTTGAAGAATCAAATCAAATCAAATCAAATTTATTCGTAAATGTAGGTTTCATTACAATAAGATGTTATAATAAGTTAGTTCGCTACATTTTACTCTCAAGAGCATACAAATCATAAATACGTTAGTTGTGTCGAAACCGCAGTCACATTTAAATTAAAATAACTCAATCACTTACATACTAACACACAAATCCTTACCTACGTACTAACACACAATTGCCAATGTCAACATAATAATAATGTAAATGTAAAAATAAGAACATAAGACAGTGCAACCAAGAACATACTTAAATCAACATTAAAAACAGAAACACAGACACAGCCATTTCAACAACATCTAAACCTATGAGGATCATAAAATCATTAACTTAAAAATGTCAAATTGTGATAATCTAAATGTCAATGTTGTCCTCCATAAACTCAGCTGTGGAGTAATAACATTTATGAATTAAAAATTGTTTCAGTTTATTTTTAAACATATTATTATTAAGATTTTTTATCTGTCGTGGAATTTTATTGAATATAGCTGGAGCCATTCGATAAAAACTTTTACGTAGGAGGGCTGTTTTACTGCGATCAACACAAAGAATGTTCGAATCTCTTTTCCTTAACCGTGGATCAGCTGGAGCTCTTATTTCGAAGAGCTTTGGGTGTGTCTTAACAAACACTGCCACCTCAAAGATGTATAATGATGGTAATGTTAGAAGCTTCAAGGATTCGAAATATGGTTTACAAGTGTCCCTTGGGTGTAGGTGTAGATTACACATACTTAGTACAACCTGGTTGTCCTTGTTATTTCAGAAGTATAACCAGGCACCTACTCTTGAGCTGCTGCATGTGTGGAAACCCTTGCCAGACATTTCCAAGCGGTTTGAGCGACTCTTCGCATGACCAGATGGCTGGCCTTTGTCAAAAGAATCAGCCCAGCAAAAGCAGCCAGCCTTTTGGGAAAATTTTCTCGTTGACAACAATGCGGACATTGATGCCCAATGATTCTTTTTTTTATATACATATTAATATTTTAAGACTGTTAGTTTTCAAATTTTAGAAAGGTAATTTAACAAAACTTGACCATTTAAAATGTGTGGTTTTGTAAGGGGAATAGTAAAAGTTCCTGAATTAGAAATTTTACAGTAGGTTATAGGAATAATGTACGAGTACTTCATACTTACATAGAGATAAAAAGAACATGGCCGCTTTCCAAGGAGTAGGATACACCTCAGGATCAGTAGCGAGCCCGTAGAATGAAAATGAAGCACAGTTGTTATTATCATTTCTCATGCGGATACATCTGGAAATGAAAAAAACATTAATATGAGTGCAAAAATGCCTAATGAGGAGTCAGTTAATCGCATCAGAATAACCAACATCTCGCATACCCTTTATGTTCTCATGCACACACCCACATACACACACAGATACCGTCCTACTCACTCCCACACTCTACAACTCAATTAGTGTAATAATGTTCCATTTTTTTATTTTAAAAATATACTGTATTACATATCCTGTAAGATTTAACATTTTCCAGTCTATTCTTAGAGAGATTTGGTGCTGTATGCTGAGTTACAGGTTTTTTACCTAGTTAGGCTGCAGATGCTCCATGTTGCATTATAGCCTACAAATGTTACAATATGGTTGTTGTAATGTTAATATTGTTTGTGTCAATAAATAACTTTTAAACTATTTACTAGGTTGATGAAAACAAGAGAATAGTGGAAGCATGTAATATGAAGATTATACTATTTAAGTAGATTACTTTGATGAGTAATAACACTTGCTAATATTTATGTCTAAGTGACAGAAAGAAAAATTATTTATTGGACTTGCACAGGAATATCACAAACTTACTACAGTACAATACGATTATTAAACACATAAAAAAGAAAAACTAAAACACTACTATGCTACACTACTATTAAAATTAACATAAGATTTAAACAACAAAAAAAAGTAAAATAAAAAACAAAGTCCTATACGAAGCCAAAAGGCCACTATCTCAGCATGATGCTGCGACATTTAAAAGTGTCGCAGCGCTGGTTAGTAAACATTATAAACTATCATTTGAAAGTGAAATCTATACTTTAATAAAGAGGAAAGATCTGATTGTTTGTTTGCATCGAATAGGCTCCAAAACTACTGAACCAATTTGAAAAATTCATTCACTGTTGGGAAGCTACACTATCCCCAGATGACAGGCTATATTTTATCCATGTATTACCACGGGAACGGGAACTATGCGGGTGAAACCGCGGAGCACTGCTTGTAAATAATAATAAACCATAAAAAATAAGTTTCGTTTTGTAATTATATTTTTTAAGTAAATTTGTGTATTACTGTGTTAATCGTATTTATTTATCGTATCATGCACATACGGTAATCTATTTATTAACATGTGAAGTAAAAAATTAAAACCCTTTTTTTGACAGTCAGGGAGTCGGAGGAGTATTAAATCTGGCACTTTTAATATTTTTATGGAGGAGTGCAAAAATAATGAATAAAATTATGGTGAAAGTTCGACCACACTTAATTTTATTCATAAACCATCAAAGAATAATTATATTATTCTTTTAATTTATATGTGAGTTTTGATAGTATTTACACCATGCACACAATTATTAAAATTTATGCATCTAAATGCAACATATTTAGTTGAGCACAAACATACAATTGTGAACTCACCTGTTGTAAATTCCGACGCTTGGAACATAAAAACTGGTGATATTATTCTCGTTGAGCACCACAGGCTGCCCCATAAGCCATTTAGGAGTCATGATACCAGTTAAAATTAACATGAAAGCTACCAAACTTAGCAAAAGCCATGCCAAACTTCTGCCGGTGACTATAACATAACACATAATTGAAACTTTGTTGTTTCTCTATGTGCAGCCTCCAATATGCTATTAAAAGTACACTAAAAAAGTTATATCGTTTTGATAAATAGTTCGAGAAAATAAAAATAAAAAATCACTGGTTCGTACACACACGGTATGTCATGTCATTGTATATGTCGCGTTCCGAAATTCAACAAAAGTGAAAATATCGCCAGCCCGACCAAATTGAATAGTCAAAAAATTTAAGAGCTATCAGATCATTATTACTGATTTTTATTGTTGAATTTCGGAATGCGACAATAGTTTAATGAATGCAAGGGCGCATTCCGTATTAGACAAATAGTGATAATATCGCGAAACCAACCAAAATGAAAATCAGTACTAATGATGTGATAGCTCTCACATTTTTTGACTATTCAATTTGGTCGGGTTCGCGATTTTATCACTTTTGTTGCATTTCGGAACACGGCACAAATGCAAGATTGACATACTGCAGTCTCTTGATTAATATTCTGTGGTTCAGGGAATCGAGCAGTGTTGCACAGTTGCAGAGTTTTTGGCGGGATCGCGTTAGAACATGTAGCATGAATTTTCATTATCATTAAATTTTGTGAAATAGCGAATTAAATTGTATAATTTTGGTAGTGAGTTATCCAATTTAGTTACGTGTGAGTGCACAAGTGTAGTGAAGGTGAAAATAAGTGACTAACGTGGACTTTTCCGGTTCCCCCAAAAACTCCTAATAGGTTATTGTAAAGTTACTACCGCTTTACAATAACTTTGTTATGACTAGAATACGAATAAAGACTTGGCTAAAAGGTCTCTGAAACCAGGCCATAAAACGAATTTAAAAAAAAAGCAGTGTTGCAGTGCTGCCATCCGCTGATTTTGATTTTCCCCTAGCATTTGGCGTTAACCTGTGGCGTACAGCTATCGTAAAACGTCAAACTTCTGTCAAGCCCGGCGCCGATTTCTGACAGTGACAGCTGACATGTTTACGATTACAAATTTACGACCTCGCTCACAAAATAGGGTCCACTCAAGTTTCTATTGCTTCTAGCTAAAAAAAATAAACAGTGTTGGGTTCTTGAATCACCAGGCCATTATATAAATCGTTTAGCGTACTCAAATTTCAACATTTTTTTAGAAAAAAATATTGAAAACGGACAAGTGGTCGAAAGTGTGTTTGTTGCCGTAATAGGATGATTTCTGGTAAAATTATAGTGTTGGTTTGCACGAAACTTTGCTTGTTTCTTTTTGAATAGACAAGTAATCTAACAGGAGTGTTTTTTTGAAAGTTGAACCTAACATCTTCATATTATTGAAACTCAAACTTCATGCTACGCGGAGCCATTTTTATGAGATCTTGTTTACAACGCATGACTTTGTAAACGCTCATCAGAGTTATTTTGAGTGTTTCAAATAAAAACAATGGTACTAGAATACTATATAAACCTTTATCTACCGATGTCTACCTTTATATTGTAAAAATATGCCAGTATAATTGTAATATGATAAGATTTTCTGGAAGAGATAACTAATTGGACATGTTTTTTTTTTGTATTAGCTCATTTTACATGGTACTATAGGTTTCAAAATTTGAATAATTAGTCTAAGCCGCATAAGAATGAACTAGACTTTCTAATTAGTGTAAAAACTTACTCATTGTCCTGGAAAAAAACAAAGATATCAAGCTCTGAAATTACCTATAAAAATATAGAGTTCGAGAAAATCGTACGGACGTGACTCACCCACTCTACGAAAACATCGATAACTTTGGTTTAGGAATAGAAGTTCATTGTAGGAAATAATAACAAAATTCAAGTTACATGATTTTGATTTACCTATTAAAAATGTATTTTACTATAAATGTTTGTGTACTGTGTGTATGTCACATAGGGAAGAAAAATAATAAACATTATTCTTGTTATCAGTTATTTTATTTGTACATAACATCCTAACCTGTTACACATAACATCAAGCTTGTATTCCCTGAAGGCGTAAGCAGTTGTGTATACACCCACATTGATTGTCTCCTCATAAATAGGTACACAGAATATAGGTACTTATTGTACGCTTATGCTTCAACATATTTGCAAAAATTGTGGCAATAGAATGAACACTGTACTAAATATAAGTTGCTTATTTCAAATAAATGTTAATTTATTTTACATTCATATTTACAAATCTTGATAAAAGTTGAAGTACAAAAGTGTTGCTTATTTCTTAAAGTAATAAAATTTTCATTTATTACACATTCACATTTATAAGTCTTACATCTCACAATTACACATTCCCATGTATCAAAATAGAAGGTGAAGTACAAAGATGCTGCGTATTGCTAACGCAAAACATTTACAAACGGTGATAAAAATAGAATGGTGAAATACAGTGCTGCTTATGCCTAAAATTATAAAAATTTCATCTTTTGCACATTCAGATTCACACAATTTTACATCCCGCAATCTCAAATTCAGTTTGATAAATAAAAAAAAATACTGCCAGCAGAACAGCAAGAGGATTATACACACAGAGAAATTTACGGAAATAGGCTACAAAAACAAAGTACAAAGGTGCAGCTTATTTCAAAAGTAATACAAGTTCATTCGAATTATTTTATAAATCTTGATAACAATATAAAGAACAGAGGTGTTGCTTACTTAAAAAAAAACTGCCAACAAAAATAATGTGGACTCATGATACAATGCATAACTTACAAAAACGCTACCCTAGCTTGTCTCATTCTGACAATATACATGATCTTCTCCCGAACATCCTCAGGCACATCGTCATCATCCACATGGACTTCTCCCGATCTCTCACCTGTTACCCATTGGGGGTCACCACTAGGCGTTCCGCCCCCTAATTTGGCCACACTGAGCAATGCCGCCGCGCCACACTGCACCACCGCACCGCGCTGCATCGCCACGACGCGCGTCGCCGAGTCGTGGCCGACGCTGCTGCTGCGGCTGCTGCCACGTCCTTGACCACTTCCTCTTGCTGGAACAGCTGGTACTTGTCAGCAAGAGAGAAGTGGTCCTGCTCCATCGTGATGTCGTCACCCACTGGGGCCCTGATGACGACATCACATCTAAAATTAAAATAGTCAAAATAATTACGAGTAAATTACGAAGAAAAGGTATAAGAGTAATGAATATAATTTTTAACACTTACGGCATAAGGACGCGCGGCGAGCCTGAACCAGCAGCAGCAGTGGACCCCGGAACTGGCGATGAGGATCTTGGCCTGTCAAACAAAGAGATTTCATTTATATTAAAGACAACTTTTTTTTCGAACTTCGTTTATTGTCTCTATAACTGTCAAAGGTCCGAGGGTCACAGTCCGAAATCATTGAAATGTAAAAAATATAGTATGAAACACACATCGAATGATCAAAACTATTATTATTAGATTTAGAGCAACTCAATTCATACAGATAGACTCAATTCATCGTAAAACAGTCAAAATTCATCAAAGTAATGACGCCATGAACCCAACGATTTTTACGTAAAATTTCTTTGGCCAAAAATGAAGTATTTATGATGTTATTTAGTGCAAATATTATCTAAAACGATGTAATAACTAATAATAAATGAATATTCATCCACTTACCGTTGCATATCACCCAAAAACTCACTAAATATGATTTTATTGGACGGAGCACGTATCACAACGTTGACGTGTTGAAGTGTCAGTAATGGCGGCACTTTCAGGTTTTTATTTTTATGTTTCCAGACAATATTTTTGGTATAGAATTAGTAAGTTGAGGAGAGTATTTATCTGGCCACAATTTTTTTTTTTTTACAGACGTCTAATCACTTACTAATTTTAAATGATTAGAGAAAAACCGCAGGTAGTCGGGGCGGGCCGCGGCGCGGCCCGGCCGGGGCTTTACGGAAGTTACTAGGGCGGGCCGCGCGGCGGCCCGCCCCGGCCGTTACCGGTTAAATTAGATACATTTTTTAACCTTACCATACGTTTAAAAAAAAATGTGTGTCTCTATTAAAAATCATTCATTGCTACAGATACAGATATTAGTGGCTTCTTATTTTTTTAGCAAAAGAAACAACGAAAAAAAAAAGTTTTATTCGTGACTGTCTAACTATTGTAAGTTCTTTTAACCGGTAACGTCTAGCTGACCGCAAATACCTACACGCACAAAATACGGATAATATTTTAACTTTTTCATTTTCAACACGAAAAACCCGCTACATTTAGGGGAAAATGCTATATGGTGACAACACTGATGACCAAAGACTAACGTTTTTTATTGCTCGGAATAGACCACCAATTAAGCTGAATAGAAGAATAGAGTTGTTTCAAATTACTCCACTCTGTCAAAAAAAGTTTTTTTCAATTACTAATTTGGCCTGCTCTTGACCTTGATCACGCCTGATGGAAAGCGATTGATGAAGTATATGATGGATCGAGCGTGCCCAGAAAATGTCTGTTCACTAAATTGTTATTAATCGACTGATAACATAGTATCTAATTGTAGAATTTTGATGTTTTACGAATAAAACCACAGCTAAACACAAGGAATTCTCTCCCAAGTTACATCCCAACACTCGGTTCTGACTTTGTGCATCGAGATTGGTCTAGACACGTTCGTCACTACCTGTCGGTTCATCTTGCAGCAGCATCTATAATTTATCATTTTTGGCCATCAGTAGAAGTAGGGCAGAAGCAGACACAAACCGGCAAACCAAAAGAACTCATAACTATTCCCATTGAGGTAATATGTACAAGAGGCCAGCACATCAAGCTACCCCAATCTGTCAAATTTCTTTGATAGTTTTTCAACTTTATCACAATGGAATAAGGTTTATGTTCAATTGGGAAAATTTGACAGTTTGGGATAGCTTGACCTGCTGGCGACTGTACATACATAATTACCTCAATGACGATTCCAATGTTCGTCTAAAGTCCCACACACATATTCCTTTGGTCGTTGAAATATAGGGAATCTATCTATTTATTCTATGTATTTTACGTTAGAGAAAATACTATTTATATTGAACATGGAAAAGAAGTCAACAATATTTTGTTGAAATGAATGAAAAATGAAGCGATTAGAAATCTGAAACCTATAATTTGAACGCAGGCTGAACGCATCCAACGAACCCAAGCGCCATCTGCCGTTTCAGTCAGGTTAAAAATAAAACACGGTTTTGTTCTCTCTTCCTCCTTGTTGTTTCTTTTCATTTGAGTGCGTGAAAGAAATGGTTAGTTTAATTGGGGCCTATTATTTCCTGTATTGAATTTTGCAAATCAATTTGTGATCCTAAAAGTGTACAACGTTACGTTGCATCGTGTCGCGATAATTTCGAGTGAAATGTGGTCGATGACAGCGTGAAAACGATTGCTACGTAAGTATAATACGATCAAATACTATACATCGACAGTGTTGTATTACTGCTATTGGTTTCTCGATGAAACGTATTTCGTAGGATAATAAAAATACCTGTCAGTCAATTGTCAGGTACAGATGTGAACTTACCTGTGTATTGTCAAGCAAAGAAATCAGTCGTAATTGAACAATTTATTTTGTATAAATCGTTTATTTTATGATTATTTAGTGTTAAATACAGTGCCATGAAGTGTGTCTGTGAAACTGTGAAGGTATGCGTCAAGTGTGTGTGGTAGGGTATTGAAAAAAAAAACATGTTTTCGTCTGCCCTTGTTTAGGTTGCAAAATCTCGGTTCCTTTGTCATGTGCATAGTCACTTTTACTTTTTCTGGTGAACATTGCATGTAATCGACTGACGTTTACGAAATTCCCGCTATTTTATTAGTTTTTTTTGTCGTGTGATAGAAAGTGGGTACACTGGTCATATGGGATATCTTTTTTATGTAAATAAGGCGTTCCAGTTGAACGACCAGCCACTGTTGAGTGAGTTTTGTTTAAAAATGCAGTTATACTTGATTGTTATCCTCATGACATAGTTTTTTTTTGCTGTTCAACAGTAATTGTTGGAAAAAGAGTTCTATGTAATTCATGCAAAACAGCTGGATATTCCTGGCAAAGGTGTTATTGTGTAAGGCCTAATGTGTCACTAACAGCTTTCTAACTGTCAAAAAGTTAATATTTTGCTTCCTACATCAATATTTCAATCTTTATTGTTGAACCAACCAATATTTTATTGATTATTTTCATAGTACAGTTGCGCCAACTTATTGTGTGCATTGCTTAAAAATTAACTACAGCAAAATATTTAGGCTGTTTATGTTGTATTCCTTCTCCTTAAATTAAAACATACTATTATTTATACAAATTAGTCATTGATTTGATTCTCAGAATTGTTCATGTGTACTTCATACTAATCTAGTGATTACAGTAACTTTCAAACACAAACCATGCAAAGCCAATAAAAAAATAAAAAAATTGGATATTATTACTACAAGACACTAAGATTTTAGAGGATCAATAAAATATTTTCCAAAAAATGGGGCTTGTGGCTAAGTAACAACAGCCGTATGTGTTGATCCAACACATAAAGCAACGCTTGCTCTATAGATGGGTGACCATCTTTACATACCGGGACTCCTCTGTGCCTCGGAAAGCATGGAAAGCATGTTAAGCTGTTGATCCTGGCTGTTATTTGTGGATCGCTCCATGTAAAATACTGGTATTCAATTGCATCCGTTTATCCGGATTATTATCCGCATAGAATTGAGTAACCTCCTCCGTTTTTTCGTTGGTTAAATAAAATAAGCCATAATATCAATGTGATATAAAAACTGCAAACTCCATTATGTTTGCATAATCATTTAAATGCTTTCAAAAACAATTTTTTTTATGTAGCTAACTAATTTCAGTCTTTTACCTACAATTAATATGGATTTCATAAGGTTACCCAGTAATTTGTCTGTCGAGGTAGATCACTCAATGTAAAATACTGGTATTCAGCTGCATCTCGTTAGATTGGCCGACTCCAACATGTTGGAAAAAGGCCAGACTTAGGCATTACTTCAGGTTGATAGGCAGCAGTGTCATGAAGTCTGCCAGTAACAACATTCCCAATATGTCTGCCAACCAATCCAAGTACCCCCCATGAGATTGTCAGTAACACCAAGGCATTGCTGGTCTTCCTTGAGGATCTGGGGTGGATTGAATAATTGATTCCCGCCATATGGGTGTGAATCCCACCGTATGGGTGTCCCCCCTGTACGCAAAATACTCGCAATGAAATGGAGTTGCGTATTACCTACCTAAGTCTGCCAAGTGTGCTGCTAGTCTCCTTTTCTAAAAGCTTATATTTTTCCAGCCTGTACTTATGCAAAATAACCCAATCAATCATAGGAAACGAGGCCTGTGGGTCTCCTTTCTTTTAAATACTAATTAATAATCGATCACTCTCTATACTGTCTGCATTTTAACACTTTCACTGCAGTCGCTGCATATTATTTAGTGACTCATTCGTAAAAACTGCACAATATTTACATTTTCTGCAAGCAAATGTAATCAAAACAGTACACCGTCAGTCATAAATCTGTCTTTCTCAATATTTGAAGCCTCCAGATTTTCTGATAAAATTATCTGGTGCATAGTATCTTCACTGAAAAATGCTCTCAACCAGTTAAATGATGTCAATTAGCATAGGCATGTCTAAGAAGCCCTGACAGCTCCCACTCATTCTTGTTCTTGTATTTATAAAATGAATATTGAGAAAATCTTGTTGTCTTCTGTATTTTTATTGTGAAAGGAAAGGTATTTCCAAGATAAAAAAAAAACAATACATTCCTGATTGTTATAATTTTTATAAAAAACGTAAGCCAACTTTTTTAAATGTGCATTTCTTTAAAAAATCCTGCAACCTTGTAGAAAAGACTAATATAATCCCTGTAGAAATTCGATAGGGTACACCCACACTTGCCACAATGTTCAAAATCTCATAGAATAGGTGAACCTAATGGCAACCACTAGACTATGGAAGCAGATTAGCAGACATTCCAAGTCATCATCATTTCAGCTGAAAGACGTCCACTGTTGGACATAGGCCTCCCCCAGGCTCCTCCACTTCAATCGGTCTTGTGCTTCCCACATCCAGCGGATTCCCGCGGCCTTCACAAGGTCATCGGTCCACCTTGTGGGATGCCTTCCCACTCTACGTCTTCCGTCTCCAGAACCTTTCGGCCCTATCGGCATCTATTCTGCGAGCAATGTCCGAATGCGAGCCTGCCCACTGCCACTTAAGTTTGGCATTTGTTCGGGCTATATCGGTTACCTTGGTTCTCCTGCGGATTTCTTCATTCCTGTTTCGTTCTTGTAAGGAAACTCCAAGCATAGCCCTCTCCATTGTCCTTTGGGTGACTAAGCCTTCTGATAAGGCCCATTGTGAGCGACCACATTTCTGTGCCATAGGACATTCCAAGTACATTTCATAAAAAATTACATAGATATTGCACTATACTCGCAACCAACGTGTGTGTATGACCAGATGTATAAATGTAAACAAAGCAAAATGAGTGTGAATAATCGTAGCAGGTGGCATACCATGGATTCTGCCTACCCCGATGGGAGGAAGGCATGAATTCTTGTAATGTATCTAAAGATAGCACTTGATTGTGTGCATTCTTAGAAAACTTAAGACCAATGGCATTCCAATACTATTGTCTTCCATTTTTCAGTATTGTTTAAAGTATATCATCACTACTGCTCTAAAAACGGTGAAGGAAAACATCATGAGGAAACTGGAATGTCCTAGAACCAAAAATTCAAAGACATATGAAATCTACCAACGCACACTGGGACTGCATAGTGGATTCCCACTCCCTCTCACTGAGAGGAGGCTTGTGTCATAGCAGTGGGAACATAATAGCCTGTTTATTTTATGTTTGAATTGAACCTATGAGAATGTAATGTGCATTTCGTGTCATATGTTATGACTAGCTTTTGCCTGCGGCTCCGCCCGCTTACATGTCGGTTATCGCGTTAAAACTAGCCTATGTCCTTCTCCATATCCCAGGCTATATCTCTGCCAAATTTCATGACGATCGGTTCAGGGGTTTAAGTGAAAGCATAACAGACAGACAGTTACTTTCGCATTTATAATATTAGTAGGGATATGGTACAGAGGCCAGCACATCGAGCTACCCAAATCTGTCAAATTTCTTTGATAGTTTTTCAACTTTATTACAATGGAATAAGGTTTATGTTCAATTGGGAAAATTTGACAGTTTGGGATAGCTTGACCTGCTGGCGACTGTACCTTGATTTTCAATATTGATTATTTTATGGTTGTCCTATAACTAATGATCTATCTAGTGTTATGTATGTGGGTTGTGGGTTCAAATCTGGGCGAGTACCAAGATGACTTTTCCAGATCATGTTAGGTACTTTCTGAGTTTATCTTGGACGTAACTGACATCGGTGAAGGCAGACATTGTGAGGAAACCTGGACTTCCGCCGCTTCCGTCTATCTGTCTGTTCATGATAAACTCAAAAAAGTACAGCAGGCCTAGAAAGAACACGACGTAACCTTTCCGCAGGTAATGTCATTCCCTTACGTTTTGGCGTAGCGTTTGGCGTGAACGCTAACAGAAATGTGTTTTGTCTCTAGGCCCTGTTGAGTTCCTTGTTATAATGAACGTGGGTATTTGAAAATTCCTCCCCTAAAGGGGTAGAAAAAAAGTGTGAATGAATGTCGTTTTTGCCAATGGTAAATCCCATTTGGCATACTATGTCTTGTCCCTGATTAAATTTGAATAGAGAAAGGAGAATGAAGGGGGTTTAGACTAGAGAGAGTTCAAATCTTTCCACTAACCCTCTCATACGTGGCACTATCTTTCCCGCTCGGCTTCGCTTGCGTGGAGATCGGAATTTATCCCACGGGAACGTACAGTCAAACAAGCAATTGGTATACTGGCAAAAATTTACAGGTCTTCCATGTTTCCACTGCACTGGCAGTATTCATTTTTAAATACCTAGGTACTTTAAATAAAGAAATAAATTGACTGTTTAACACGAGCATGAGAATGCTGTGAATACAGCATTGTTTAAAAATTGCTTCAACATAAAGTTAGCTGCCTATATACCAGATAGCATGTTCGACTGTACTACCGGGGTAAAAAGCATCCTATGTATTAAGCCAACCTATCTGTAAGCCAAAAGTCATCTAAATCCGTTTAGCCGTATTTGCGTGATTTTGTAACAATCATACAAACTTTCCCATTTATGTTAGTAGAATTAAGATCCTGAGCACAAAATACAGAGAGTACAGAAGGCAATCTACATACAAAGTGCGCTCGAGCAACGCACACATAGACACCGCTCACGGACACGATATCTCGGACCGGTTGGGACCAGCGCGAGTGCCAGCCCCTGAGACACGCGTCTGTGAAATGCAAAACGGAGCAACAAAAAAGTTACTATAACTATTCAGTGGACGGTTGTTTAAATACTGTAAATTGTCTTTTTTAAGCTACCAGTTGTTGAGTTGACCAGAGAGGTGAGTACCTAGGTATTTGCTCGTGTTTCGATGGTTCGTTTTAACGTAACACAGAATACCTAGTTAGTTGTGGGTAAGCAAAAATGACTATGTGGCCTTGTAGTATTTTTACAATTTATATTAGGTATTTATTGTTGTACTTATAAGCTAAAAAATACGCTCATCTTCCTCATCTATATAATCATAAATAGTTAAGATGGAACTGCTCGGCGAGCCGGCCGGGCCACCCTCCGCCGATCATAACTATTAGAGTTGAGATTAATTGTGATCATAAAGACCTAATACGAGTGCCACTACCACGGTAGTTTTTTGTGCATAAGCCAAAGTTGACAACCCTAGCGCGATCGCCGAGCGTAGGTATGAAAATCGAAGTACATACATGTGATTGCCTTCTGTACTCTCTTTATTTTGTGTCCTGAGTTTGTACAGTTGTAAATTGCGAGGCGCGCTCTACTTGTGTTTCCCAATTGTACAAAAATACGCTTTGAATGTGCGTATGAGTGCAGCAACTCTCGGTGCCTTCCGAGACTATGGGAATGTCGCAAGTGTGGGTGTGTTGTGCGTGTGTGTGAATACGTGCTGACGCTACTCATCTTCACGCAAACATTCACAGCGTGTTCATACACTTGGTTATCACAGGTAACGTGCTGACGCTACTCATCTTCACGCAAACATTCACAGCGTGTTCATACACTTGGTTATCACAGGTAAAGCGCGGGTCGCTTCGGGATATAAAAATACTTTACGCTCAAAAACAGGAGGGGCTTGTTGCTAAGTAATATTATAGGCCGACCGTCTAACTGAGTCCTCGCCTGCGCGGTACAGGGGCGCGGGGGTATGACGACCAAGGGGACTGAGACAGGTGCGGGCGGTGAAATAAGCGCCCCCACCGCCCGCACCTGTTGACCAGTCCCCTTGGTCGTCATAACCCCGCGTCCCTGTACCGCGCAGGCGAGCACTCAGTTAGACGGTCGGCCTATAGCTGCACGGGTCGATCGATTAGGTTAAGCTACGCTTGCCGCGATTGGTCCGTGGATGGGTGACCATCTTAACATACCAAGACCCCTCCGTGCCTCGGAAAGCACGTTAAGCCGTCGGTCCCGGTTGTCATTTGTGGATCTCTGACAGTCGTTACAGGTCGTCAGAAAGCCCGAAAGGCTGACATCCAGTCTTACCAAGGGGTATCGTATTACCCAGTAAGTGGGTTGTGGAGGCCAGATAGGCAGTCGCTCCATGTAAAATACTGGTATTCAGCTGCATCTGGTAAGACTGAAAGCCGACCCCAGCATAGTTGAGAAACGGCTAGGCAGATGATTTATGCTCAAAAACAACCGCATAATCTAAAGTTTAAAGACTCCTTACAGTTAATCTTTTGACCTTCAACTATGTGATATGAAAACATTATTCAAAATTATTCATTTAAATCAGGACGTTATTTTTGTTTTGATCAGGTTATTTTTTTCTGTTTCTCTTTGGTCGTGGAAATTTTGAAAGGCAGCATTGGTAATTGAGTCAAATGTATTGATTTTTAGGGTTCCGTATCAGTAGGTTTATCATGACAGTTTCTATTTCTGCTCTACCGTAGAATAGAAATCGCTTGTCTACTCTTACGTCGACAAAACGCTTTTGTACGGTTCTCGCGCTACTGAAGGGTAACCAACTGGACCCTATTATTGACCCTCCGCTGTCCCTTCGTCCCCGTCTGTCAGCGGGCTGTATGTCATGATCCGTAATAGGTAGACAGTTGAAATAAAATAATAATAAAAAAATATTTTATATTTTTAAATGTTTTTGTAAAATCATTTTTGTAAAAATATTTAAAAATATACTGAATATGTTTTAAAGAAAATAAACGAAATAATAAAATAAAAATAAAAGATTGTATGTTTGGATATTTTCACGCAACAACGGCCGAACGGATTTGAAAGAAATTTGGTACGCAGATAAATTATAACCTGGAGTAACACATAGGATACTTTTATCTCGGTTATACGTTACCGTGAGATCATTTTCCACCACCACGCGGGTGAAACCGCTGCCAAAAGCAAGTAATAATAATAAAATAAAGTTATAATTTAAAGAGGGTCTTTGTAAAAGAAACGTTTTTTGCCTTGTGGTACGGAACCCTACGTGTCCGACTCGCACTTGTCCGGTTTTTCAAATCAGTTGGTACATTGCCATAAGAGTTTTAATAAAAAGTAATTTTGTCTCACCGTTTTGTTAGATTTTAGCAAAAGAATATCATCCATTTCTGCTGAAAGACGTCCACTGCTGAACATAAGCCTCCTCCAAACCTTTGGTGCTGGCCATTTTTTGGGGCGATTTGCCATAGTCGCCACGCTTGGCAGGCAAGAGCATATTCAATTCTTATTTACCAGCAAAATTTAATTTTTTACCTGACTGTGCAGGGTAATTTAGGGGAATTGTCACATAGACAAATGTGTTGTACCGACTGCAGGATGTAAACTTAGGAATCTGTCAGGTTCCATAAAACTAGGCGTATAAGGTTTAATTTGCAATAATAAAAATATGTATTTGTGTTATACAAAAACTTTTTTTAAGAAAACTGAAGAAGCTGTTATTCTTTTGTTAATTGTTTATAAATGCATTAGCATTTAAATGTTTTATCTTATACTACCTATTATCATTTACTTTCTTACAAGTTTTTATTTACTATCAACAAAACAGGGCAGATGAAATAATGTTTAATATTTTTAAATAAAACCGTTCTTTTTTCTATGCACTAACCAAAACCATTTTTTTTTTTTCAGAATTGACAAGCGCAAGGGCAACAACATAGTGTACTAGCAATAGCAAAATAGAAAAAATAATAATCAAAAATTATGTATATAGCAGCTGAATAAAGCTGACACACTGTGATCTCGTTACGTGAATAGTATAATTTTTTTAATTTCATTATATGAATCGTGTGTAGCCAGTCTGATTCTGTATTTATGCGACATTGAGGCGAGATGAGTTCGATTAGTAATACCAACGTGCGGCCCCAAATGCCTTTGCGACAGAAGGATTTTGATCAGGTAAGGATTATATTTATTTATATTTTTTTGGACACAGAGGAGTAACTAATGGAATACTTAATAATAATAATAAAATATATTTATTTGACTAATGGCTGATTTTTCAATTGCTGATTTTATCTGATAAATTAATCTGACAGTTTGGCAGATTTTCTATACAAAAGCAGTCAAACCGACATATTTATTCCTCAGACAAAAATTATCTGACTATTGAAAAATCAGCCCTTATAAGAAAGTCCACAGATACAGGGTGACACTTAATGTAAGCGTGCAAATAGTCTGGTACCTACAAAATAAATTATCAATGACCCACATGCTAGGAGAAACCTGTGTTATAGGGGTCATCCATCCGTCATGGTTTTATGCAGTTTTTACTTTCAAGGGATTGGCAGGGGTCGCTACGCAGTGAGCGTTGTCCTCTCGCACAAACCGCAAACATGAGTAGTCCATTTTAATCGGCAGGCAGTAAACGTAGTACTTTCGCAAAACTGCAAACATGAGTACTCCATTTTTTAGTTATCTGTGTTTTTTCAAATTTTCCATTTGTTTAATTTAATGTGTAGGTACCGTATTATGTGTATCATTGAGCTAAAGTGGACGGCAATGTCTAAGATTTCTTTGAAGAAAAGTTTAATCATCTTCGTTTTATCTATGATTCCATATATCTGTTTTAAATAAGCTTCTACTTAGACTGCGTTATCGTTGGCCTCTCAAACATCTTCCACAGAACATTAGAGGCTGATTATGCTATAAAAAATCGCGCCAATAGAGACAATGTAATATAGCCGTCATCGGCTGTTAAAGATACCTGGTCCTTTAAAAAAAAACCCTTTTAATCAGGGTAGTTTCAAACTAACCAGTAAGAAGTAAGGTGTAGGTCAAGAATTCACAAAAACCACCATTTATTAAACTAACTAATTACGTACCCAACCATCTTGTAATCATCTCTAAATTAAATACCAGAGCGACAGTCACGTGCACGCCCTTATTAACCCTTAACCAGGCTATGGGTTGAGCATTTCCCACATTGATTTTTAGGAGCTTTTACCGAGTTTTGGTAAAGAATCTCCCACAATCTGTCAAAAAAGTCAACATAGAAATATTACCTATGGTAACACAAAAAAAAAGTAGAACGGAACGTAAATGTCACTTTTAGAGCCATTTCATCTGTGGTCGGTCGGTATACCAACGTTTCTGTGACAAGTGCACCGTATTTTTATTCGCTATGGCGAATCGGAGAAAGGTAAGTCGTACAATTTTTTGATATGTTGTAGCATTTGAGTTTTTCTAGTGATGTGTGCATAAATTATAGGTAAAAACTTCTAAACTATTATGATATAACGAAATAAAACATGTGGGGAACCATATGACCTAAGCCTGTGATTGCCTAATTATTGCGGGAGTTATTATGTCCATTGCCCGGTGAATTGAAATCTTTTTTTTATACCAGGTTTTTGCCACGGGTTTTATTTCGGGTTTTTTTTTGTCGTCATTATTTGTCAGTCTACTTTAATGTATTTTTTGTTATTCAGGTAATAAACGATCGTCAACTAGAAGATTTACTACCTAAATAAAATATTTTCTTAAGAAGAAGAAGAAGATGAAGATGACCCATATTTAGTTTTGGCTTTCTTTCTTTTCTTTTCTTTTTGTTTCTTTTTTCTAATCAAAATCCAGAAGAATAATAAAAAACTTTTTAGTTCATTCTCAATCCTTAATTGTACCACCAAAATCAAAATACAGAAATTCTCAATCAATTTTGGCTTTCTTTCTTTCTTTTCTCTAATCAAAATCCAGAAGAATAATAAAAAACTTTTTAGTTCATTCTCAATCCTTTTTCATTTGTTTATTGTGTATTTATAAGGATAAGTGAAACAACAACAATAAAAAATGCTATCAAAATGACAATCGTTTTTTATTTTATATTATAGATTTAAAAGGCAATGGGATTATGTTTTCCCACGTGGTTTTTTTCAGGTTTTCAGCTTATTTTCTAAATATAATTCATAAAATCTCATACCAAACGTTATCACTCATCTAAATCTACGAAAAAAACATTATTACTGCAGGATTTGTCCTAGGCCTGGTAAAGGGTTAAACAAATGTTAGTTATGGCTTCAACTCGGTACTCCTAAGACAATATGGGACCCTGGTACCTGTGTGATTACAAGTCACGTGGTATATGAACGAAATTTGTTTGATATAGAACGTAAATTCGCGTTTGTATTCTCCGAGGGGGTTACTTAGGCGAAGTGAAATGAAATTGTTTGTTCTGTAATTAGTATAATTATGTATCTGGAAATCAAGGTAGCAGAGACATCGACGCGCAAACTAAAACCATGAATTCAGCACATGTTTTCTAGCTCAAATCTGCTGTTAAACTGTTACATTTTACTCTATCACTATGTTGTTGTATCGTATTACCCAGTAACTGGGAGGTCAGATAGGCAGTCGCTCCATGTAAAATACTGGTATTCAGCTGCATGCGGTTAGACTGGAATCTGATCCCAATAATAGTTGGGAAAAGGCTAGGCAGATGACTATGTTCGAAAAAATGCCTTTGTGTTACTTGTAAAGGACACAGAATATAAACAAGCTATGAAGAAAACAATTCGATATTATTTATAACTAGCTTTTGCCAGCGGCATCGCCCGCGTGGGGTTCGGAAATTATTACCCATTTTTTTTTATTGAAGCTTTCCATGTGCCTTGAAGAACATACGAAAAAAAAAAATTGCCGAATTGGTCGAGCCATTCTCGAGTTTTGCGCGTAGCAACATCCATTTTTATTTAAATAGATTTATTCAATTAAAATACCAAGATAAAATTACATAATTTTCAAGGGATTATCATCCTTATTTCTTAAAGACAGGTTTATTATAAAAAAAATACGGATATCTATGTTCGTCCTATAAATTCACATATTTACAAAGGCGACCTTCACCCTTATTCCAATACAAATATGTCCTATATTACTCATATTATTAAATAAATAACTAATTAGCCAATCGAACTGCTGTCGGTAATCACAAAGGATTTCCACCATTATTGTTCTAAAAATAAAGACTATAATACTGGTAACTTAACGCCTACGTTTGTTCGAATCGACCCACTTTACTGTGACAATGGTATTAGTTACTTGTACCGTATTTCGTCATACTGACGTAACTAGTTTTCAACAACGGAGTATTTTTTCCGGTGTTCTGAGCAAGATAAGATGAGCTATTATAGAAGATTTCCCTATCTGAAGCTGTTATAAAAGGCAACCATTTTAGAAACTGGGATGTTGATTGTCCTCCCATACTCAGACTCAAAGCATTTCAAAATAGCCTTTGCCAGCGGCTGCCCCGCGTGGAGGTCGGAAATTATCCCACGGGAACGTATTACCGGGATAAAAAGTATTCTATGTGTTAATCTAGGTTATAAACTATCTGTGTGCCAAATTTCATCCAAATCCGTTCAGCCGTTGTTGCGTGATTGAGTAACAAACATCTAAACATGAAAACTTTCACATTCATAGTTTAAAAAAAATCAGCTGTTTCATAGAAAAGTTCATAGATGTGGGAAGCACAAGACCGGTCGAAGTGGAGGAGCCTATGTCCAGCAGTGGACGTCTTTCGGCTGAGATGATGATGATGATGATAATAGAAAAGTGCAATACCTACGCAGTGAAAATGCATGGAACAGTTGATTTTGTTTTTGCATAACCGACCAAAAAATTCTGCGCGGTCTAGAATGATATGCTAAATTCATGGTTACATTTTGCGCACTGGTCAAAAACTTATCCTGTGTAGTAGGATTAGTAGGGGCAAATTTTTCAATAGTCAGATAATATTTATCTGTGGAATAAATACCTATGTCGGTTTGACAGCTTTTGTATAGAAAAGGAAATGGGAATTTCTGGGCCTGATTGTAATAAGTTGAGATATGGTTTAAAGAAAGGGTAAAATTTTTCTATTTCAAAATCTGAACAATCAGCCCAATTTATAATCTGGAAAATGATAAATAAAAAAAAAACTGGAAAGTGACGAATAAAAATGAAAATCGATTAACGTGACAGCTCATAGTATTGAAAAAATGCTTTTATCAAATGCTTAATTGAATTACAATAATCAGATCCATTAAAATTAATGTATTGTGTAGTTTAAACAAATTAAATATTTACTAGATATATCTTAAAATCGATTCACGTTTGTTAATCGATTATTATATTTTTAGTCTGTGCTGTCATGAAATCCATAACATTGACAGAGAGTGACAGTCACTCACTCGTTTCGTATCGTTTAGTGCGTGTCGCTAGGTACCAAGATAATATAGTTCCACCTGCACAATTCCTAGACATAAAAACAATCACAGAACTCAAATGCGAGACAATCCCATTTCAAAAATTAGATGTTAAGTAAAGATTGTTACATAACCTCACTTTTACTAAATCTCTTTTAACTTAGCTCTTAGATTGCCAAAATCCGCAAAATTTTCTGTGATAGTTTGATAATATAGTAGCGATCATTAGACACCAATTTCATCTTTTTACATCTTTAGGCCCAAGATTGTATGAAATCATATCCGTCTCCTTTGCCAAACTGTCAGATTTATTCTTCAGATATAATTTATCTGACTATTGAAAAATCAGCCCTACATATATTACGTTATTGTAGGAAGTAGGATAGTAGGAAAAACAAATAACAGGCACTTTTGAATTGCCAAGGGGTTGGTCAGTCGGAAAGATGAAACTACCCTTTCCAAAGCGTAGTAGGTTCCTATGTAGAAGAACGGGCAATAGCAGGCGTATGTACCTACGTCACACACTAATAGTAGCAATGGCTTTCGTATTGACAGTTCAACAGCATCCATTGCGTTTTTTACGTTGTTGAGCAGGCTAATTTTTCGAACATAATGAAGCTATGTATTCGAAAAACGTTACTTGAGATACGGAGCGCAGGGTGGTTTTTCTTACTCGGAATGGACGTTTGTTGTTCAGTAAGTGACCAACTTTGTTCACCGTAGGATATTTATGCGTAATCCATTTTAATAGGGTATTTTCCGATTTATTGAAAAGTATTCTAAATTGAAGATTGGGACGAATTATGTAACAGAAAAATAAAAGTAGATTGATTTCTACCCATTTTCTAAATTAAAAACGATTTAAATCAAATTTACTTTTAATAGTTTTGAATTTACCGCCAAAACGCTCGTTACGATGACTTTTTATCACGTGATGTCAACTTTGTGTAAACTAAAGTAGTTAGTAAGTAAACAAGTGAATGTCGAGTTAAGTAATTAACAAGATTTTTAATGTATAGAAAGTGGATTATCTGGCGTACGGTGCCTCTGTGCACAAATACTTCTAAAACTGCGCCAAATTAAGTATTTTTATCGGTGCCATTTACACAAAGCTAGCGTCACGATGTCACGTCATCACGTGATTAAAAGTCATCGTAAGGAGCGTTTTGGCGGTAAATTCAAAACAACAAAAACGAAATTTGATTTTAATCGTTTTTAATTGTGAAAATCGACTTAAATAAATTTATTTTTATTTTTCTGTTAAATATATCGTCCCAATCTTCAAATTAAAATAGTTTTTATCAAATTGGAAAATACCCTATTGTGTGACGCAAACATACCTCTTCTATCAATCAATCAATCAATCGAGTCAGCCTATCGTGTCTCCGATACAACTATAACAGATCGATTTGAATGCCGATTTTAGAGAACAAAACTTAGAGAAAGCGTGGAGTTTTGTTTCAAGTTTATCTGGCAAGATAATGGCGTAATATTTCGCTGCATTGCTAAAAGTTTAAGAGCCCAGCGGTAACAGCCGCGACTCACCGAATTGTAGGTCGTAGGTTCGAACCCAGACAGGCGCTTTACTTTGTGTTTGTAAATTATTTCATCACCACTGCTCTCAATATGGTAAAGAAAAATATCGTGTGGAAAACGGCATGACCTAGAACAAAACATTCGAAGACATGTGATATCTGCCATCCCACACTCCGATAACTGCCCGGTCCCTCTAACGTAGCGTAGGCCTGCGTCCCAGCAGTGGGAACATTATAGTTCGGTATATAGAACTTAATTATAAATAAAAGAGGGGCTTGTGGCTAAATAACAATAGCTACACGGGTCGATCGACCAGGTTAAGCTACGCTTGCCGCGGTTGGTCCGTGGATGGGTGACCATCTTTACATACCAAGACCCCTCCGTGACTCGGAAAGCACGTTAAGCCGTTGGTCCCGGCTGTCATTTGTGGATCTTTGACAGTCGTTACTGGTCGTCAGAAGCCCGAAAGTCTGACAACCAGTCTTAGCAAGGGGTATCTTGTTACCCAGTTACTGGGTTCTGGAGGTCAGATAGGCAGTCGCTCCATGTAAAATACTGGTATTCAGCTGCATCCGGTTAGACTGGAAGCCGACCCCAACATAGTTGGGAAAACGCTAGGCAGATGATGATGATATTAAACTTAATTCTCATTAAGACAATCGTCACTTACATGAGAACAATAATTCGTTATATTAATTAACCCAGTGCGGGTATAAGAAAAAATAAATGGTTAGTTGACAAATTTAGAAGTTAGAAGCGAACACGCTGCATTCTTGTATTTTGATTATGATATAGCTAAAAGTTTTAGTAAAGCAGGTTCCTAAAATAAATATTCTTGACTTTGATAACCCGAATGGTGCAGTGACCGGTCCACCTTCTGTAATCAGGGTCGTTGCTTCGATTCCGCATTGAGTGAATAAACGTCCGCCCATGCAAGTGCCAAAAATTTGAATCTTTTTGTTTGATTTTTCATGATACCTTATTATAACAACGATCAGGAATTAAGGAAGATTAGGTCTTTTGAGCATGAATCCTGCAGCCCCTAAAGGACCAGGACTGGTCACTTCTAACGTTTCCAAAATCGAGGCTTTACATAATCAGCCTATTCCTTCCTAGGCTGGGAACATTTCCCACTGCTGGGACACAGACCTCTCTTTGAGAGGAAGTGGGTTGTAATCCACCGTTCCCAGTGTGGATTGGTAGATGTCACATGTCTTCGAATTTTTGGTTCTTGGACATGGCGGTTTCGTCACGATGTTTGCCTTTACCGTTTTGAGAGCAGTGGTGATGAAGTATATTACATAAGGTAATGTCTGGCAAATTACTTTTACTTACTAATTTAGGGGTATGAGGAACAGAGTGTAAAGTTCACTCATACCTATGCTGGTAAAGGAGGATCCTCCGACCAGACGGGTATTGTGTCTGGTCCGGGCAACTGCCCATCAGTTGATGTCGGGATTTTGTACCTATCTGAGTGGCGTGGTTAACTCTGATTGCGCGATGTAGAATTGCTATGATAGTTCGCCTGTGGCATTGTAGATGGCGCCACTTTTCTTTTTGCGTTTTTCGATATTTGTTGCGAAGTATTTATTTTTGTACTGCCGCTACAATATAATATACTTCATCACCACTGGGTGATGTAGCACTGGGTCTGGGTTCAGGTAAATCGAAGCCTTACATTTGTTCATTTATACAAGCTTATTTTTAGTGTATGCGAAACCCGAAACACGTGTCTAGTATTCTTATGTAAAGAATCTATGTACAAATTTTCAAAGCTGTATCGTGAAAAATCACAGTTACCTTGTTATGTTACCTAGTTGTCTACAGAAACATGGTCACCATAGGCCCCACGCGACACCCGCGCGTCCGGCGTAGTTTGTGCTCATTGATAATAATTAGGCAGTAGGTATACCTAACCGTATGGCAATTGTTTTGTAATTAAATGGTGAAAACTAAAAAAACATTTTTTTTTTTTTTTTGGTTAAAAATATAACATGGTGTAAAAACTATTGCAATTAATTCAGTTCCTTATTCAGAACAAACTGTATTCAAGTTTCGCATATACTAAAAATAATGTTGAGATACGCGTGCAAATAAAACATCTTGAATAGATTTTCAATGCACTATGTAATTAACTGAGTTTGATCTACAAAAGAGATCTCTTTTTCGGCTAGTAAGCAAGCGTGGTGATAGTTTCTTCGAACAGGAAGAATTTTGCATTGGGAAATTACATGTAATAGCATGTAATTTTCCCTCTATAACTTCGCTATATCGCTGCCATTGCTTACCCTACCGTCAAGCGTAGTCGTGAAGCTACACAAATACTTTGTCATCAAACCATCTGCCTACCTTTTTGTCAAGCCCACTTCAACAATAACACAACGAAATAGCTGTCTTTCGTCAGCCTCGCATAACTGTAATTTGCTGCTGACTCACAAAATGTGGGTTATCGACTCGAAACGTGTCTGTGAGCTTGATTTTATTACAATGTTTAAAGTACTCCCCAAAGGAAATATCAGTTTTTGAGGTTCCGTATCGTACCCAAAGGTTGCCAACGGGACCCTATTACTGCTAGTTTCGCTGTTCGTTCGTCCGTCCTTCTGTCACAGGGTTGTGTCTTTGAAACCATAATAGGTAGACACTTGAAATATTCTATAATTATAAAATTAATAAAGGGGGTTCTTAAGAGGCCTACGTGCAATGAACTGTCCATACAAACGTAATACCTAAATCATTTGCAACTTGAGCATATTTCCATCATATTATGATGATATTCGGATTCAGACAGTATTTATCTAGGCTCGTAGGGGTTTTTTTTTCCAAAATACTTACCTGAAATGAAGTTTAAGCGAATTGCATTTCGCACATTTTTACAGCGTAAATGACATGTTTTCTCACTGTTTTTTTGGTATTATAACGAACAATTTCCGTAATATTGTTGTCTCAGAAGCATAGCTCATATTATCAAGTTGTAAAATGTCGAAAAAAGATTTAAAATACAATAAGTTTTCATTCATCATTTTTGGTATTACGGAACACATCCAAATTCATCATAAATGGTCAGTAGCTAGTAGCGCTATCGCGTCAAGCCATTGTCAATGTGTGTGTGATCGTTCTGCTCATTGTAGGTATGTATCCTAGACAGGTACTAACACTAGCGCAACGATAGCAATTTTCAGACGAAATATTGTCTCCGCCCGAATCCTAGTTGCGAGCTTCGGTCGTAGGATTCTTAACTAGAAACGTTAAAGAAATATGTAGTGTTCAATATTGTACTATAGTACGGAGCCTCGAAGCACTCGGCCGCTTTTTGGGTTCGTTATGGCATAAAAGAGTACAAGATTTTGCCGGCCAAAGTTTTCGTCTTTTTGGGCAAAGTCCTTTCTCATTCCAAACCTATCTGTTTTGTGCGATCTCTTGCCATATTGGGCCTGCAACTATGATCAAATTATATCTTGACGGCGATGTCCTCCCTCGGCGTCCAATGAATGATGATCTTAGGGATCGTAGGGGAAGTTATCCTGATTAATAAATATTTATAGTCTGTGATGGGAACAGGCAGCTAGATGTGGTGAAGGATCACCATGGTAGTTTTCCGCCTTTCTCCGACGGAGAAATTTATCGAGAAAAACCATTCACTAATGCGAATGGTTATTTTTGATTAATTTAAAAAAAAAGATGAGCCTATAATTAGGACTAATTTCCCGATGGTCGTTTGCATCTGCTCATTTGATTTCATCTTCGTCATCTTAACACCCACATGAAGAGCGCGGGTGTGCTATATTTAGTCAGGGACATATTGTCATACTCATCAACCAATTGTGATTCAGGTTGTTATTTATGTGTCTTATCTATCACGCATGTTTTCTGCGGAGGTATAAACAGGGGTGCAGAGCTTCACCACCATTGACGCAGAACTGATCTTGCTAATCTTCACTGGATTATAGAGAGACTGGTTCGTTATTGGGCATATGACGGGGTGATGATATCGTCACCGTCAGTCCGGGCGTCGAGAGAATGCGTTCCAGGGAGTCTACTCTTTCCGTCCGTGAACAAAGATACAGGCCCGTCCGATTTAGTTGATCCGTCAAAACATGTGAACATTTTTCGAACAGGCTAAGACATCGCGAATAGGGACAACTGTCAAAACGTTGTCATAAAGTTTTAGTTCGGGCTCCGAATTTATCATTTGTATGATAGATACGGAATACGGAGTAGGAAACGCCCGTAACTTCTACTGAAACTACGGTCCCGAGATATGTCAAATACATTTTAAATAATAATGATTCAAGTGGATAGTTTTGGCATACAAACCAGATCTACGTTGTAATATTTTTTTTGGCCTTAAAATCATTCTCAACCAGACAAATCAGTCAGTCTCGACGACTAGAACGCAATCGGAAGTGACATTATGTTAATCACTAATAAAAGATTAACATAAAAAGATAAAAACTAAACAAACTGCATTTCTAACAACTTCCAACTGACATAACAGTACTCCTAACCGACTTAGAAAAAGTAGGTTACCATTTGAATTAGCACCATGTGTTTTGATGCTTGCTACACATGTTTTCGAAGCCATTTTATTAGAATTAACAAGAAAAAGTTCTTGTGTTTGTTTGGTCTTTCGCAACTCGAGAATTGCTGCTCTAATTTTGATTATTAATTTATCGATCGCTAAGAATAACTTGAGGAAGTTAATGTGCTGCGGTGATGGATTTTTTAAATACATTTTGATAGTGTGAATCATCTTTTTTACCAGTCTTTGAACACCCTATTCTGGACATGAGACTCTCTTAATTGACTATGATATTGCCACTATCTTCACGATTGTCAGATGGATTGGTGGTTCAGAAATAGAATATGAATGCAACATAGATACCATCCGTGTGGTGCAAGACGTAAATAATAGTGCCTCCTGAATTCTTCCCGTCAGTGTTGTAGAAGGCGACTAAGGAACTTACTAAAGAATAGGCAGCAGCGTTCTCTATGCATTTTACCACCATATTACGATCGCCAACCCGCCTTCCCCCCCTTCGCCCCTTATTAAGGGAGGTCTATGGCCTGCAGTGGAGGTTTTACGGATGAATAGATGATAGACATAATGTCATCCACGGCGCAGTAGCGTGGGTCAGTTCTAGTGAACAGTCCCGGGAAATCCCGAAACCGAACCGGCCAAGTAAGTAGTGATAGTATGCGCAGGAAGATAGCGACACTGCTAAGGCGTACTTTAGGAGTTTCTTATTCGAAAACAGCTTAATTGCCTTCAAATTGAGATTAAGTCATGGAAAGTGAACCTCAATCAGAAAAAGAACAGCTTAATGCAGAGCTTAAAAAAGCAACTACTTGTAAAAGAACAAGAATGAGACATAGTGAAGTTTTTATTCTGTCCTGTCATTTCGTCTTTCTCTTACTTCACACTTTCAACTTTTCTATCCTATAAAGGCTTACTGAAAGTATCGAAAGTACAGCACCAACTGGTGGGGCCCGCAAGTGCCGATACCTGCCAGGGGTGCGGGTTGTTCGAAAGAGATACCGTGGCCGGGGTGCCACATAGGCAACTGATGAACACGGGTGGCCCTCCTGCTCAACCCAGAGCGGGAGAAGTTATTAGATGATTACCTAACCCAAAAAAAAAAATACTGCTGGGACATAGGCCTCCTCTCTCACCACGCGAGCCCAGTCTGGGTTGGTAGATTTAACATGTCTTCGATTTTTTTGTTTCCAAGACATGTTTTGCTTCTGAAAATTTAAAAGACATACCTAACTGGTGAATGTGGACGTACCCACTACACACCCCTGCCTAACCCTTCCAGGAGTACAGGCGTGATGTTATAATTTACGTTTTTCGCATTCTAGTAACCTCTGCTCCTAAGAATTCGCGTGTTATGGCTTTTTGTAGTTCAACAAGCGGTGTCGTCATTCAATCACGAAACTCAATTCGAATCGTGGGTTTGAAGCCCGCCCGTTGCACTATTGTAGTTAATATTATAAAAAATCTTTTGCATTATTTATTTACGTATTCTTAAGCATTTATTATTACTAATATTCAAGTATGTATCTATTTTCCTTTGCCAATAGTTTACTTTTATTTTTTACCTACGTCCGTGTGTCGCTGCGGGGTGCCAACTGAAAACCAGCGCTGGGTGTCTCACGCCCAGCAAATGCTGAGATGGTAACCCTTTCGGTATGGACACGCTCAGCACAACTGACACCTGAATGTTTTTTGTTATGTTTAACGTTCTCTTTTTTTAAATGTGTTTATTGCTGTTGTGTTGTGTCTGTGTCGAATAAATGTTTTCTATTCTAATTCATTCTATTCAATCCCATTTCACAGTAGATTTTCTGTTCTCTAATCACAGACTCGACCATCCCTATACAACCCGACGGTCGATAACTTTGCGTATCGATCTAGTCTCTCCCTAATCCATCTGGCCATACAAAAGTCTCTAACAGATTCGCAAAGCTATGACCTCGCTCGAACAGCAACCCCGAATGCTTAGCATCTCACCTTGACCCCACTTGTACAAATGTCAGTCAAGGTTAGTTTGGAAGGCTCGATGAAAATAACCTTTTTCATTGTTGTGTTTAGATTCGCAGATATAATTACTTCGCTCACCTCAAACGGCTTGTATTACTTGAATTATGAAATGATATCTCGTGATGGCCGTGCATTCAAATGCGGGCAAGTACCAATGCATCTTTTTGAATTCATTTTTACTTTCTGAGTTTATCTTGGACTCGGTGAAGGAACACATCGTGAGGAAACTTGGACTTATAGTTAATACTAACTGCTGCCCGCGTGGTCGTCGAAAATCGAAACCCCGGAAACGTGCTGCCGGGACAAAAATGTAAAGTAGCCTATGTTACTCCTTATACCATCAGCTATCTGCCAGTAAAAGTCTTGTCAATTCGGTCCAGCCGTTTCGAAGATTAGCCGGGACAGAGAGACACAATAATATTTGTTGTACCATCAACAAGGCTCAAGAAAATAGGTGGGTCATTCAGATGTCAATGTATACGCTTTTATAATAAACTTCCAAGCCATGTTCAAGATCTAAGTCTCAATAAATTTAAATCATTCATCAAACGTAAGTTGTGCCTGAAAGCCTTTTATACCGTTAAAGATTATATTGAGGACAAAAAAGCTTGGGATTGACCTGCTCCAATTTTGTATACTGAATGTTGTTTTTTCTTTGTTTTGCTCTTTGACATTTGATTATAATTATATACACTTTGACATTTGATTATTATTATATACACTTTGACATTTGATTATTATTATATACACTTTGACATGAATATTTACTTTGAGAAGTATAATATTATTTTTGTTTTAATTATTGTGAATGTGAGGACTATTTGGTATTTTTGTTTTTGTGTTTCGTCTCTTTCTCAGTTCGTTTTTAATGTTAATCTGGCAGTTTGAGTACTTTATGCGGCCTACCCAAATGTCCTTTCTTTGGTATTGTTCGTCAAATCGTTGAGCTCCTCAAGTTCTGAGTTGAGCCGTATGATTACTGATACATGCGTGCACTGAATGGACAGGTCCACTCAACCTGTGTGGTTCTTTCCTCAAAAGACCATTTCAGACACCAATCCACATGGTCTTCACATGCTCTGACCAAGATTATGTCTGGACTTTAAAAGAGACTGTGACCTCTGAGTTTGTTTCGGCCTTTCTTCTCAGAGTAGTCAGATAGGAAACGCCGACCTCATCTAGTTTAAAAAATATGATTGACGTGTAAAAGTGTTTGTACAAACCTACTTACAGAAATAAAATCATTTATCATTTATTTAAAAAAAAAAATCTAGTAAAAAACTGTTATTTTGACATTATACACGGACGCTTCAATTTTATTTGTTTACATAAGTCTGTAATCGCCCACCCGTTTTGAGCAATCGTGGTGATCAATGCTCGTGCCTTGTCTGAATGCGAAGAAGCTTTTGCCGTGCAGTGGGGCAACAAAAGGCTGAAATAATAATACATCGTTGACATAGCTATTAATGTGTCCAAAAAACACTCATACACTATCATATAGTTTGCACCTGGTTAATATCAACCCCCTGATCGGTACAGTCGCCAGCAGGTCAAGCTATCCCAAACTGTCAAATTTTCCCAATTGAACATAAACCTTATTCCTTTGTAATAAAGTTGAAAAACTATCAAAGAAATTTGACAGATTGGGGTAGCTTGATGTGCTGGCCTCTGTACATAAATCTGCTGATAAATAACACGTCAGCTGTGGTGATTTTTTGATCACTGAATAGATAATCGACCTTATTGACAACGGTCTGTCGAATGACTTGATAAGAGATAACAAACTACATTATCTGTCAGAATAAGTTGGTCTATTACTGAACGACGTCCTATGCTCGCTCCACTGTTCATTATTCTCCTGACCTTACTCCAATTTATTTGTGGTCGGTAGAGGTGTGCGTTACTTATTTAACGTAATCGGTTTCAGAAGCTTATGAGGCTGATAATCGTGTAACTAGTTTCGTAGACAAAAATGTAACGATTATTTTACGTACGTAGTTTACAGTTGACATGACATAACTCAACGAACGGCGTACGCGTAAACGTTTCGTTCGGTTTCGTTGTTCAACAGATTATTATTAAAATGATTTTATGTACGTTACGTAATACGACTCGTACAACGAGAGTAAAGAGTCTCTTCGGAATTATAAACCGTTACATATTTTTTATTCTAGGTAACATAACATAACACACAAGTAGAACTAATATTATTATACGTATAACCTGTAACATTTTCGTAATCATAACATAATACAAACGCAAAACCCTACTGTATACATAACATAAGTAACTAGTTACAGAAATAATCCGTTTTTAAACTAGTTACTCATAGCCACGAAACTACGTACCTATAACCGATTACGCCCAAAAGACGTTACGACCCACGTCTAGTGGTCGGCGCAACATCTCTTTTTCTTCCACACTTCTCTTTTAGTCGTCATGTCGGTGGTCACACCCTTACTTTCTAACCATATCATCATTCACACTGTCCATCCATCGTTTATTTGGTCTCCCCCTACTCTTATAGCCATCGACATGCCCACTGTTTTACGGGAGGCTAAAGGCTTCCCGATTCCCATCATAGGTGATAGACATGATCATCATCTAGTAAGCCATTCTCAAATTATTTTGGGGTCGGCTTCCAGTCTAACCGGATGCGGCTGAATCGCATGCTTATAATTCAATCGAAATGCTCTCCAACTACCACCAAGTTGAACGTGCGTGCCGTATCTCTGTGCAATTGCATGCGAAGGCAAAATGCGATATATTTTTGCGGGATAGATGTCCTGTTTCTCGGCGGGGCATCTCTAATTAGGCAACTATCCCCTATGTGGGATAGTTGTCGCAAAATATAGAGGTCTACAAAAATCGCTAATACTCTGGAAATATTGAATCGGGGATAAAATATCCCTGGGGCAACTAATCCTGGTTTTAAATCCTATAAGTCGGCATTTTGTACATTTATTATTCAACTTTAAAAAGCAGGGGCGGGTCGCTGGTCCATAATATCCTAATTATTTTGGGGTCGGCTTCCAGTCTAACCGGATGCGGCTGAATCGCATGCTTATAATTCAATCGAAATGCTCTCCAACTACCACCAAGTTGAACGTGCGTGCCGTATCTCTGTGCAATTGCATGCGAAGGCAAAATGCGATATATTTTTGCGGGATAGATGTCCTGTTTCTCGGCGGGGCATCTCTAATTAGGCAACTATCCCCTATGTGGGATAGATGTCGCAAAATATAGAGGTCTACAAAAATCGCTAATACTCTGGAAATATTGAATCGGGGATAAAATATCCCTGGGGCAACTAATCCTGGTTTTAAATCCTATAAGTCGGCATTTTGTACATTTATTATTCAACTTTAAAAAGCAGGGGCGGGTCGCTGGTCCATAATATCCTAACGACCCGTACCGAAGTCTCGCAACCCGTATCGGGATTGAACCACCGTAATAATGTAAATAGTGACAGATTGTGAGCCCACCCATAGCGAACCAGTTCCCCATACTTACGGGATATAGCAGCTGATCAACTGGTTTTTGTTTTAATCCCGGTGAAGGATAAACAGCGGTTGTATTTGTATTTATACCAACGAGAGTTCAGGTCGACGGTCCCTACGTACGAGTATAATCCCCTAACTACAAATGACAAATTTTACAGGAGAGCGCTTCAAAGTTTCAAACACGTGTACTTCATGTTCTAGTTAATGTAATGTCATGATGGAATTAAAGTTAATTTTGCCGTCTTAGACTTATTTTTGTTAAACTAAACAATACTTATAGGCTGGCCTGAAAACCACGAAAACAAAACATGCAAATCCCGGATCTACCACTCAGGGGATTGTGCGTAGGGACCGTCGAGGTGTTGATTGAATGCACATAATAATATGTAGTTACGTACTGTAGATAATTAATACGTTTTGCTGATTGTTTTGTTGTAAGTCGTAGGTTCGCACCCAGACAGACTTTACTTTGTGTAAATAAATTATTTCAACACAACTGCTTTTAAAGTAATATAGGAAAGTATCGAGGAAATCGGATGTCCTAGAACCAAAAATTCGAATAAAGTGACACCTAACAACCCGCACTGGGCCCGCGTGGTAGATTATACGCCACTCTCTCTCACCGAGAGGAGGCCTGTGTCCCAGAAGTGGGAATATTATAGGCTGATTCTACTTATGCTCCTTAAACGGTGTAGGAAAACGTCGAGAGAAATCCAAGAACCAAAAATAAACAGACTTATGAGGGCCAAAATTCCGTGCCAATCCCAGATGACGGATGACCAAATCTTTTCTCAGAAAGGTTATCCAAATTGGCTTGGTGATGTGCTTAGCTTAGAAACACGCCAAAAGTTGCAAACAGCAAAGGTTATTTATTCGAATTGGGTAGTTGTGCTTAGCTTATCATAGAAACACGCCAAAATTTTCAAACGGCAAAGGTTATTCAAATTTGCTTGGTGTGCTTAGCTTGGATTAGAAACACGCCAAAAGTTACAAACGGCAAAGGTTATTCAAATTGACTCGGTGGGCTTAGCTTGGCTTAGAAACACGCCAAAAGTTACAAACGGCAAAGGTTATTCAAATTGGCTTGGTGTGCTTAGCTTGGCTTAGAAACACGCCAAAAGTTACAAACGGCTCCCCCACAAAACCTACTTCACCACTCCCTAGTTTTCTAGCTGGGAAAAATAATAAATGGCCTGCCCGTTGCAATGGACAGCATAACTGTCTTCGTCTTCAAAGAAACGCGAGTCTACGGGTCGCCCCGTGCTCGGTCAGAAGAGATGTCAAGTTGAATAGAAATAACTTATCTATTCTTGGTAGAATAGTTACAGAATTGGTCATGCTACGCCTGCTGAGGGACGTCCCATGCTACGCTTGCCGATAAGCGGTCTACAAAGACTCGATGAACCGGTAAATTTTCGCACAATATGATAAATAAAACGTAGTGGTGTTTATTATTATACCATATCAGTAACCTACGTCATATAGTGCACACTTCGAATACTCTGTGTCATCGCTGTATGAGTTTTTTAAGTATTGTGACGTAACAGTTGCTCGAACGCATATCTGTAAATGATAAATGATTTTATTTCTGTAAGTAGGTTTGTACAAACACTTTTACACGTCAATCATATTTTTTTAAACTAGATGAGGTCGGCGTTTCCTATCTGACTACTCTGAGAAGAAAGGCCGAAACAAACTCAGAGGTCACAGTCTCTTTTAAAGTCCAGACATAATCTTGGTCAGATCATGTGAAGACCATGTGGATTGGTGTCTGAAATGGTCTTTTGAGGAAAGAACCACACAGGTTGAGTGGACCTGTCCATTCAGTGCACGCATGTATCAGTAATCATACGGCTCAACTCAGAACTTGAGGAGCTCAACGATTTGACGAACAATACCAAAGAAAGGACATTTGGGTAGGCCGCATAAAGTACTCAAACTGCCAGATTAACATTAAAAACGAACTGAGAAAGAGACAAAATACAAAAACAAAAATACCACATAGTTCTCACATTCACAATAATTAAAACAAAAATAATATTATACTTCTCAAAGTAAATATTCATGTCAAAGTGTATATAATAATAATCAAATGTCAAAGTGTATATAATAATAATCAAATGTCAAAGAGCAAAACAAAGAAAAAACAACATTCAGTATACAAAATTGGAGCAGGTCAATCCCAAGCTTTTTTGTCCTCAATATAATCTTTAATGGTATAAAAGGCTTTCAGGCACAACTTACGTTTGATGAATGATTTAAATTTATTGAGACTTAGATCTTGAACATGGCTTGGAAGTTTATTATAAAAGCGTATACATTGACATCTGAATGACCCACCTATTTTCTTGAGCCTTGTTGATGGTACAACAAATTTGTGTTTGTTCCTAGTATTAGGTCTTTACCTATGAAATTGCCGTTCTGCAGTACTGGCCATTTCAAATCAAAATAATTTTTGTTTGGCTAAGAATTCTAATTTCAAATTAATTTTATTTTAAAAACATGGATTTTTTTTTCTAAAAGTAGTCATTTCTTTATTGATTAGTGTTACATTTTCATCGCATTTCAATCTTTTTCGTCATCATGGATACGTTAAAAATTCGAGTAATTATGGAATATGAGTACCGTCGTGGCAGCAACGCGGCACAAGCGGCACGCAACATCAACGACGTTTACGGAGCTAACACTACAAACCAACGCACCACCTGTTATTGGTTTGCTCGCTTCCGTTCTGGAAATTTCGACCTGAAAAATGAACCTCGCGGTCGTCCGAAGACTTTGGTCGACAATGACGAATTAAAGGCGATTGTGGAAGCTGATGATACACAATCTACGGCTGAATTAGCAGCAGCTTTCGACGTTAGCGTCAAAACAATATTGGTCCATTTGCGTCAAATTGGCAAGGTAAAAAAGCTTGACAAATGGGTGCCCCACGAACTCAATGATCGCCAGCGCGAAGTACGCGTCGAGACGTGCCTTGCACTGCTCAACAGACACACAAATGAAGGAATTTTGAACCGCATTGTTACCTGCGATGAAAAATGGATTCTGTTTGATAACCGTAAGCGCTCAGCAAGTTGGTTGGATCCTGGTTCAGCACCTAAACAATGCCCTAAACGAAAACTTACCCCTAGAAAAGTGATGGTCACTGTTTGGTGGTCTAGCGCCGGTGTGATTCATCACAGCTTCTTACCAAACGGGGTGAGCATTACTGCAGATGTGTACTGTGAAGAACTGAACACAATGATGGAGAAGCTGGCGCATCTCCAACCAGCATTGGTCAATCGCTCGTCTCCGCTGCTCCTGCACGACAACGCGCGACCTCATACTGCACAGCAGACGGTCTCCAAGTTGCAAGAACTGGGGTTGGAAGCTCTCCGTCATCCGCCCTACTCACCAGACCTTGCGCCTACAGACTACTACTTTTTCCAGAATTTGGATAACTTCTTGGCGGGAAAAAAATTTAATACCCGAGAAGCAGTACAAAATGCCTTTGAAGAATTTGTTGCCTCCCATCCAGCTGATTTCTTTAAGAAGGGCATCAATAAACTGCCACTGCGATGGCAAAGATGCATTGATTGCATGGGTGATTACTTCGATTAATACAAATAAAAAATTCATGAAAAAAATTCGTTTAAATTTTTTCATACAAAACGGCAATTTCATAGGTAAAGACCTATTATTTATACTATGGATATCACTGTATTTTTTAAACAATTTAATATTTTTATGAGCATATAAAAGATTTTCATAAATATACTGTGAAGGCACAGTCATTACATTTATCTCCTTAAATTTATCTCTGAGAGAGTGTCTCGGACTTAATTTATAAATTGATCGGACAGCTCTTTTCTGCAAGACAAAAATAGTCTGAATGTCGGCGGCATTTCCCCACAATAGAATACCATACGACATTACACTATGAAAATAGCTAAAGTACACTAAGCGGGCTGTCTCTACATCAGTTAAATTACGAATTTTTCTAACAGCGTATGCTGCAGAGCTTAGCTTTTTCGACAATTTAGTTATATGTGGGCCCCACTGAAGCTTGGCATCCAAAGTTAAGCCCAAGAATACAGTGCTATCTTCAGGATTCAATTCTTCGCCCTTTATCAACACATTAGTTTTCACCTGCTTAACGTGAGGTAGCGTAAACTTAATGCATTTGGTCTTTTTTTCATTAAGAAGCAAATTATTAACATTGAACCAGTGAACTACTTTTGAGATTGCGCTATTTACATCGTCATTAACAAGTTGCTGACGTTTAAGTTTAAACAAAAGTGAAGTGTCATCCGCAAACAACACTATATCATGATTATCCTTTATGAGGTAAGGCAAGTCATTAATATAAATAAGAAACAAGAAAGGACCAAGAATTGAGCCCTGTGGGACTCCCATTGATACTACGGATCCCGGAGATCTTTTTCCGTTTACATCAACACACTGAATCCTATTACACAAGTATGAAATAAGAAGATCCAGAGCGGTGTTCCGGATCCCGTAGTGGCGGAGTTTCCTGATTAGAGTTTCATGAAGCACGCAATCGAAAGCTTTAGATAAATCGCAAAAGATGCCCAAGGCATCGTATTTATTTTCCCATGCATTGTAAATATGCCCTAAGAGTTCAACACCGGAATCGGTAGTTGAACGACCCCTTGTGAAACCGAACTGTTTGCTATGTAATAAATTATGTTTATTAAAAAATCTTTGCAATTGGTCTAAAATTAGATGTAGGTCATATAAATAAATATGATGATGACAGTTGAATTGTTTGATAATAACAAACGTCCCCTTTGTATGACTGTATTTAAGTGGTGATGGGGTTGTACTATCTTCGTCGATTTACCAATCAAGACTACATCCATCTGTATCTATGGTGTAACATTCCAAAGTGCAATCCAAGATGCCAATAAAATATAACATCATCCCATGATTCCCTGTAGGGCTCAACCCTTTTAGGGGTGTATCTATAGTACACCTACATTTCGCCAGTTAGGTTTAAGTCCCATGTAATTGGGACGAGCCTATTGCCATCAGCCGGGCTCAAATGCAGACTACGGGCTGCTACTGGGAAAAACCTGATAACACTTTGTCAAACCTGGGAATCGAATCCAGGACCTCGTTACTCAGCTGTAGCGCTTGTGACCACTAGACCAACGGTGCAGTCAAAATAAAAATTCTAAATAGAAAATTGAAGTAGAACCAGAGACATCTAGGCTTGTACCGAATCATTTCCCTTGTACGGCTTCTTTCATATAAATTATAGCTATAGGTCAATTTAAAACAGCCTCCACCAGATGCGGATAAGGATATCTGACACACCCTGTGCACGTGCAATCAATCCCTTGAACATCCTTCATAGTCAGCCTATAACGTTCCCACTCCTGGGACACAGGCCTCCTCTCTGTGAGAGGGAGGGAACCATATCCACCACTAGGGCCCTGTGTGCGGTCGAATATCTTCGAATTTTTGGTTCTAGGACATGCCGGTTTCCTCACGATGTTTTTCTTCACCGTATTGAGAGCAGTGGTGATGAAATAATCTACAAAAAGTAAAGCGGTAACCTCTGAGCCACAACTGCTCTCTGACCTTCTTTGCTGACTGAGAAATCTTTTCACCAACGCATGACCGAATTTCCTATGTCTCCCAAAATTGTCACACAATTTTCGCTAATAAAACTTTTCTAGTTTAAAATCATTCTAAGTCTAGCTCTAAACTCAACATCTGACGCTGTTTATCGCGTCGCTAATGCCAAATAACGTCATCGCACGTCATGTTACGACGTAAGTGCATTTTGCAGGGAGCGACAGAAGATCAACTTTGTGCAAAACTGAGTAGTCATCGTCTTTAGTATTTAGTAACCTTAAATTCCATTGCTTATCATAATCCGTCTTACTCCAAATGAAAACTAATTTAAGCTGGAGCTTAAAATTTCGTGTCAGTATTTCGAATTTTATTCCGACTAAGGTACAGACGCCAGCAGGTCAACCTACCCCAAACTGTAAAATTTTCCCAATTGAACGTGAATCTTATGATTACGGTATAAACTTGAAAATCTATCAAATAAATTTGACAGATTGGAGTAGCTTGATGTGCTGGCGTCTGTACAAGGGTAAGGTTAAAACCGGAAGTAAGTTGTCAGTTTTGTACCTATTAATATCTGTATTTCGAACAGATAGGATTTATTTTAAAAAAATGGCTTGATGGTTTATGACTTTATGGGCTATCCATAAATTACGTCACACTTTAAGGGGTCAACGAAATGTGACATTGTGTGACAACGGCCAGGGGGTCAAAAGCTTTGTAACGGCACATGTTAAAAACGAAAATACTAAACTTTGCTTACCTAATCTTACTTCTAAATATAAAATAGAAAAATATGTGACGTCACACAAGGGGGAGGTGGTTTTACAGGTGTGACCACCTGTGACAAGGACGGGGTCAAAAAACGATAAAAATTTTATGATGTAATTTATGGATGGGCCCCTTACGAAACCGTTAGAAAAACCTTTTTTTTTTTTTATGCGTGTTGGTTTAATAAACCGTGTCTAAAGAAAACTTTGGTTTTGTAATAAGCTGAGTCTGATCAGGCTTTTACCATTGCATTTAGGAAGCTTTTTTTTTTGGTTTTGGCTTCGCACGGTTTGTGCATTTAGCCAGTGTCAAGTAATTTTACTTTTCAATCAAGTAAATGGCCCGATATCAGGCACGAAGTTACAAAAAAGTCAGTCGAAGTCAAAGTTATTGTAAAGCGGTAGTAACTTTACAACAACCTATTAGGAGTTTTTGGGGGGAACACGAAAAGTCCACGTTAGTCACTTATTTTCACCTTCACTACACTTGTGCACTCACACGAAACTAAATTGAATAATTCGCTACCAAAATTATACAATTTAATTCACTATTTCACGAAATTTCATGAAAATGAAAATTCGTGCGACATTTTCCAACGCGATCCCGCCAAAAACTCCTATAGGAAGCTTTGCTTCAGTCCAACCAGTGGAGTAGTTGCTTAAAACACTAACACTAGGAATGGCTAACATTTTGATAGTTAAACAACATTTATTGCGTCATTTACCGGCCGATATAACGTGACGGCCACCGCTCTTCTAAAATGCCCGTAGATTTAGTCGTTTTCTTTTAGTTCGCACGGACGAATACGTAAAAATATCGCGGCGGGGTTTTAACACGCACTGGATTTTCAACTCTCCGCGTTGAACCGAGCATGAAGATTCCAACAGAGCGCATTTCACCGTGTCAAAAAACACACACTGTTCGATTTTCAATTTGGCGTTGCGTTAAAGATCGAGTGCACGAAAAAAGCCCGCTGGGATATTTTTACGTCGTACGTGGGAAAAAAGCGACTGAATGAGGGTTTTCTTGAATATTCAAGCCACCAGTTGGCGCCACTTTTACAACAGGTCTTCCAGTTCGACAATGAACTTAAAATATTTGATGTAATTCGTTTCATTCATTCGTTCACCATTCAGTCCGTAGACACTTTTGACAGGGTCTCGAACCTGACGTCTCAGTGCTGCCACCTTGTGAACGTCATTTCAGAAAACCATTGCAATGGCTTGACAAAACATCGAGCTGTCTGCTAGACCCAAGATTATTGTTGATCTTCTACTGTCTTTTATTTATAGTGACTTTTGCTTGTCTCATAGTTATGTATGACGAAATAAAAATTTATTTCCGCCATTCCTATCGATCAGCTTTCTCTATGTAGTCTGCGCGAAAATGAACTTTATTTCCATGGCAATAAGGACTTACAGGAGATTTATTTAAAATACATCTGGCTCTCTGCCAATGTATGGCGATTTGATTATTATAAAGTCTTCATAATCTTAGATCTGGTTTTGATATTTTTGAAAATGTATTAATTATACCTGGTAGCTGAATTCCGTGTTGTGTAGGATATTCAAGGTGCACTGTAATTTGACATATTCATTCCAGGACATCATAGTGTGACCCATTTGCCACAATAAGCCCCCATGTAGCTTAGCCGAACATTTATAGAATTCGGGAAAATCCTTTTTTGAAAATTTCACAGAATTCGTCCTTAAATATCACATTTTTTTCTATAGGTACTCTCAAATTAAATGGCCCTATTCCATTGAGTAACTTGGTTGGGTATTCTTTAACAAACCTTTCGGTGTAACCAAATGTTCTGAAACAAAGTCTGCTGTATCTTGCTCTTTCATTGAGTTATGTCGACGTGAAATAAAAGTACTAATACGAAAATAAAATAAAAAAACACGTGTCTATAGTAAAAGTATTTCATCCAGGTAAGTAAATTCACCTAAACAACTTCGAGTGCAATGGCTAAACTAGCCTACGTGAATATTACAACTTTTGCTCAGTGATACACAAAAAACGTCGAGCCGTCTCTTGTCGTGGGACACCTGCAGGCTTAGCAAGAGCACCGATTTGTCGACGGAAGAATAGACATGACTATTAACTAAATGACGTACAATAGGAGAAGATGGCTATGTTTTTTTATTAATTACCACAGTTATGTGTTCTAAACGAATCATGATTTTTTAGATAATCGTAAATACTTTATGGCCGTCGAGTAGAAAGCTTGTTGTTCAGTGTGATTTTGATAGATTGGGAAGAAATATTCTTCTAAAATAGTCTACATATAAAAGGACCTAGACAAATATCGTTAAAAACGAAAGACTAAATGACAGATTGTAGAAGGATATCTACGGTGCGATGTCAAAAATGGAGCAACGAAATGTCACTTTGTATTGAAAAGCACTGTCTATTCTTCGTAGAAATAGAAAGTATCATGCTAAGCCTGCAGATTGGAAGGAAGTACAAAGGTACTTCCTTCCAATCTGCAGGCTTGCAGAAAAATTGTCGTAATAATATCAGATAGCGAAAGCGCTGTCTGATATTATTACGACAATTTTTCTGAATGCACCCAATTAATTAGTACCTTACAGACTCTCCACGAATCCAATCTAATTTTCAACGATCTATATAATGTTGTATCAATAACTTTATAATTATGGGATCCATATGTATATTGTTGCAGATATGGGGCGACCTACAGGAGGGTATCGAGCAGGTTTACCTGAGACAGCACATGGAAAAGAAGAGATATATGGACTTGTATACGTATCCTTTTCAAAACTACTGCTTACGGCGAAAATTTGTCTCTCTTATTCAGTGATCTAGATAGGAGAACAGCGCTTCAGCCAACAATTCGTATGTACACTATGTAATTGATAGCCAACGCAGGAGATACGGCTGCAAAGTGCAAAACTGCCTTACAAAGTAATATTGTTGAAAGACCGATGGTCGGTGGAGCAGGCGCGTCCTGGAGTGGAGACCTCGTGTCAGCAAGGTTAGTGTAGGACCCCATCTTGATGGATCAACGGCCATAAGGTGTTTGGAACAGAGTGGCTGTGGAAGGCGGAGAACAGGGTGTTGAGACGCAGCCTGGGAGAGGCCTATGTCCAGCAGTGGACTGCGATAGGCTGAGCGGCTGAGTTGATAGAGACGTTAATGGGCGGTAATAAGAAACAAGTTGAAGATATCAAGACACATGATTATCGTGCAAAAGAAACAATAGAAAAAGTTCACTGAACAGGGTGTAAAGTTCACTCATACTCAGTAGAAAAGGGAGAATCCTCCGATCAGACGGGTGTTGTGTCTGGTGGGCAAATGCCCGACGGTTGATGTCGGGATGTTGTATATATACGAGTCGCGCGGTAAACTCTGATTGCGCGATGCAGGATTTGTGTGACGTCAGGTCATCGATGCGTAATTCGCATGTGGCGTTGTAGATGCCGCCACATCTCTGGTCATTTTGGATTGCTGTCCCATCAGACTATGAGAGTGAGGAAGAGGGAGTACACCAGTACTGCCGTCCTTTGGCGTTAAGCCCTAAAATTTGTTTCCGAGAAAACAGCAAAAAACGCGCGACTCGTAATTTTTTTTACTGTGATACTTACGTTACTGATTGTAGAAAACATCAATTGATATTTCTTTCTGTTTATCCTAAATAATCCTTTCCAGTAAACGGCCTACAAACTCTCATATCTTGGGAACCATTTGAATTGTAAAAATGTTTGTTAGACAGAAAGATAGAGAATTGTGAACTCTCTTAGATTCTATTAAAAAGTAAAAAATTACCAAGTGAGGGTTAACTCCTTTCTAGTTAAAGGACGGCAGGGTATCTGAGTATACACTTGAGCTCAATAATATCTTCCGCGTCTCCGCTGAGATTGGTGGCCATGGCCGAAATTCGGTCTCGAGGATTATTCTTTGCTTGTAGCATAAAGCGGATACCTGCGCCCTTCACAAGATCATCGGTCCACCTTGTGTGAGGCCTTCCAATGTTATGTCTTCCAGTACGCAGCCGCCACTACAGAAGTTTTCTGTCCCATCGCCCTTCTGATCTGCGAGCAATATACCATGCCCACTACCAATTAATTTTGGCAATTCTTCGGGCTATGTCGGTTACCTTGTTCTCTTGCGAATCTGTTCAGTTCTTATTCGATCACGTACTCCAAGCTTACCCCCTTTGCTATGGATGACTTTAAGCCTTCTAATGAGGCCTGTAGTGTGCAAACACTTAATTGGCCTGCCGAACTTCGAGTGTCCTTGTCTTTCTTCATTCACGATATAAGCAGTAGCGAATTCATTGCGCAAGTTTCCGTCTGCTGTCAATTTGCATTGCGAAAAGGTTTACAACAAGTTGACTTGCTGCAAGTCTTGCCACCTGAAACCAGCAGATTATGCAATCAAACATAAACGTGGGATATTGTGCATTAGGCACGTGTCCGCCGTCACATCTTTCCAATTCACGCTAAGGGCTGTAAAAAGCCACATCACATAGCTGTCAACTACGCTTTCTGTACAGACGCCACCAGGTCAACCTATCCCAAACTGTCAAATTTTCCCAATTGAACATGAACCTTATTCCTTTGTAATAAAGTTGAAAAACGATCAAATAAATTTGACAGATTGGGGTAGCTTGATGTGCTGGCCTCTGTAAGTCAAACTAAGTAACGTTGTACAAAAATAATTGCTGGGAAACGACTTATTTTTAGTGTCAAAATTTGCTGTTTGCGGTAGTGCGCAATATAACACACAAAACATTGTGCTTATGGGTGCATGTAACGGTAAAGGGGTCTAGGTAGTATTAAAAATTTGGAATTTTGGCCTTCAATATGTCCGTAACCAGAAGTTTTCCAGGTATGGTCCAGAACAAAAAAAAAAAAATTGACGGGGAGTACAAGTGCCTCGGCTTCGTTATGTGTCTTTTTACACCCGATATATCTATGTACAGTAGCCCTCACTAATGGTGCCCCAATCTCAAAAAGCAATAGATTGACACTTCGCTTTAACTTACGACCTTCATAAAATAAGCAATTTCTATAGGCTATAATACTATATACACACACACTCTCATACGTTTACGAATGAATGTATTTCCTAAATTCAACCGTTAAAGCAAATGGCATGATAGCTGAGCGGTTACCGCACTTGATTATCGCGTTTGAGCGTAGCGAGTCGCGGTTTCGAATCCCACTCGCTGTGTGATAGTCTTTTTATTGTTTTAAAAATCACTTTTGAGTATAGTTTCTTGTTCTGTTCTTCTTATTCACTAAACTCGTAAAACTTTATCATTATACCCACAGAAACCTAAATAAATTTAAATGATTTACGACTCATTCACCGCGACTTATAGAACGGTGTTGGTTGATAATTGTGTGCTAGTGACGTGTGTTTCATCTATTAGCGTCCTTCTAATTCATTTTAAAATGTAAGCAAATTTAAATATAGAAATGAAAGCGAATATTATTGCGCTGCTTAAAAGTGGACTTAATACCTATATCACAAATACCTACATATGTGATGAAACCGGACTGAGTGTGAGTATTATGATTTAAATATAAATATTAAACATTTATTTAATTAAAGTGTAACTGCTGATCCTTGTAGTTATTTTTAAACGTTTTATAAATATCACAATGTCTAAATAGAATAAAAATATAAAATTTCAATGTAAATTTATTTCCTAGATTATAGAACGATGAAAATAACAATAAACTTAATATCTATGTGAAATTGCCCTTTTAAATAATTTTGTTTCTAAATAGTAGGTAATACATAAAGTGTGTATTTTGCTTAGTAGCCTAACAGTACCCCTTTTTTGTTTTAGTGAAATACTGTGAGTCGGTGGGTGAAAAGATATGAGGAAGGCGGTAGCCTTGCCCGTGGAAAGCAAAGTGGAAGACCCCAGCTCCTATAACAGGCACACGTTCAGCGAATATGAAACAAGTGGTTTCAAAACGACAAGACATTTTGCCGAATTATTCGACACATCTTTACGAACCGTGCGCCGTGCACTCCACGCAGAAGGTTCATGGCAAACAAGGCATCATGGAAAACCAGCTCGAGAATCAGCTTAAAAAACATAGTTAACGGAAAAAACATTAACATTATGTTATAAATTACAAATATTTATTTATTTTAGTAATATTCAAATAATATTTTGTCTTATCCGTAATCTGGATTATTTTGAGGTTTAGTTTCAATCTTCTTTTCGGAATGAAAATGAACACTTAAGCTATAACCTCTTTAAGTCCTATTAAATACGATTTGCTAACTTTGAGGTTTGAGTTAAAACGAACTCACTCGCAGTAGAATAAAAGTAGTACTACTGAGTCATTTAATTGTATTGTGACAACTTGTCTGCATTTGTTACTTTTACGTGGGTAGATTTTTGTAGAATATTGTGATTTATTTAGAGTACCGACACACAGTAGTAATCAGCACAATATTATTATATTACTAAGATACAATAGCCTGATTATCATAGTTAACCAACTAGCTTATTTACTTCAATAAATTGTTCTTTATGAGAAAATAAACTGTTTTAACAAGAAGTTATTATTAGTTATTTTTATACATTCTTCATGAAGTTATAACGAATAAACATTTTGTAATCATTTATTATTGGTAAACCTTTATTTAAATAACAATACGAGTAATAATAAAAAAATGTTACATTATTATTCTGGTATATTAATAAATCGAATAATAAAAGAACAGATGAAGATGATTGTTGAAAAGAAAAATTAAAGCTTCATCGCGAGATTTGAACCCAGACCTATGAGTTTCTTAATCCACGACGATACGCTGCACGCTACCGGAACTCAAATTATAAAAGTAAATTTTAGCAATGGTATGAACCGACCAAGGTCATGTCTGTCGTCGCCGACGGTATGTATAAAATACAAAGAGTAACGCCAGTGTGTGAGTAGAGCGGTGAGTTTTGTGTTAATACATCACTTATACACACAGCTGTAGGTACGGCCTGGACCGCCACTTCATAGCAATATAGCCCTTAGTATGCGACTGCATTAGTGAATCTTGATAGTACAATAATGTCCAACCGCGATATAGATTTCGCGATCTATATATAACTATAAACTATACAAACTGCAATAGAACACATGAGATACAGAGTAGGCAACAAGGAAACTTTACACTACTTCCGTATGTGATCCGACTGTAGTTAAGATGTCAGACGTTGGAGGTTATTGAACGCCAAATTGAGCAGTCTCTTCCGCTATCAAGAATCATTGTTATTCTATTGTTTCTTTTGCACGATAATCATGTGTCTTTATATCTTCAACTTATTTCTTGTTACGTCTCTATCGGCTCAGCCTATCGCAGTCCACTGCTGACATAGGCTTCCCAGGCTGCGTCTCAACACTCTGTTCTCCGCCTTCTGCAGCGACTCCGTTCCAACCACCTTCTTATGGCTGTCGGTCCATCTAGCTGGGGTCCGCGGTCGCCTCTCCAGAACGCGCCTGCTCCACCGACCATCGGGCTTTCGACATAGCCCACTGCAACTTCAGATTGCTTCGTCTGCAAGCTGCTTTCTTTCTTTTCCGGATCGTTTTATACTCGCGAGTATAGCCCGCTGACCCGCTCCATAGCGGGCATAAACATAACTTCAGAATATCGAGAATCTCCTCTCTGTCTATTCGCGAATATTTTGTAACCAAAACTTTCTTCCTCGGCTAACACCGCGTTTCCCCACTACTAATGTTTACTGAAATCATTCTGGGTAAAATCGGTTTTACCACGATTTCTATCCCTATAATTATTAAATTATAGGTAACTCGTGGTGTGGTGTTCGGGCGTAAAAGTATTAGCACCATCCCATTTCTTCCAGTGGGTGTCATAGGAGGCGACTAAGGGACTAACTAGAGAATGGGCAGCAGCGTTCTCTATTCATTTTACCACCATACTGCGATCGCCAACCCGCCTGCCAAGCGTGGCGATTATGGCAAACCGCCCCCTTCCCCTTTGGGGGAGGCCTATGTCCAGCAGTGGACGTCTTTCGGCTGAAATGATGATGATGATGAACTCGTGGTACTTTCTCGTTGGTCTAGTGGTTGCGAACGCTTCTGCTGAGTGTGAGGTCCTTGGTTCGATGCGCAGGTCCGGCAAAATGATACTGGGTCTCTTAACCGACATCAAAAAAGGGGGGTGTCAGTTTGACCTGTATGTTTGTATGCATGTTTGTCCGCGATTATCTCGTGTTTGGCTGAACCGATTTTGATGCGTTTTTCAAACATGTATTTTTGATTGATGCGGTTTTTCATATCCGATTTCTCAATCCGGAGTTAAAACGTGTGTCCGGTTTATAGCAATTACATGCAACATAAAAATAACTGGCATAATGTGTGTACTGCCTATCCCTTCAGGGATTACAGGCGTAATGTAATGTAATGTTAACCCGTGGTAAAAACAGTGACCAGTTAGCAAGGAGGTCTTGGCGCTGACTGCAAACGATTTGCCGGAAGTTCATTTAAATATCGCACACTCATGAAGGCCATATAATGAACTCAAAATTCTACTAATGAGGTCAAAGTAGAAATAATCGACATACTTAACCTCCACACCACGGTTGCCTTCCGACCTTCACAACCCGATTGAAGATCAATACTAATGGTCTACGGTTACAACAATTATTTGGAACTGGGAACGGCGTTTTAACGTGCTTTCTGAAGCACAGACAGGTCTGAAACGCTTTTATATTTTCTCTTGTATGTATGTGCATATAGTTTATATAGAAATTGTCTCGAATGTTTCTGGGTAATTGGTTTAACACCGTTTTAGTTAAAGAAAGAAAATACTGACCGTGACAAGGTCAGTTTAAGGGCTTCTTCAGACAAGCGCGACGCGACACTAAGACTTGTACAACAATTTCCATGAAGTTTTCATAGAAATTGTTTATTTATTTCTCTGGTACGCTCTGTAGCCTAAACGGCTTGATCGATTTCAGCCTGAGAGGTGCCGTTTTTTTTTTGGGTTGGAAATCATCAAATGACTTCTCCCGCTCTGGGTGGAGCGGGAGGGCGTGTCAGACTTTTACTGACTAAAACCGTGCAGTTGCCTGTTTACCGACGAAATTGTCGGTGGTTTGGGCGTCGGTATCTCTTTCGAACAACCCGCACCCCTGGCAGGCATCGGCCCTTGCGGACCCCTTGGTCACCCTGCGACGTGTCAGCACGGTGGCACCTACCACTTTTCGGCCGCAGGGGATAGGGAGAGCGGCCAACGCTATACCGACACTCCTCCTCCCCTGCGGCCACACCGCGTCCGCCATCAAACGGTGGCGGCCCCGTCCAGGCCACGGAAGGGAAGAGCGCTACTCAAAAGTACCGGCACTCCGCCGCAGCCTCTAACCTTCAGCCGCGATGCCTCCCATTCGCCATAACGGCCCACCTCAGTCGCGGTGCACCTCACCGCAACCTACTTTTTTTGGCCGCTACGTCGTCGGCTTTGAGGCAAAAGCCCTGACGAGCGGCCCCACCTTGGGGTTCCTCTTTGCCTCACCGTGGCTGGGAGACCACGGCTACTGCATGAACCCACTCGGTGGGAGGTGCCGTTAGATTCGTCTTAATAGGGTATTTTCCAATTTGATAAAAACTGTTTTAATTTGAAGATTCGGACGATATATTTAACAGAAAAATAAAAATAAATTTATTGATATCCATTTTCTCCATTAAAAACGATTAAAATCAAATTTCTTTTTCGTTGTTTTGAATTTACCGCCAAAACGCTCCTAACGATGACTTTTTGTCACATGACATCGTGACGTCAGCTTTGTGTAAACATCACCAGTACAAATACTTAGTTTGGCGCAGTTTTAGAAGTATTAGTGCACAGAGGTACCCCACACCAGTGATTTCACTTCCTATCCATAAAAAATCTTGTTAATTATAAACACGTTACACTTGTTTACTTACTAACTACTTTAGTTCACACAAAGTTGACGTCGCGTGATAAAAAGTCATCGTAAGGAGCGTTTTGGCGGTAAATTCAAAACAACGAAAAATAAATTTGGTTTGAATCGTTTTTAGTTGAGAAAATGCATATAAATCAATTTACTTTTATTTTTCCGTTACATATTTCGTCCCAATCTTCAAATTAGAATAGTTTTGAATAAATTAGAAAATACCCTATTGTAAGAGTGACACTGGGTATATCAAAATGGAAAAAAAATATGCCTAATATGCCTAATACAAAGTGACATTTCGTTCCTACATTTTTGCTATCGCACTGTAGATATCCTTTTACAATGTCATTTTTCTTTCGTTTCTAACGATCTTTGTCTAGGTCCTTATAAATGTAGACAATTTCAGAAGAATATTTCGTTCCAAACTGTCAAAACCACACTTACTACAAACTTTCTACTCGACGGCCACAAAGTAGGTAACTATATACTTTTTTTTTTTTTTGTGTGGGAAATCATCAAATGACTTCTCCTGCTGAGTAGAGAAGGGCGTGTCAGACTTTTACTGACTAAAACCCACCCGTGTTCTCTCGCGCAAATATGGGAGTGGCGCGAGGAGGCCAAAGGCCGGGGCGTAAGTCCGCTGCCGCAGGAAATCGCGGCACAGCGGACAGAGCTCCGGCGGGATCTCATGGTGACATGGAGAGAGCGATTGTCGCAACCCAGTGCTGGGCACGCCACGATTGCGGCGGTAAGTCCCCTCTTTGAGGAGTGGTTTGAGAGGCGGCATGGCGTCCTCACCTTCCGCCTGACGCAGGTCCTCACCGGACACGGTTGTTTCGGGAGGTTCCTGTTTCGGATAGGGCGGGAGGAAACGCCCGGGTGTTTCCACTGCGAAGATCGCCCTGAGGACACGGTGGAGCACACGGTGGCGGTCTGCCCTGCTTGGGCGGAGCACCGCCGTGTCTTCGTGGAGGCGATCGGCGGCGGCGATCTCTCGCGTCCGGCCCTGGCCCAGGCCATGGTACGGAGCGAGAGGGCATGGGGAGCCGTCACCTCCTTCAGCGAAGCAGTGATGCTCGCGAAGAGGGAGGCGGCGCACGTGAGGGAGAGGCAGCATATGCGCCCTCGCGACCCCAGCCGCCGCAGGATACGGAGACGCCCTGGGCGTCGGGAATCCCAGGCCGATTTCCGGCCACCGTAGGCATGGGCTTGCGGACGGCGAGTAATGGGTAGCTCGCTGTCCGGTAAGGACCAAGCCCAAGTCGACGGCGCGTTGTGATCCACGCGCGCCTCAAAGAGATGTCAGCACAAAAAATGATGGGGCCCGCAAGGGCCGATGCCTGCCAGGGGTGCGGGTTTGTTCGAAAGAGACACCACAGCCCCTGGCTTAAGGGCTACTGAAGGAACACGGGTGGGTTTTAGTCAGTAAAAGTCTGACACGCCCTCCTGCTCCACCCAGAGCGGGAGAAGTTATTTGATGATTTCCCACCCAAAAAAAAAAAAAAAAAAAAAAAAAAACCCGTGTTCTCTCAGTAGCCCGTATGCTAGGGGCTGTGGTATCTCTTTCGAACAAACCCGCACCCCTGGCAGGCATCGGCCCTTGCGGACCCCACCTGTGGTTGGTGACATCTTTGACGGCGCGCGTGTGGAACACAACGCGCCGTCCCGTCTACCACTTTTCTGCCGCAGGGGATAGGGAGAGCGGCGAACGCTATACCGACACTCCTCCTCCCCTGCGGCCACACCGCGTCCGCCATCAAACGGTGGCGGCCCCGTCCAGGCCACGGAAGGGAAGAGCGCTACTCAAAAGTACCGGCACTCCGCCGCAGCCTCTAACCCTCAGCCGCGATGCCTCCCATTCGACATCGCGGCCCACCTCAGTTGCGGTGCACCTCACCGCAACCTACTTTTTGGCCGCTACGTCATTGGCTTGAAGGCAAAAGCCCTGACGAGCGGCCCCGCCTTTGGGTTCCTCTTGGCTTCACCGTGGGTGGGAGACCACGGTTACTGAGCCCCCCCGCAACGACAATGCGGGAACCCACTCGGGGGGGGGGGGGGGGGGGTAACTATATACTTACGATAATCTACAAAATCATGATTCGTTTAGAACGCATATCTGTGATAATTGACAGAAGAACATAACTATATACTCCTATTGTGTCGAAAAATCGGTGCTCGTGCAAAGCCTGCAGGATACGCTAGACAGGACATCAAGTGCCCCATTATTTTTGTGGGGCACCTTCACACAGAATAGTCTTGTAAATTGTATTATACTTACTTTATAAGTTTTCTAACACCATGTTTGAAAAAATCAGGGCAAGCCGTTAAAGTGGTTCGACGCGCTTGTTTACAAAACAACGACGTAGGTACGTGGGTTTATTATCGATCGATTCTTATCGTCCGTTTATGTTTTGCTATCATCATCTTTAATGAGCTTAATAAATATGGCGGATGGATTTTTGTTTGGGACGTTTGATATTTATGTAGAAGTTTAGTAGAACAATTTCCAATAAGTTTTCATGGAAATTGTTCTACGAGAGTTGCGTCGCGCCGTCTATGGGAGCCTAAAGTGTGAGAGACAGAGTTATGTCTTTCTTCTCTTTCATGTAACGAAATGTGCCTACACGTGACGCGGCCTTGAAATTTCACTTTGATAGAATTCAAAGTGAAATTTCAAGGCCGCGTCCAATAGGGTATTTTCCAATTTATTAAAACTATTCTAATTTGAAGATTGGGACGAAATATGTTTACATAAAGTTGACGTCACGTGACAAAAAGTAATCGTAAAAAAAAAGTTTTGGCGGTAAATTCATAACAACGAAAAAAAATTAGATTTTAATCGTTTTTAATTGAGAAAATGTGTATTAATAAATTTATTTTTATTTTTCTGTTAAATATATAGTCCCAATCTTCAAATTAAAATAGTTTTTATCAAATCGGAAAATACCCTATTGTCGTATCCGCCGCTTTCGAAGTATTGCTTAAAAAATTGTACTTCATGTTCTTCAGAAAGGTGCTTAGTACTCCCAACCTCAATAAACACCAATAAAACCAAAGAATAAACAACAAAAATGAAATCAGTTTAGTTTGATGATGATGATGACATTCTAGTTGTTGATCATGATGATGTTATTTATCGCTTCTTATTTTTTTAAATAAATAAAATTCTACTTGTAATTTCTTTCTTTCTTCTACGTGTAATAACCATCAAGTAGTTATTAGTGGTTATTTTTAAGTGTACATTATTTGAGGGTTTGGGCGCTGATATCCGAAATACAGGCCTTCGCCTAGTTCGGCTACAGATGTCTAATTCATTTGTGAAAAGAAAATATAGCCTATAAACAATTATTGAATTAAACTATTATCAATACTAATATTATAAAGAGGAAAGATTTCATTGTTTGTTTGTTTGCATTGAATAGGCTAACCGATTTGAAAAATTATTTCACTGTTGGGAAGCTACACTATCCCCGGGTGACATAAGCTATATTTTATCCCCGTATTCCCACGGGAACGGGAACTACTCGGATGAAACCGGGGATCGCTGCTGGTTAGTTATATTATTATGATAAGGATTTTGTTATGTTTCTCCTATACAAACTGGCGAAAAGAGGGTGTACTACAAAGTATATCTTCTCTGCTTAACCCTTCTGGAAAATCAAACGATCATCATTCATCATTTCAGCCGAAATACCTCCACTACTGAACAAAGGCCTCCCTCAAAAGGGGTGTTTTGCTATAATCGCCACGCTTGGCAGGCGGGTTGGCGATCGCAGTATGTTGGTAAAATGCATAGAGAACGCTGCTGTTCATTTTCCCCATTCTCTAGTAAGTCACCTTCTACGATACTCACGGCAAGAAATGGGATGGTGCTATTCTTTTACGTCCGGCACCACACGGATCGAATCAAACGATGTTATGTCAGTAATAACTATTGTGTTCAATACAATAAAGCCCTGAACAGAATATAGTCATGTGTACAACTACTGTACATCCGTGCATCACCAGAGCGCCAGCAGTACTTCCAGTAGCCGGTCCAGCGCCAACAATGGCGGCAGGGTTAACTATAGCGGCAAGAAACAGGTACGTAATTTACTTTTTTAATTTACGTAAATTACTTTTTTAATTTACGTAATTTACTTTTTTAATTTACGTAAATTACTTTTTTAATTTACGTAATTTACTTTTTTAGACAGCCGAAGGGGTATTTACCATATTTATTATAGAAGTACATTGTTTTCATAAGTTTCCTGACTGTGTATGGAGTACACAGGATAATTTTTTAACCAGTGCGCAAACTTTAGCCATGAATTCAGTATAACATTCTAGAAACCCAGCGCAGAAATTTTTCGTCGGTTATACAAAAACAATATATCAGCTGTATAGTATAGGTGTAGTAACTACACCTTGTATACATTCGAGCCGGTCCTAGTCTAGTGTGTGATCCAGTGCGCAAACTGTAGCCATGACTGCAGTATAACATTCTAGATACCCCAGCGCAAACATTTTTCGCCGGTCATACAAAAAAAAATCTGCTGTTTCATAGAAAAGTGCAATACCTACGCGGTCAAAATGTATGCAACAGCTGATTTTTTTTTTGTATGACCGACGAAAGAATGATAAGTTGAATTCATGTTTACAGTTTGCGCACTGGTTAAAAACTTATCCTGTATTTAATATTTAGTACTGTATTGTATTGCATAGCTCTTGCTTCATAAATAACTGGTGGAAAAATAATCTGTAACAATATTTTTGGAACAATAAATAAATTATTTTATCAAATTATACCTACAGCCGATTGAGCGAAATTTTAAAGCCATAAATTAATGGTAGGGTCAACACGATTTTCATAATTACACAGTTAGCTTTAAAAAAATAGTTTTGTTCATTGCACTATATAAGCGTTTAACTCAGGACTCTAATGTATGAGGTCTTGCGCTCATTATGTTACACGGTGTATAAAAGGGTAATAAATACAAAATAGGGACAAATTAGTGCAACCTATACCAAGTCGGCCCTATACCACAAAACTTTACAAGTGAACTATTCTTTCAAACTATTTAAATTGACATTGAAATCATATACACTGTACAGTCACCAAAAGAGATAAATAATCAGGGTCCTCGGATACAGTTGACATTTAGTAAGAAACCGAAGGATTTCGAACGAAATGTAATTTCACAACTGAATATGTTTTCTATTACCTAATTAAATTAAATTGTATTCGCAAACATCCATCGGTTTCTCACTAAACTTCAACTATATCCGACGACCGTGGTTATTAACTCTTTTACTGATCATCTATAAATGTTTACAATACAAAAGTGCACGTCGGTTCGTGAGATAACAATACTGTACCTACCTGTGCGACAGACTGTACACCTCGATCTGTGGCCCTCGACCGCGTTCGACGCTCCGATTGGTCCTTCACCAATAGGGTATTTTCCAATTTATTAAAAACTATTCTAATTTGAAGATTGGGACGATATATTTAGCAGTTTTTTTTTTATATCCATTTTCTCCATTAAAAACGATTAAAATCATTTTTTTTTCCGTTGTTTTTGAAATTTACCGCCAAAACGCTCCTTACGATGACTTTTTATCACGTGACATCGTGACGTCAGCTTTATGTAAACAGCGCCAGTACAAATACTTAGTTTGGCGCAGTTTTAGAAGTATTAAGCACAGAGGCACCACATACCAGTGATTTCACTTTCTACCCATAAAAAATCTTGTTAATTATAAACACGACACTCACTTGTTTACTTACTAACTACTTTAGTTTACACAAAGTTGACGTCACGTGATAAAAAGTCATCGTAAGGAGCGTTTTGGCGGTAAATTCAAAACAACGAAAAATAAATTTGGTTTAAATCGTTTTTAATTGAGAAAATGGATATAAATCAATTTACTTTAATTTTTCTATGTACCTATATAAAAGGAGAAACTGACTGACTGATCAATCAACGCACAGCCGAAACTACTAGGACTAGGAACGTGAAATTTTGCACACGGCTTCCTTTTATAATGTAGGGGAGCACTAAGAAGGGGTTTTTGGAAAGTCGTTTAAGGGGGTGAAAAGGGGGGATTTTGTTTGTGTGAAAAATCTTATTACTTGATTTAATAAACTTGAAACTTGGCACAAATACTTATCTAAGTAAATTATAAAGTTGGTTATTTATTGTTTTCTAAACAACTCCCTAAAGGGGGATTGGGGGTGTCAAAGTTTGTATGGAAGAATTTTAACGTGCGGTCTGATTAACTCGAAAGTCAGTATTTATACCTAAAACCAAAAATAAAGAATAACTTGAATCAGGGTTTTTCGAAAATCTACCCGTAAAGGGGTAAAAAAGGGTAGTTAATTTTACAAGTGATGATTTTATTGCGTGTCTTGATTAACTCGAAAATTGGTATAAATAACCTATAAGTCAAATAATGTAAAAGAAACAAAAGACTTTATCCCGGTGGTACGTTCCCGCGGGATAATTTCCGGCTTCCACGCCGGCGAAGCCGCGGGCGAAAGCTAGTCTGTTATACACTCAGGGGCACATTTAACCGGCCACCTACATTTTGTCGATTATTTCAAAATATTATCGTATTTTAACTAATTTTGTTATAAAATTACTTTGGGTGAATCTTTGAGAACACAAATGAAACATGTGTAAGTTGTGAAATGGTTTAATTAAGATAAAAAAAATCAAAATGTGAATATGCAGTTTTCTGACCAAAAACGACATTTAGCAAAATTCTAATTAAAAAAAAAGTATGCTCTAAATTATCGCACTAATAACGTGTATTTCCTCCTCTGGCCCTAATCACCTCATGTAATCGATTTGTAAGCCCGTCCATTATGTCTTGGATGTCGCTTTGTGGAATGTTCCTCCACTCCTCAACAGCTGCAGTTTTCAGTTCACTGATGGTCGTAGGAGCTGGTGTTCGACTCCCAATTCGTCTTTTTAGGTTGTCCCATACATGCTCTATTGGGTTCAGGTCAGGACTTCGAGCTGGCTATGGTAATCTCTGAATATTGGTGGCGTCCAAGTACTCTATGACAATTCTCGCGGTGTGTGCACGAGCGTTGTCGTGCATTAAAAGAAAAATATCGCCAATGAATGGAGCAAATGGCGTCACATGTGGTTCTAGGACTTCTGTCACGTACCTGTGAGCATTAACGCTGCCTCTGTCGAAGACCACTAACTCTGTACGGGCCTCGTAACAAATGCCACCCCACACCATAATCGAGCCTCCCTCCGTAGCCCACTGTTTCAACCACAGCACATTCAGCAAACGTTTCACCACGGCGTCTATACACCCGCTGACGTTCATCAGGACCTCGTAAAGCGATTCTTGATTCATCAGAGAAGAGAACTGCTTTCCATTGCTCTGACGTCCAATTTAAATTTTCTCGAGCAAAAGCAAGTCTCGCTCTTCTGTGAGTTGTCGTTAGCTGTGGTACTCGAGCTGGTCGAAATGATCCCAGATCCCTCTCTGCTAACCTTCTTCTTATTGTTCTTAGGCTCACACTTACATTTCGCACCTCAAATAAGCGGTTACGAGCCTCAGAAGCCGTTGTGAACCGATTTCGAAGAACGTTCGAGACGATGTAACGGTCATCTCTGTCTGATGTACACCGTCTACGACCTTGTTCTGGTCTCCTTGTGTAGGTACCGGTCTCTCTGAAACGCCGGATAGCATCTCGGAAAGTGCTTCGTGGATATCCAAGCATTCGTCCAATCCGACGCTGGCTGAACCCAGCGTCTGCAAGTGCTACAGTCCTAGCTGCTCCAGCTGCGCCTAGTGGCATTTTTTTGGCGTAAATAAGGTCACAGCACTTCAATACCTCGGTTTTATTCGAAACAATGGTAAGACAACGTTGTAAAACAGATTTATCCTTCACACAAAACGAGGGTCGAGACTGTCAAATTTCTACTGAACTGATTATTGTTGAATAAAAACCACAAAAGTAAAAAAAAACGCGAGTATATGTGTTTTCTTTATTTTAGATATACCCATCTATAAAGTTACGCCTAGTAGTCAAAGCACAAGTTAACATAAACAAACGATATGGAATTTCGAATGAGTGGACGGTTAAATGTGCCCCTGAGTGTATATTTCGTCCCAATCTTCAAATTAGAATAGTTTTTAATAAATTGGAAAATACCCTATTCAGGGCCAATCGGAGCGCCGAATGCGCTTGATCCGTTAGAACGAGGTGGTTAAAAGAAAATCACAATAGTGCCCCTGGCTATATTAACGCCTGGATCGTATTAAATGTTACTGTAATTGTTTATCTGTGGTTAATAAATAAATGTATGGGGGGGGGGGGGCAGTTTGGTGTTAAAATGCATAGAGAACGCGGGGGGCAGTTTGGTGTTAAAATGCATAGAGAACGCTACTGCCCATATTCTAGTAAGCCTGATCTGGTGAAGGCCGCAGGATTCAGCTGGATGCAAGAAGCACAGAACCGGTGGAAATAGCAGTGCTTGCGGGAGGTCTATGTCCAGCAGTGGACGCCTAACAACTGAAATGATAACGATGATAAATTTATAGTAGTTCTAATAAGATCTTCTGTTTGTGTTCCAGACTGGTCACGTGCAGGGCGGCGCGCAGCTGGTCGGCCTAGAATTGTACAAGAGACTGAAGGAGTTTCTCAGAAACTATCTCATCGCTCTGCTTGAGGTTTGTTCTACGTTCATTGCCATAATTTATTTCAATTAGGGACTTTCAAATGTTGAAATTTACAAGAAAATTGAATTGATTTCCTTATAAACAGTAGTTTTGTAAAGAGAAGAAATGGGCAAGAAACTATGTAGCTGATAACTCACATCTTTTAACGGAAGAAAATATAGCGAAATATTTAAGTTGAAATATTAATTCTCCTTTTTGTTTATTTATATTTATTATTATTTTATATCAATTGTTATTTAGGGTATCTTAAAAAAAAAAAAAAGTATATAACAAATCTGCCTCTTTTTATAGGCCTCAAATAATTCCCATTATTTCGGCATGAAATATAAAAAAAAAATGTTACACGTTTTTAACCAACTTAAAGAGCTCAAAAAAATATTTAAAGGCACGTTTATTAAACAAAGCGAACACCATTATTAATTTTCAGAGGATCAGTTAAATGTTTCCCATAAATAAAATATCTCAAATATTTTTCAGAATGGCGAAGAACTAATGGGCGAGGACGTGCTAGCTTTCTACACGAAACAATGGGAAGAGTATCAGTTCTCGTCACGGGTGTTGAACGGCGTGTGCGCATACCTCAACAGGCACTGGGTCAAGCGCGAGTGCGAAGAGGGTCGGAAGGTAACATACCATAATTACATACATAAACTTGGAGGGGCTTGTGGCTAAGTAATAATCAGGTTAAGCTACGCTTGCCGCGGTTAGTCCTTGGATGGGTGGGTTGTTCTTTATGTACTGTAGCGTAAAAAAATAAAAGTGTGAGAGAAACACAGACCGCCACTTAATACGTTTAATTTTGATTTTTTTTAAAAAAAGGTACAAAACAAGTAATTCAAATATAAAAAAAGTTAAATTATCTATTTCAAAAAAAATGATTTTTTTTCTTTTTGGGACCTTAATGCGTCGACGTGGGTTTGCTTAGTGGAAAAAGAAAAAATATTATTGAAAGTATTATGCAAATATTTTAAATCTGACCTAACAAAAAATCGATTGCAATCGGTAAAAGTTAGGGGAGTAAGCAATATAAGTAATTTTAATCGCGAAAACACTAAGAGAATCCAACGCGTGTTGATAGGCCTTAAGTCAGAAAGTTGTTATTTTTTTGACATGAGAATTTTTGATAAAAATTATATAAATCGGCTGCACTTTAAAATAAGTCTCTTGCTGCGAAAAACACGGATAATTGCTGGACTGCTGAACACGTCTGTCGGGTGAAATGTAGAAATCAGGGAACCACAGAACTGCGGCGTCCGCCTCTAACTCGAACACGTCTCAATCCTTGTAGATAGTCGTCTCGGCACGTGAGGTGTTTGGATTACGGGCGAGAGGGTCCCGACCTCCGTCGTCGATAACTGACGTCGCTTGGCCGTAGGGTGGAGCCAAAAATCGGCTTGTAACGGGATCTAAACAAAAAAGAAACTTCAGACCACCGATACAAGCTGAATCTTGATTAATTATGAATCTAAAGTGAAATAGATCGAAAAGAAAAAAAAAACGACAATACATACCAAATTAACCAGAAAATCACAGGGTCACTGTTATACTTGTGTTAAGATACTTTATATTATTAGGTTTGCACCAACCGTAAAACCTTTACCAACACATGTTAATTTTCAATATTGAACACCAAAAAAGATAAGCTCGACCATTACGTATCGGGTCCCAAAAAAGCAATCACATCGTCTGAAAGGAAACAACCGACGATTTTTTCCGGATTCCTGGTTCAAATGAGAATAACAGCTATGAAGAAAAATTTTGTTGAAAAGTTTGGATTAGGATTGGAAGAGGTTTTAACCGTAGCGATTTTACGCTACAGTACCTAGAACTCCGTGCCCCCGGAAGCACGTTAAACCGTTGCCGCGTTGGTCCAAACAGTCATAAACAGTATTATCAAGGACTATCGTATTACCCAGTTACTGGGTTGTGGAGGTCAGATAGGCAGTCACGCCATGTAAATGACTGGTATTAAGCTGCTAGACTGGAAGGCGACCACGAGACAGTTGGGAAAAGACTAGGCAGATGATAATGGCGTCATCTCACTGCTACCTTTACATACTCCTGCTACATCACACAACATAACATCACGCCTGTTATCCCCGAAGAGTTAGGGCAGAGGTGTACCCTATAGTACCGTAAAGGTTGTCTACAATAGTCGACCTTATGTTTGTACAACATTAGGTCGACTATTGCATACAACCTGCTGGCGACTGGCAATTTTTATAACGCTTTTATTCGCTCGGGTTGTATGTATGGGGTGCATTTTCCTATATTTTCATGACTCTCCTCTCATAGATGGTTGCCAATAGAATAGTTGTAATAATTAAAATATCAAGCACCCCACGCTTTTTACTCTGAATTGAATTATTGACTTCCTACTACTGTAACATAAACTCTTTGTAATTAAAAAATATTTTCTACTTTTTAGTTCGGTCAGCAATAGAAGCGTGTTTTTTTTCGTTTTTTAAACTATTATTTTTGATTTATTTTTGTAGCATTCGAATACACGAGCGTTTTTAGAATAAGATTTCAAATGATTTCGAATAGGTTTTTTTGTTTTTTTTTTTCTCGTTATAAGCCAGTTGGTGTACACACATTCGCTGGGATTGAAATTTAATATTTTAACGTATTAGATATTTTTAACGTTCTTTTGATTGAATAATCCATCCCTGGCCTCTGAGAGTTCGCAAGAACCATCACAGTACTCCAACATTACGCCAGTTATTTTCAAAGACAAAGCATTTATTTAAAATAGGAACTTAAAGGGCATTTTTGAACGTCAACATTTACATTAAAAAATAGAATTGATTCTAGTCGTTCCTTCCCAAAACGTAGTTTCGTATGGAGAAGAATGGGCAAGAATCTCCATCGTTACTCTTTTTAAATGTTTTAAGTACAATATTTTATACTAGCTTTTATCAGCGGCGTCGCCCGCGCAGAACTTTCATCCCCTATTTAACTCCCTTAGGGGCTGAATTTCGCAAAATCCTTCCTTATTCCTTGTCTACATTATAAAGGGAACTTCTGTTCAAAATTTCAGCTTTCTAGATCCAAGGGTTTGGGCTGAGCGTTGATGAGTCCGTCAGTCAGGACTTTTCTTTTTATTTATATAGATACATTCATATGTGTGAAAATGATGCACCCAGAATAAAATTACTATACCAACCTTACCCTACTTACATTACCATACCGTTTCATATCATGCATTCCCAATTTATTTGTGGTGGTCCCATGTCTTTTTCTTCCATACTTTTCTATTAGTCGTCATCTCCGTAATCACACCCTTTCGAACCATATCATCATTCACAGTCCAACCATCGTTTCTTTGGTCTCCTCCTACTCTTATAGCCATCGACATTTAAACTCAAACCAGTTATTCTCATATAATATTTTTAATTTCCAGGGAATCTACGAGATCTACCAACTGGCGCTGGTGACGTGGCGGGACAATTTGTTCCAGCGACTGAACAAGCAAGTCACCAACGCGGTACTCAAACTGATCGAGAGAGAACGTAATGGGGAGACTATTAATACGAGGCTTGTTTCTGGAGTAAGTAATAAAAACTATAAATAATAGAATAGCAATTTTTTTTTTTTTTTTTTTTTTTTAATAATTAGGTCGTTCAGAGGAAAAACAATTGTGTAAGTCGGGCCGGAAATCTTGGAGAAAACTGTAAATACATAAAAACAGATCCTTGCTGATTTCATCGTTTTGTCATTTATTGGTTATCGACTGAACAAGCAAGTCACCAACGCGGCGCTCTGTCAGGGGTGCGGGTTCGTTTGAAAGAGATACCACAGCCCCTGGCATACGGGCTACTGAAGGAACACGGGTGGGTTTTAGTCAGTAAAAGTCTGACACGCCCTCCTGCTCCACCCAGAGCGGGAGAAGTTATTTGATGATTTCCCACCCAAAAACAAAAAAAAAAAACGCGGCGCTCAAACTGATCGAAAGAGAATGTACGTCGTATGTTAGCAAAATTACACTAGAAAATTTCCTACGTTATATCTAAGGAAAGAAAAACTATGACGACGTATTATTTCCGAAAACCATACTACTATCACTTTCATAAAAGTCTTTATTTTTCACTTTTTAGCTACCTACCCCACACCAATTCGAAATTACATCATCCTTGGGGTAAAAACGATGCATATTTATGCGATTGCAGCATTCGAGGTTGATTTGCTGTAATTTTTTGAAGAGTTCCGTTGGCTGTCTCCGAAACGCATCATCAGATCTATGTGAAATTTTAATGGGACCATTTCGATAAACCCCTTTCGAAAAAAATAGAATTTTGCAAATCCGTCTCTCTATATACGACAGAGTTATGCCCGAACACACATTTAAAAAAAAACATGTCGAATTGATATCGACCTTTTTTTTGGAGTCGTTTAAAAATACTGGGTGTGGGAACATCGACGCACAACACGTTAAGATGGATTCAATGCATGATTCTGAAGAAATAAGTAGCTGTCATATTCGGGTCATTCTCAGGAGACTCATTATTTGGTTGACTTCGGTGTCATTTTTGTTTTCTAATTTAGGCATGAAATATCAAATCTAGAGTTAACACTCTACTACTAACATGCTTTAAATTAACTCTAGATTTGATATTTCATGTTAACAAGGCCTAAATTAAAAAAAAAAAATGACACCGAAGTCAACCAAATAATGAGTCTCCTGGGAATGACCCATTCATTTTAACCGCGTTTTTCCATGAATGATGGTTATGTTTTTTTTTTTACGTCACGTGATTCTAGACGAGCGTAAGAATATTTGAATATTTTTACGCTCGTCTAGAATCGTTGGATAAAAGTAAACTTATTTCTAACTCCCATACACTTTTCAGGTAATCAACTGCTACGTAGCCCTAGGCCTGAACGAGGACGACACGTCGGCCCGGGGCCAGAACCTGGTGGTGTACAAGGACACATTCGAGGCCGTGTTCCTAGAGGACACGGAGAGGTTCTACACGCGCGAGAGCACCGACTTCCTCAGGAACAACCCTGTCACGGAGTACATGATCAAGGTAGGGCGTATAACTGACAGACAGAGCACGCAGCTTTTCTTTTTGTTTATTTTTTATTGTCCCACTGCTGGGCAAAGACGGGGGAAAAATATAACATGGTGTAAAAACTATTGGAATCGATTCAGTTCCTTATTCTGAACAAACTATATTCAGGTTTCGCATATACTAAAAATAATGTTGTATATTATACATCTTTACCCCTTATAACGATAATTACGCGGACGGAGATGTATGAAATTTGGCACAGTTAAAGCTTATATGGAGAAAGAGTGCAGAAAACATTTTTTTATTTTTAAATAATGATTAATACCGTTAAAACTTTAAAAAATCAGAATTATGGATCTGCCTAGACTTTTTCCCAACTATGTTGGTTGGGGTCGGCATCCAGTCTAACTGAATATCACTAATTTACATGGAGCGACTGCCTATCTGACCTCCACAACCCAATTCCTGGGTAACACGATAACCTTTGGTAAGACTGGTTGTTTGACTTTCGGGCTTCCAACGACCCGTAACGACTGTCAAAGATCCTCGAATGACAGCCGGGACCAACGGCTTAACGTGCTTTCCGAGGCACGGAGGGGCTCTTGGTATGAAAAGATGGTCACCCATCCACGGACCAACCGCGGCAAGAGTAGCTTAACCTGATCGATAGGCCCGTGCGGCTATGATAACTTAGCCCACTAAGAGTATTTTATTATATTCCATTCTAAATTATTGTTTTCTTTGTGCAGGCTGAACAACGTCTTCAAGAAGAACAGCGACGCGTGCAGGTTTACTTACACGAGACTACCATGGAGCGACTGGCGAAGACCTGCGACAGAGTTCTCATTGAGAAACATCTCGAGATCTTCCACGCCGAGTTCCAGGTACGTACCATCAAAAAGAAAAACTATTTATTTCGACTCGCACAGGGATATCACAAACAGAACCTAAGACCGTAGGGTTTTTCGGATTGTTCGAAAGAGATGCCGTGGCCCCTAGCACACAGGCTACTGAAGGAACACGGGTGGGTTTTAGTCAGTAAAAGTCTGACACGCCCTCCTACTCCACCCAGAGCGGGAAAAGTTATTTGATGATTTGCTACCCTCAAAAAAAAAAAGACCCTACAGAACAAAAAGAAGTAAAAAATTAAAAAAAAAAAAAACAAAAAGTCCTGTATGCCAAAAGGCCCTCTATCTAGGCATGGATGCTGCGACATTTAAAGGTGTTCTCTATGTATTTTACCACCATCCTGCGATCGCCAACCTGCCTGCCAAGCGTAGCGATTATGGCAAAACCCCCTTTTGGGGGAGACCTATGTCCAACAGTGAACGTCTTTCGGCTGAAATGATGTTGATGAACAACATTTTTTGTGTTGTTAAATAGCGCTATCCATTGGTGTATATCTTATGGCCAATGAGCGCCAACAATTCCTAAACTACGGTACCCAAATTGTCACCAATTGGGTCATTAACTCCGAAATTACTTACAATTGCGAAGAGTCGTGTTAATAGCAAACATCCATCTTACGGCTATTCGGCTTCAGGGCAGAAACCCATAGTTCGGTGGCCATTCTCCTTTTAATTTCCTTCTTTTTTTTTCTAGAAACTTCTGGACGGCGAAAAGAATAGCGATCTAGGGCGTATGTACGCACTAGTGGCGCGTATCCCGGACGGGCTGTGCGAACTGCGGCGTCTGTTGGAGCATCACATCCACGCGCAGGGCCTGCAGGCCATCGACAAGTGTGGCGAGTGTGCGCACACGGTACTGTACCACAGCAAAACTGCCATTATTCAATTATAAAAATCTTTCAAGAATCCAGAAGCTTTACCCAACCGAAAATCGGACCAAAACGAGGAGACTAGCTCGATTTTAACCCCGATTGGCAAATAAGCACCTGATATCTTACATTATTGATTTAATATCAACTGTTAAAACTACACTAATCTTTGAAAACAAACAAGATTTTCTCGGGTTTCAATCCGTCTATAGAGGTATGAGGAATAGGGTGTAAAGTTCACTCATACTCTATGGAAAACTGAGGATCCTCCGACCAGGCGGGTGTTGTGTCTGGTGGGCAACTGCCCGACGGTTGATGTCGGGATGTTGTATATATACGAGTCGCGCGGTAAACTCTGTTTGCGCGATGTAGGATTTGTGTGACGTCAAGTCATTGATACTTAGTTCGCATGTGGCGTTGTAGATGGCGCCACACTTTTTACCACTGAAACAAAGAAGATCACCCATTCGGGGTTTTTTTTTTGTTGGCCATTAAATGATAAATGATTTTATTTCTGTAAGTAGGTTTGTACAAACACTTTTATGTGTCAATCATATTTTTTTTAACTAGATGAGGTTGGCGTTTCCTATCTGACTACGCAGAGAAGAAAAGCCGAAATAAACTCAGAGGTCACAGTCTCTTTTAAAGTCCAGCCATAATCTTGGTCAGATCATGTGAAGACCATGTGGATTGGTGTCTGAAATGGTTTTTTGAGCAACGAACCACACAGATGGAGTGGACCTGTCCAATAATTTATACTTAACATATTTTTAAAGAACACATAGAATGTATATTATATTTAACTGAAGCGTCAATGTCGAGAACTATTTGGGTTCCGATAACAGGTTAGAATTAATGTCGACGATGGGAAAAAATAACTATTATTTTCGTAGTACAAATACGCGCTGCACGTTCAGGTAAAAACCTGCCCTAGCCCAAATATAAAAATAGCCAAATCGTCGAACAATATCGGTGACGTCATTTAGATAATTATCATAAATATCAATACAAAACCTCACATGACTGATACTTGAAGTGCCTTTTCAAATTGTACCCTTAAATGACACTTACAATGAGGGTGTTCTTGAATATTCAAGCCACCAGTTGGCGCTACTGTGACAATAGGTCTTCCAGTTCGACAATGAACTTAAAATATTGGTTATCATTCGTTTCATTCATTCGTTCACCATTCTGTCTGTAGGGGCTTTGACACTTGACAGGTGCCCGGACATGACGTCTCAGTGCTGCCAGAAAACCCTCTTTGACTAATCCAATTATTTTCTTCAACAGGATCCGAAAGTCTACGTATCAACAATACTAGAAGTTCACAAGAAATACAACGCGCTCGTCCTGGTGGCGTTCAACAATGACTCTGGTTTTGTGGCCGCGCTCGACAAGGCTTGCGGCCGGTTTATTAACAGTATGTATACATTATACACAGTATACAATATAACTAGACATGTATAAATATAACGCACTCATTCTGCAGGCATGACGCTTTCTATTTCTACGAAGAATAGACTGCGCTTTGTCTATACAAAGTCTCATTTCGTTTCTCCGTTTTTGACATCTTACCGTAGATAGCCTTCTACTATCTGTCATTTTGTCTTTCGTTTCTAACAATCTTTCTAACAGAGATTGATTCAGCAGAATATTTCTTCCCAAACTGTCAAAATCACACTGACATTAAACTTTCTACTCGATGGTTACAAAGTATATACGATAATCTACAAAATCATGTTTATTTTAGAACGTATAACTGTGATAATTAAGAGAATATACCTATCTTATTCTTTTGTACCGTACATCATTTACTTAATAGTCATGTCCATTCTTCCGACAAATCAGTGCTCGTGCTATGGCACGAGCACTGATTCTACCTACTGGTACTTAAACAATGACTTTGGCTTTGTGTGTAAAAAATATCTAAGTTCCACGACAAATTACAAAAACAGCTGAGCGATATACGCTCGGCCGGTCGACGCGGTTCTCTAACCGATCACGGACATTGACCTTCGCCCATTCTTTTTGTTCATTAGCTTTCGATATCCAAAACAAAATGTGGATAAAGTATTGCCACCTAATTTAATTTGACCCTGTATTGGCATAAGATGGGGCGTTATCATTCTCCGTCCGTATATTTTCAGTCGGCGCAATATGGCTTTTTCTTCCTTCTCTATCAGTCGTCATCTCCGTAGTCACGCCCTTTCTAACCATATCATCATTCACACAGTCCATCCATCGTTTATCTGGTCTCCAACTACTCTGCCATCGACATTCATACTCAAAACTTTCTTCACGACGTTTTCCTCATGACAACCAATTTCCACAAAACTTTTCAGTTATCGGTGCCACTTTCAGGCTTCCTCTTATGTACTCATTTCTTATTTTATCCATCCGTGTAACATCACACATTCCTCTTAACATTCTCATCTCAGCTGCGTGCAATTGCCTTTCATTCATCCCTTTCGTGGCCAAAAATTCTGACCCATACAAGATCGCAGGTCCAACCATGGTTTTATATAAGGGGAATGTGGTAGTCGCAGATTGTCTCCGTGATCTGCCGCCATTTCATGCATCCCGCGTTAATAGAGTATTTTCCAATTTATTAAAACCTATTTTAATTTGAAGATTGGGACGAATTATTGAACAGAAAAATGAAAATAAATTTATTTTTATCCATTTTCTCACAACATAAATAAAATGAACCTAATTAAACATAGTGACATGATTTCCATGACAATCACTAAAAATAGTCGATATTAAAACTGTGACTCTGGATGCAGCTGAAAAAGGAATGAGCATAATACACAGTTTGACAGCATTCTTAACACACAACTAAATAAATACCTAAAGTTACACGATAATCAGTTCGGGTTTCGTCCGGGATTGTCTACAGAAACCGCAATATTGTGTTTTAAGAGTGCTGTTAAATACAGAGAGTATACAGAGAGAAAAACATCCGTGTACGCTTGCTTCCTCGACCTTTCCAAAGCCTTTGACCTGGTTTCATATGATATCTTGTGGAATAAAATGAGATCTTCCCATATACCGAACGAAATTATCAACATCTTAAAGTATTGGTATGGGAACCAGGTGAACAACGTGAAGTAGGCAGGCACTTTGTCGGACCCGTATAGGTTGGAATGTGGGGTGAGGCAGGGTGGGTTGAGCTCTCCCTCCATTTTTAGCCTGTACATCAATGGGCTGATCGAGGCGCTCAGCGGGCAACATATAGGATATCACATAGATGGCGTCTGTTTTAATAACTTCAGTTATGCTGACGATATGGCACTACTGAGCGCCTCGGTCTGCGGACTTAGACGGCTGATTAGTATCTGTGAGGACTATGCAGCTTATCATGGACTGCTGTATAGTGTAAAGAAGAGTCAGTGTATGGTTTTCCAGGGTGGACCCAGAAAAGTAATATCTATGCCACCAATTACATTGAATGGGTTACCGTTAGAAAGGGTAGACGAGTTTAAGTACTTAGGCCATCTAATGACACCTACCCTAAAAGACGATAAGGATATTGAACGGGAGCGAAGGGCGCTGGCGGTCAGAGCGAACATGGTCATCCGTAGGTTTGCTCGGTGCTCAACAGCAGTTAAAATAACTCTTTTTAGAGCCTACTGCACCACGCTGTATACATGTAGTCTATGGACCGACTACACGCAAAAATCCTACAGCGCCCTTCGTGTCCAGTTTAATAACGCGTTCAGGATGATGATGGGGCTCCCCCGCTATTGTAGCGCATCAACGATGTTTGCGGAAGCCCGCGTAGATTGTTTCTACGCAACAATGCGCAAGCGTAGCACCTCGCTGGTGCGGCGCGTGCGGGGGAGCCCCAACAGCATGCTAACCGCGCTCGCGGAAAGGCTCGATTGTGCTATAGTGACTCATTGTTCTAAGCGACACGTAGCACGCGTAGATTGTAACCAGTGATATTTTATTTTTATGCTCATTTTATTAACATTTTATTTTTATTGAATTGTAATTGTATGTAATTTTAATCAATGTGACTGTGTGTGCTTGTCCTGCTATGTTCGTGCCCAATTATTATTATGAGTCTTGTTACTTGAAATAAATGATTTATTATTATTATTATAATAGCAACATGGCTAGAGCAAAATCTCTTAACACTGAACTTGAAAAAACAAATTTCTTAACCTTTCACGTCACTCGATCTAGTAAACCAAAAATTGACGCATTAAAAATACACGACACCAAATGCAAGGTCTCAACTACAGCAGCCATCTCCGCTACCGATTGCAACTGCAATGCCATTTCCAGAGTAGAAACCACAAAATATTTAGGCATCACAATCGATCAGAACCTGTCTTTCAAAGCACAAATTCTAACACTCGCTAAAAAGACTCGTAAGTTCATTTACATTACGAAACTCTTACGAGTCAGTGCACCTAAGAGTATATGTTTACAGGTTTACACCTCCCTATGCCAATCTGTCCTACAATACTGTATAAGTGTCTGGGGAAGTGCCGCTAGGACATGCATGCTGGAAGTTGAACGAGCCCAACGGGCAGTCCTCAAAGTTCTTCTGGGAAAGCCGCGGCGTTTATCAACGGACCAACTATACACGGAATCTGGGGTTTTACTCGTCCGTCAGCTGTATATCCTAGGGTCAATCCTTAACCTCATTAAAGTCAACACGAAACGCTCGAGCTTCAGCAAGAGGGGTAGGAAAATAGCTGAAAGAATCCCCCTTCCAAAAACCAAAACACTGTTTGCGACCCGGTTTTCGTCGTATTTACGAATACGGATATTTAATGCTATAAGCAAAACCTTCCCTATACCGAACCACTACCCTGAGGCCAAAACTAAACTAAAAGAATGGTTGCTGGGCCGGTCTTATGAGGAAACAGAAAGTTTACTTTGCAGATGTTATTTATACACTCTGATAGAATACATACCCTCACTCACACTTACACCACACACTTACACCAAACACTTACTCACTTTTAACTGTCTTTTAGGTATCTAACTAGTTGTATCATTTATTTTCTTTGTTCTCACATTATTATAAATTAAAAAAAAAATCGTAAGGAACTTCTGGCTTTGTAACAATCTTGCGCTAGCATAATTATTAACTTTGTGTACTGTTTGGGTCACCAAGATACAGGCTGTGCCTAGTTTGGGACCTGCTGCTGAATCCGTGTAAGTCTTTTATTTGTGTAAATTTCATACCATGTAAAACCACTGTATATTTAAGAAACTTGTGTAAGCTAAATAAATGAATTTGAAATTGATGTATAATGTCAAATAATGACGAGAATATGTCAGCATTGTAAAAATAAAAAGAATTAAATAAAAAAAACATTGTATTTGAGAGCAGTTAATAGACTTTCACATAGTTATGCTGTTAATGAGGTACCAGGGAAGCCACATGTGCAGAAGAATTAATGCCAAACTTCCCTGTCTTCAACGTAGTCTTTTATCTTTTAATATGCTTTTTTGATAAGGACACGGCAGTGGCACCGCACACCAGTAATACCACTTTCTATCCATTATAAATCTTGTTAGTTAAAAACTCGACATTCACAAAGATGACGTCACATGTGGTCACGTGATAAAAAGTCATCGTAACGAGCGTTTTGGCGGTAAATTCAAAACAAAGAAATATAAATTTGATTTAAATCGTTTTTAATTGACAAAATGGATATTAATCAATTTTAATTTTCTGTTACATATTTCGTCCCAATCTTCAAATTAAAACAATTTTTAATAAATTGGAAATTACCCTATTCTGTGATTTACCGTCCGATTTACTTCGCCATCGCTTTGCACTAGTGAACCGAGCCTTACAATAACCCAGATTTACTGAACAAAATTACGCTCATTTCCCCAGGTAACGCAGTAACAAAAGCAGCGAACTCCTCGTCAAAGAGTCCGGAGCTCCTGGCGAAGTACTGCGACCTTCTGCTGAAGAAATCCAGCAAGAACCCCGAGGAGGCCGAACTAGAGGACACGCTCAATCAAGTGGTATGTAACTACGTTGAAATTGTCATATCTATCGATACTATTAATACTTGAAGAAAAAACGTTGTACCTCTTTTTACGAAAATTACGCGGACGGAGGAGCATGGACACGGCTAAATTTTATTTATTTTCTACCACAAAAAGTAATGTACAGACGCCAGCACATCAAGCTACCCCAATCCGTCAAATTCCTTTGATAGATTTTCAACTTTATCACAATAGAATATGGTTCATGTTCAATTGGGAGAATTTGACAGTTTGGAATAGCTTGATGTGCTGGCGTATTGTTTTTTTTATTGTTTTGTTTTTGTTTTGTTTTTTGTAAAAAAAACGTTGCCCCACACTAGGAATTTCTCCTGTATTGTGGGTGCGTTTACAAACATTTAAAACTCACATAAACACAAACAGCCAGTATGTACATAGTTTATATTTCAAACGTTCCAAGATGGGAGACAGGAGCCCAAAATAAGTAAAACTTTTGCTACGGGGCTTATATTTTTATTAGTTTGTGTGGAGAAGGAGTGCGTGCAAAAGGCTAATATTCTGATTTAATTAGAAATATGTCAAGTTCTAAATGTATGGTCGAATTTCGAATACCACTGAGGGACCACTAGTATAAATAATATCATCGTTGTTAAAAATGTTAAAAGAATTTTGAAAAAAAAAAAAAAACTGGCAGGGACATGGACGCGCAAACTGTAACCGTGAATTCAGCATAATTATGATTCTAGAATAGATTATATTAAAAAAAAACTGCTGTTTCATAGAAAACTGCAATACCTACACGGTCAAATCCATATATTTTGACCGTTGACTAAATTTTTTATATAACCGTCGCAAAAATACTCAGGGGCGGGACAACGGTGGCAAGGATGCGTCGATGTTTCTACCTGTATAATGCAATCATCATTATTTAAGCCGAAAGACGTCCTCTGCTGGACATAGGCCTCCCCTAAAAGGGGGGATTTGCCATAATCGCCACACTTGGCAGGCGGGTTGGCGATCGCAGTATGCTGGTATAATGCATAGAGAACGCTGCTGCTCATTGTCTAGTAAGTCCCTTAGTTGCCTTCTACAACACTTACGGGAAGAAATGGGATGGTGCTATTCTTTACGTCCGGCACCACACGGTACCATAAAATACTTATAATGGGCACTGACATTCTTAAAACCACACCATATCCATTAACAACATTCTCCATTTGCTCCTAAAGCACTATATTGCCTTTACCATACTAATAATGTAATGTTTCCTGTTATTTGCAGATGGTTGTGTTCAAATACATTGAAGACAAGGACGTGTTCCAGAAGTTTTACAGCAAAATGCTGGCGAAGCGACTGGTGCAACACATGTCTGCCAGCGATGATGCAGAGGTAAGAACGTATTTAAATATTAGCTCATGCCGTCGGCTTTGCCCGCGTAGATGTCGGATATCATCCTACGGGAACGCGTTACCAGGACACAAACCTATGTTACTTCTTATAACATAACCTATCTGCCAGTGTAAGTCCCGTCTAAATTGGTCCAGCCGTTTCGGAGATTAGCCGGATGAAAAACATAAACAGGAGAAAAATGAATAAGTCGTTTTTGAACCGATAAAAAACGGAGGAGGTTCTCAAGTCGACGCGTATTTTTTTTTTATGTATGACCGCGCATAACTTTTTTCAGTGTAGGCGGATTTTGATAATTGTTTTTTTTTATTGGAAAGGATATACCCCGAAGTTGGCCCATATAAATTTCGAAAAAAAATCCAACCCTAAGGGTAGGAAAACAGGGGATGATTGATTTTTTACTCCAGATTTTAATACTGAGTTGTGTATTACAAAAAGTAATAAAACATTAAGCATGTAGTAAAGAGTAGATTATAGCCACAAAAAATTATAAAATAAAAACTTTTTAACAAAAAATTAAACCGCCGAATAAACCAAAAAGCAAAAAATAAAAAACCTTTTTTGTTTAACCTTAATAACGAAGTTCGGAAGTCGGTGACTTTCGATATGTATTTTAATTTTATGTTGCCGCCTTCCGAACTTCGTTATTAAGGTTAAACAAAAAAGGTTTATTATTTTTTGCTTTCAGTATTTTCGGCGGTTTTTTGTTATTACATATATGTATTTACGTACGGAGATTTAAATTTTATTTATTTGTACTTAAAGATTGTATCGTGCCTGTATGTAGTTATAGACTGTGCCAAACAGTTGCCTTATCCTATTATCAAAATCAATCTGTCTAAACTATTCCGAACTACGTTAGGATCGGCTTCCAGTCAAACCGGATGCAGCTGAATACCAGTATTTTACATGGAGCGACTGCCTATCTGACCTCCACAACCTAGTTACTGGATAATACGATAGATAGCCTTTGGTAAGAGTGATTGTCAGACTTTTGGCGTTCTGACGACCCGTAACGACTATCAAAGATCCACTAATGACAGTCGGGATCAACGGCTTAACGTGCTTTCCGAGGCACGGAGGGGTCTTGGTATGTAAAGATGGTCGGGTGACCATCTTTGCATACCGACCCCTCTGTGCCTCGGCTGTTATTACGTAACTACGAGCCCCTCTTCCAGTATATGCAGCAGTCAGCTATAAAGGCAGAAAATTACACTTTTCCAACAGTGGCGGCTGGTAGATCATGGAAGTGGTGGTGCACTTTACTAGCTCACTAAGTATTAGAGGTAATAAGTAAATAAATAAAATGTATTTTTTTCAGATAAGTAATTTAAAACTAAACGAATAAAAAATAAACAATAGTAAGTATTCAGTTTCACGTAAACTAAACTTCGCGGTGACAATAATGAGTCGGTCATTCATTATGGCCGGCATGCAAACTTCGCCAAACCTCGGGCGCTCTCGGTAATCGACGTTCGGTAATATTCGGTTCAGTTCGACAAACTTCGGTTCCCCCGTGCGGCGCACGAGAATTGACAAATTACTCCATAACGCGCTAGGCGTTTTAGCTCGGATCTCATATAAATGTATGAGCATTCGCCGTGCGCTTCGGCATAGCGCACGAGCGATCTTCTGTACCGCGAAAATAAGCCTTAATAGTTTAGCAAAGAGCTTATATTGTTTCGTCAGTTTTCTTAGTATTGCATATACCACAACCAGTGGCCACAATGCGATTATTAAACATTTTGTGATTCTTTCTACACCTATTAAAATCTGGTAGTTCAGCGCACGAGTGCACTTAAGGGACAGCCGCCCCTGTTTTCCAATATGCTGTGTCTTTAATGTATTTTTATCAAAATCAAAAGTCATTCATTCAAACTAGGCTGAGAATCAACGTCAAAATTACATAAGACAGTCCCCCGGCACGCCCACCCTTCACCACTTCCTAGTGCTTTAGCTGGGAAGAATTTGCGCAACAAACTCCCCAGCAGCACAGCTGTCTGTTAGAAGAACTTGTATGCGTATTAACTAATGAGTTGTATTTGTTCGCAGGCATCAATGATCTCAAAACTGAAGCAGGCGTGCGGATTCGAGTACACGAGCAAACTACAGAGAATGTTCCAGGTAAATATTAACACAATTTTTTTCTATTACTTTTAAAACGTCACAACTATTACCCGACTATGGCGAATCGAATAAAAAATGAGAGTTATTATTTGGATCGGTATGTATATATGCTGTTCTCTTCTCTCATAACTTCTAAACTACTTGACTCGACAAATGATTGTGCGTGGTTTGTGGGCTATGTGACGTCACGTTAAATGGAATACAGCGCCCTCTTTTTTTTAATGATGGTTCTGCCATATCGGGTATTCAATGAAAGGGTTTTTTGCACATTTCCAAAAAAAAAAAAAACTATACCCCCAAAATAATTTAAATAAAAAGCTTTTTTTTGTATATCAATGAAACCAACCAAATAGTCTAAAAAGTTTTCTGTTTCAAATCAACAGGACATAGGCGTATCAAAGGACTTAAACGAAAACTTCCGCAAGCACATGTCGAACAGCTCGGAACAGCCGCTGCACATCGACTTCAGCATCCAGGTGCTGTCCTCCGGCTCCTGGCCCTTCCAGCAGTCCTCGTGCTTCCAGCTGCCCACTGAAGTGAGTTTGCGAGGTTAAATCTTGGATGGGTTACCACATCAAGTTAGTTAATCAATCGACCCGTGTGGCTTTTATTACTTAGCCACAAGCCCTTCAGAGCATATAAAATACTCACTCAAAAATGTTTGAAAGTAAAATGATGTATTAAAAGAAATTCCGCTATAACTAGATTCTGGCGTAGACGCAGTAATACAAAAAGGGGGCGTCCATTAATTACGTGAGGCAATTTTGGCGATTTTGCGACACCCACTCCCGCTTTGGTGAGATGTCGTGAGATTTGGCTTGACCCTCACCCCCTCCTCATAATCTCACGTGAGATATTTCAAATACGTGCTATTAGTGTAAAAACGTTAATCTGTGCCTATTTGCGTTGCATTTGGCTGGCTTGGCTGGCCGGTGGCGGTTTAACCATCGAAGAGCTACTGTGCTACTTTGTGGCGTTCGCATAACCACGATAAATATTATTTTGTAGGATTTACCCATATTGGCGGAAAAACATGTTTTACTTTATTTAACCCGGTTTTCTCGTAATGTTACATAGTTTCGTTGCGGTTTTTTTTAAATTACGTGATAATTGTGTAGACCCCCTCTCCCCCACTTGAGGTTGAGTGAGATTCGTCTCGACCCCCTCTCCCCTAAACGCCTCACGTAATTAATGGACGCCCCCCAAAGGAAATGTGCACTTTTTTCTGCCATATAACGTCTTATTCTATAGCTTACTTCAAAAGTAAACAAGCTGGCAGGGATATCAATGCGCAAGCGGTTACCATGTTTCCAGGATCCAATACCCGATTGTGAAAAAAATTAAAAAAGAAATATTATAATCGAAGAAATAATTAAATGCAGGGGGCATTGAAATATTTGTCGCGTATTTATTGCACTTTTCTTTTTGGTAACCGACAAAAAATTCTATGCTAGACTAAATTCATAGTTTAAATTTTCGCGTCGATTGCGCTGCCGCCCGTACGCATCATCATAATTTCAGCTGAAAGACGTCCACTGCTGGACATAGGCCTCCCCCAAGCTCGGCCACTTCGACCGGACTCCCGCGACCCTCACAAGGTCATCGGCCCGCCTTGTGGGACGCCTTCCAACTTTACGTTTGCTCTGTATGTAAACCACTAATATAACGCATGTATTATTGTATATTCCAGTTGGAGCGTTCAGTGCACAGGTTCACAACGTTCTACTCGTCGCAGCACTCGGGCCGCAAGCTCAACTGGCTCTACAACATGTCAAAGGGCGAGCTCGTCACCAATTGCTTTAAGAACAGGTGGGTATTGTCGTAGAGACGGACCAATACCTATGAGATTTGAAAAATATTTAATAAAACCGGCAGTTTATTGATTAGAATGAACTTCGGTATTACACCCATTTTTGAAGTGTCTTAATTAGATTCTTAAGAGCGTTTAATCTGAAAGTTGGCAACGTCGCAAATAGCTGTCAAATATTTTCCTGTTTTGATTAATTTGGCAATATTACTGTATGGCAATTTGAAATATCGCTAACTAGTGCCCTAAAATATTGATTATGAAATGCAGTAGTTAAAATTTCAACACCGAATATTTAGTTTTAGATGTAAAAAAAGAACTTTGAAACTTTCCAAATGCCTTTTTTACACCTAAAACGTTTACAACATCAAATTCAGTGCTATAATTGCAAATCATTATTCATATTTTAGGTCACTAGTTAGCGATATTTCACATTTTCATACAGTAATATTTACAAATTAATAAAAACAGGTAAATATTTGACAGCTATTTGCGACGTTGCCAAGTTTCAGAATAAACGCTCTTAAGTGCTAATAAACCACAGAAAGAAAAATATTTTAATATAATCGATTACTGCCGTAAAAATACATTTCAATTTTATATCTTCAAATTTCGCGCGTAATTTGGACGAAAGCGGACGCCATATTCTTTATTGTTAAATTTAAGAAGATGCCTCCGACTGCATGAGATTGCATATACACCGTGACATTTTAGTCGTCTTAGAAAGGTGGTCCACTCAATGTATCCGACATAAAATACCTCTAGGCGCTGTATAATTAAAACTCATGCGTTGAAATTAGTTTTGATTTTATTACTTACTTTTTAATGAATACAAAAAATGGGAAAACGGACTTGCCGATTGGAAGAATGAATGCAGAGAAAGGGAGAGAGTTGCTAGGCATGAAAAATGTTAAGCTTGATCACAATGTTGCAACTGAATAAATTACTTAGTAATCGATTACAATAATACTTATTATAGTAACAAATTATTACAGATAGAGTATTAAATGGATACAAAATTAAGTTTATAATATTTATGTTGAATTTACTTTAACAGGCGCGATTAGAACATTGTTAATAATAGGTACAAAGAAAAGTAAATAATTCTTCAGAATCATGAAACGCCCTTCCTATAAATAATGTTCACGTATCAAACGGTAGAAGATATCTACCTACCTACCTACTTACCATTACATTCCATCATTAATTCCATCTCCTTATCAGGGTGTTTCAAACTACGTCATGCGTCTTAGTGAATTATATTTAAAAAAAAAATATATAGAACTGTTCATTTTTTTTTTTTTTTATAAATGTTTAGTAGTCATTGTATAAATGAAGTGGGCTGCCTTTGTAAGGCGACTAAAATATCACGCTGTAGTATTCAGTCTAATAGTCATCCTTTTAAAACATCCTTGTTTCTATATTTTTTTTTTTAAATTAAAGTTCACTTTTTAGGCAGTCGGGTTTTCCCCGACCGCCCCTTGCTCGTTGATGTGCCAGCCCGCGCCGCAGCTGAGCCAGTAGCTTTAAATTCCCCGAATAATAATCATGAAAATATCTTGATCCAGCCTGTCCCCACTAGTAGTAGCTGCCTCCCCGCCAGCGACTCCCTGAGCCAAGGTTCGTACCCACAGGGGGTGCCCTCAGTGCGCAGTCGCTTTAGGTTTAAGTAGGTTTTACGCCCTGGCTGGAGGCTTTTAGATATCTAAAAACCTTCACAGGAAAGTCCGGTTGCAGTCACGGCCTCTCAAGGTCAACTGCGAGATGCCATAATCAAAAAAAAAAAAAAAAGGGTTTTTTTTTTTTTTTTGTAAGTGTCCACGTCTTACAAGCATGTTCTCCTCACAGATACACGTTGCAAGCCAGCACGTTCCAAATGGCGGTGTTGCTGCAGTACAACGACAACACGTCCTGGACCGTCGGCCAGCTGGAGCAGCACACCGGGATCAAAGGGGACTTCCTTGTACAGGTATAGCTTGAAAAACATACCACGACTATTTATTAGTGTTTTCATGAAAATCATGTCACTTGGTTTAAATTGGTTAATTTTATTTATGTAGATTCTTTTACATATTGTGAATGAGAGAATGTTGTAGGCCTTACAGACTGTAGATTTGTAGACGATTTTCTATTCTGTATTTTCATTCCTCTAAGTACCTGGTACTTATTGACAAGCCTGCACTGTCCTCCCATACCTATTATCGCTGTAAATTGAAAACATTGTAAACGCCATTTTTTTTAAAGATCGTCAAATTGGAACCGTGCACCTAGCTATTGACACTTCATAAGTGCCCAAGCAGGTTTATGTGAAATAAAAATCTTCTGATTTGATTTTGATTGACAACATACTATTGTAGCGGCACTACAAATAAAAATGCTTCGCAACAAAATCTAAGAAACGCAAAAAGAAAAGTGGCGCCATTTACAATGCCACAGGCGAACTATTCTCAAAAATTCAACATCGCGCAATCAGAGTTTACCACGACACTCAAACATATACAAAATCCCAACATCAACTTACGGGCAGTTGCCAACCAGACACAATACCCGTCTGGTTGGAGGATCCTCCTTTTCAATAGAGGATGAGCGAACTTTACACCCTGTTCCTCTAAGGTTATACTATAAGGTTGACGTTACATTGAGCTACTTATGTTTCCAAGTCGAGCTTTACGGTTGCTGATAAATGTGTGCACTGACTGGACCGGTCTACTTAATCTGTGTGGTTCTTTCCTCAAAAGACCATTTCAGACATCAATCTAAATGGTCCTCCAAGATTTTTATCAGTTATTTTATACATAGATGAATGTTATACAATGAAAAGAGTATTTATATTGAAAGGATTATATTCAATGCAAATACTCATATCTGTGATGCATAAATAGTTGGCTGAATGGTACTGATCAGTTTTCAGTAATAGAGTATTTTCCGATCTGATAAAAACTATTTCAATTTGTAGTTTGAGACGATATATTTAACAGAAAAATAAAAATAAATTTATTTTCTCCATTAAAAACGACTAAAATCAAATTTACTTTTCGTTGTTTTGAATTTACCGCTAAAACGCCCCTTAAGATGACTTTTTATCACGTGAAATCGTGACGTCAGCTTTGTGTAAATAGCACCAGTACAAATTAATACTTAGTTTGGCTCAGTTTTAGAAGTATTGGTGCACAGAAGTATCGCACATCAGTGATTTCATTTTCTATCCATAAAAAATCTTGTTAATTATAAACACAACATTCACTTACTAATTACTTTAGTTTACACAAAGTTGACGTCACGTGATAAAAAGTCATAGTAAGGAGCGTTTTGGCGGTAAATTCAAAAAACTAAAAATTTATTTGTTTTAAATCGTTGTTAATTGAGAAAATGGATATAAATCAATTTAGTTTTATTTTTCTGTTACATATTTCGTCCCAATCTTCAAATTAGAATAGTAAAAAAAAAAATTGGCAAATACCCTATTTAACATGAATGATGTAACCAATGCTTTTGTACCCCTATTTTGATTTAAAAGACTGTCCATAGAGGTTTTTTGCCCATTCTTGTCCATAGGCACCTACTATGCTTTGCTAACTTAATTTTTCTGACTGAAGGCACCCTTCGCAATCCAAAAGTGCTTGTAAATGATTTATTTATTTATTCATAGGAGAACCAACAGCTATTATAGATGGATAACAAGTGTATAACCATTAAGCCAATTACAGGTTCTCACAGATAAAAACAGAAAAAAGTAATAGAAATCTTATGATCACTAACAAGCTCTATAGAAAAGAAAATAATAAATAAGGTACAATAAGACCTATGCACTTTTGTAAAAGTCAGCGTTCAGCCGAGTGCGTACAGAATAGATTTTGGTGGTAAATTGGTCAAATTAGAACTCTTTACAAAGAATATTGAAGTCCTTACTTGCTCGAACCATGTTTAATTGAAATAAAACTCTGAGTTTTGAGTTTGTACCCGCAGATTATAAAACAAAGGCAGATAGACCGCGCGGAACACCAAGAGTGAGGCCAAAAAACCAAATACTAAAGCGTCGCATTTTATGTAACATACAATGCGACGCTTTAGTTTTTTTTTTTTGTTTAGAATATAAAACAAAGGCAGATAGATCGCGCGTAACACCCAAGCGTCAAAAAAACAAAAACTAAAGCCTCGCATTATATACAATGCGACGTTTTAGCATTTGGTTTTTTGGCTTCACTCTGGTGTTCCGCGCGGTCTATCTGCCTTTGTTTATAATCTGAGTGTGTACCATATTATTTCATTGAATATCTGTTTTTAACACCATGTTCTTCATCTACAGGTGCTACAAATCCTGCTGAAAGCGAAGCTTCTGGTCTGTACGGACGACGAGTCTGAATTGTCCGAGGCTTCCGTCGTTGATCTGTATGTAGGTTATAAGAAGTGAGTATTCAACATTCCATATTATAAAGTTGCTATTGTTCATGATGGCAGGTTTATCGATCGGCAAACGGTTACAGTACCCGGCGATAAATATTGCATATCGACCTTTGGAAAGAGACAATCGGCTAATTTCGGCTTTGTAAAGCGTTATCTCTGTCGCACGAAATACAAACAGTCCGGTATCTATTAGGAGCTGTTAAAACAATTATGATTTGCTTCTTTTGATAATTCTTTTAATTCTTTGTATAAAATACACCAACTTTTCTATAAGTGATGGCTTTAGGTTAGGGTAAAATAGAATGCCATAGACACCAATGCCACAGATGCCATAGTACAACTTTAAATTATTTAAATTTGGGGGTGTTAACAACTCTAAATGTATATTTTGAAATGGACGTGACCGCACTCTATTGCACTTGAACAACGACTGACAAAACGTCACATAGGTAGTGTGCGACAGAGAGAACGCTCTACGAAGCCGAAATTAGCCGATTGTCTCTTTCCAAAGGTCGATGTGCAATATTTATCGCCGGGTATTACAGTGAATCCAGTAAATTATTCTCAACTTTAACGGTTTTTTTTTTAAATGTTGTCCCATACGTTTTGACCGCGTAGGTTTTGCTCTTTTATTTAAGGCCGAGGCTACAGTAGGCAGCGATTTGCGATGCGACTGGAAGAGCGAAACGAGATAAACATGGTATAGCTACATTATAAGCGACTAGCAGCGCCCCGCGGTTTCATCCGCGTAGTTCCCGTTCCCGTAGGAATACGGGGATAAAATATAGCCTATGTCACCCAGGGATAGTGTAACTTCCCAACACTGAAAGAATTTTTAAAATCGGTTCAGTAGTTTCGGAGCCTATTCAATGCAAACAAACAAACAATCAAATCTTTCCTCTTTATAATATTAGGTTAGGCAATCCGGCGAATATTTGGCGATGATGTGGCTATAGTACACATGCTACACAACGAATTAGCAAATCATCCATCGCGGTTTACTATACGCATAATGTAGCCACACGCATATTTAGTAGCACTATTGAACTAGTCGTGTAAGTGAGAAATTTTCTAATAAATTCGCTTCAATTTCGCTGATATGTTGATGTAGCCGAAGCCGTGATTACAGTAATGTTGTTCCTGTCGCATACAGAAATCAAAGATAGCTAGTAATATTTGATATACGGTGTAGCCATAGACAAAAAAAATCTGCTGTTTCATAGAAAAGTGCAAAACCTACGCGGTCAAAAAGTATGGAACAGTTGTTTTTTTTTTTTTTGTAAAACCGGCGAAAATTTTCTGTGCTGGGAAGTCTAGAATGATATGCTGAATTTATGGTTACAGTTTGTGCACTGGTTAAAAACTTATCCTGTATAGATAAATAACTAAATATTAATCTTGTTACAGCAAAAAACTCCGCGTGAACATAAATATCCCGCTGAAGACGGAGCTGAAGGTGGAACAGGAAGCCACGCACAAACACATCGAGGAGGACCGGAAGATGCTGATCCAGGTAAAATCAAAAGACATTTATTAAAATTAGGCTGAGAATCAGCACTTTACGAACGTCAAAATTACATAACACTGTCCCCCAAAACGTCTACCCTTCATCTGATAAACACTGTAAATTACATCATCATCTGCTTAGCCTTGTCCCAAGTTTGTTAGAGTCGGCTTCCAGAATAACCAGATGCAGCTGAAGAGAATGCCTATCTGACCTCCATAACCCAATTACTGGGCAACATGATACGCGTTGGTAAAACTGGTTATCACACTCGGGTTTCTGACGACCCGTAACGACTGTCAAAGATCCACAAATGACAGGCGGGACCAACGGCTTAATCTGCTTTCAAGATACGGATACGAATTGGTACTATACAATATGTCCGGTTTCGGACTGTACAAACTTAAAGGGGTGGTAGTTTGCTCTTTTCTATCAATAAAATGATTCTACATGTGGGGTCGGAACCCACCTTCCTGAATGGCAGCCATTTTTGTGTTTCGTAAAAGTACAGTAACTTTGAAATTTAAAGCCCAATTATTAAAAAAAAAAATACTTTTAGCAACGGAAAAGTATTAACAATGGGTTAAATAACTCAGATAATAACATTAAATGCTGCATCATCTTGAAATAAAAAAATGACATCGTTTTTTTTAGTTAATCAAGGTTATTACAAAATTCACCCCGGGGAACTACCTTTTTTTTCTACACGTCTAACAGATGTTAAGTTCACCTAAACAATGATACCAAAAACTCGATTCTATGACAAATGGTTTAAGAGATATTGTTGCTAATACTTTTCCGTTGCTAAAAGTATTTTTTAAATTATAATTGGGCTTTAAATTTCAAAGTTAGTGTACTTTTAGTATGTTCGCTCCATAAAAGGCGACCAAAACACAAAAATGGCTGCCATTCAGGGGGATGTGGGTTCTGACCCCACATGTAGAATATTTTTATTGATAGAACAGACAAAACTACCACCCCTTTAAATTTGTACAGTCCGAAACCGGACATATTGTATATATTATACTAGCTTCTGCCCGCAACTTCGTCTGCGTCAAATTCCTTACTCCCCGATCCACCCCGTCACATCGAATCGCTTGGCCGTGCGAGTACTTCGTTTTCGTGACTTTTTTTAATTTAGCTCGGCTCCTAATGGCCCTAGCGTGGTGTTATATAGCCTATAGCCTTCCTCGATAAATGGGCTACCCAGCTCTAAAATATTTTTTTCAAATCGGACCAGTAGTTCCTGAGATTAGCGCGTTCGAGCCAAGAAACAAACAACCTCTTCAGCTTTATTATATTAGTATAGATATTATATATATTCTACACTTCTCTATTAGTCGTCATCTCCGTAGTCACACCCTTTCTAACCATATCATCATTCACACAGTCCATCCATCGTTTCTTTGGTCTCCCCCTACTCTTATAGCCATCGACATTCATACTCAAAACTTTCTTCACGACATTTTCCTCATTCCTCCGTATCACATGCCCATACCATGACAACCGATTTCCACACAACTTTTCAGTTATGTGTAAAAGGTGACAATGTATTTGGAGGAGTGCGAGTAACATTATTAACGCAAGACCTCATACAAGACCTCATAATTAGAGTATTGAATTAAAAGCATAATACGATGACCAAAAAACATTTTTTTTTAAAGCTAATTGGTATTCTAGAAAAACGTGTCGACCCAAGCATTACTTTTTGCATTTAAAATTGAGTCTTAAATCTTTTTGAATAAGATTGAATTTTCTTTGGCTCAATCAGTGGTAGGTATGGCAAAATACATATTTAAAAAAAATACTTATGTTAAAAGTTACTTTCAGGTCTTGCGTCTATTCTGTTACACCTTGTATATGAGACGATTAAAAAAGTTTCATAAACTTCAAAAGTAACCTGCTTCTTCTTGATTCTAGGCCGCAATAGTGAGGATAATGAAGACCCGCAAAACACTAAAACACCAGCATTTAGTGGTGGAAGTACTCAACCAGCTGTCTTCGCGCTTCAAGCCACGAGTGCCTGTCATCAAGGTAAGAATTACTCACTTTGTATCCTCAATGTACATTGAGCATACATCTTGAAGGAACCTGAGATCATAGTTAATTGTCCCACGGGAACGAGCTCCTGGGACATGAACTATCCTACGTCCTTCCCAAGGATGCCATCTATGTCCTTGACAAATGAGACGGTATCACAAATTACCCAGAAATCGATACGAACGAACTATATGCCGATCGATTGCTTAGAAAGAACCAAAAAACCCTACCCAAGTCCCAGTATACACCAAATGTATGGGGTATCGGAGCTAGCGATGGGCGATTCCGAGATGTTTTAACAATCGAAAGAATCGAAGTCGTAAAAAAAAACCATCGAGTCAACCATCGACTTGCCGTTCTACAAAACAATCGAGATGTTTTTCGATTGTTTCGAGTCAGTTGAATCGACCGCTAGTTGTCGATTGTTTCGAGTCAGTGGAATCGACCGCTAGTTGTCGATTGTTTCGAGTCAGTGGAATCGACAATTGTTCGATTCGGTCACCGGGTCTCATGTAGTCGAGGCGCATGTTAGTTAGAGGCGAGAGCGTGCCAGACTCGAGTCGAGCGTGCTGCGCTTAATTTGTGAACGTTTACCTTTACTTACGATTACGATGCACTGTTTAATTTTTAACTAGTTTTTAAATTCATAAAAATGCCACGATTTTTAAAACAATCGCGCCAACCGACCAACTCGCGAAACCCTAAACCATCGAGGAACAACTCTCGACTCGAATGAACGCGTCATGCGCCAGTCGCAATAACAGACGGAGTCGGACTCGAGTCCAAGTCGAAACAATCGAGAACCATCGACGTGTTCGAACAATCGAAACAATCGAATAAAACCTCTCGCCATCGCGCATCGCTAATGGGAGCTATAGGCTGACAAATTATGCATGACTAGCTTTTGCCCGCGGCTTCGCCCGTGTGGATGTCGTTAACGTTACGTCAAAAACGCTGATACATGTAGTGATTAATTACCAACCAAAAGGCTAAAAACAATTTTTACGGTTTCAACTACAAAGGTTTTATACTTTTATCCCATATTTTACGCCCTCAGGGGCTGATTTCCCAAAAACACTGAAACACGTGGTATCACAATTTTCATGTTTTTTTTTTTTTTTTTTTTTTTGGTGGGAAATCATCAAATAACTTCTCCCGCTCTGGGTGGAGCAGGAGGGCGTGTCAGACTTTTACTGACTAAAACCCACCCGTGTTCCTTCATTAGCCCGTATTTCAGGGGCTGTGGTATCTCTTTCAAACGAACCCGCACCCCTGACAGGCATCGGTCCTTGCGGGCCCCATCATTTTTGTGCTGACATCTCTTTGAGGGGCGCGTGGAACACAACGCTCCGTCGACTTGGGCTTGGTCCTTACCGGACAGCGAGCTACCCATTACTCGCCGTCCGCAAGCCCATGCCTACGGTGGCCGGAAATCGGCCTGGGATTCCCGACGCCCAGGGCGTCTCCGTATCCTGCGGCGGCTAGGGTCGCGAGGGCGCATATGCTGCCTCTCCCTCACGTGCGCCGCCTCCCTCTTCGCGAGCATCACTGCTTCGCTGAAGGAGGTGACGGCTCCCCATGCCCTCTCGCTCCGTACCATGGCCTGGACCAGGGCCGGACGCGAGAGATCGCCGCCGCCGATCGCCTCCACGAGGACACGGCGGTGCTTCGCCCAAGCAGGGCAGACCGCCACCGTGTGCTCCACCGTGTCCTCAGGGCGATCTTCGCAGTGGAAACACCCGGGCGTTTCCTCCCGCCCTATCCGAAACAGGAACCTCCCGAAACAACCGTGTCCGGTGAGGACCTGCGTCAGGCGGAAGGTGAGGACGCCATGCCGCCTCTCAAACCACTCCTCAAAGAGGGGACTTACCGCCGCAATCGTGGCGTGCCCAACAATTTTCATGGTTTAAACTACTAAAATGACGGTTTTCCATGCAAACTTTCATCCTCTATTTAACTCCCTTAGGGGTTGAATTTCGAAAAATCCTCCTTATTCCTTATCTACATTATAAAGGGAACCTCTGTGTAAAATTTCAGCTTTCTAGGTCCAAGGGTTTGCGCTGGGCGTTGATGAATCAGTCAGTCAGGGCTTTTATTTTTATTTATATAGATTATCCACTAAGGATTATAATAATATATTAACATTAGTACCAAAATCAGTCATGGTGTCGACGGCTGATAAACTGCCGCCCCTGGTTCGCCCTTACTCAGCAGTTATCCAGGCATTGCAAATAATAACAGCAATGCATTACTTACGTATTACTTTACTTAGCAAAGTTTCTTCTATTCAAGTAATACAATATTTTGTTCTCTTTCCAGAAATGTATCGACATCCTGATCGAGAAGGAGTACTTAGAGCGCACGGAGGGTGAGAAGGACACATACAGCTATCTCGCGTGATTGCGCCGCACTATGTAATAAATGATATATAAACAATATTATGTAATCTACACGACTTTTATTTTTATTACTATCTTAATAGGATATCCGTCTTACCTACCTCTCCTTTTGTTGGGTTAATTAAGGGACTTCTTTCCACGGGATAAGGTCCAGTTTTCTGGTACATATTTTTTACCATTGGATATATTGGCATGGCATACAGGGGATATTGTAGCTTCCCAACAGTGAAAGAATTTTTGAAATCGGTTCAGTAGTTTCGGAGCCTATTCAATGCAAACAAACAAACAATCAAATCTTTTTTCTTTTTAATAAAGTATAGAAAATAGGGGACAAAAATTTGGTTATTTATAAAATTTTGGAAACCTTATTCTTTTTTGTAGGTATTTGCGCTGAATTTGTGGCTTGCCATGAGAGGGACGCCGATGTGTTTACGCTCTGGCAATCATCAAAAGGTTAAAACTCGAACCATGTGTTGTTTTTGACGTGCTGGTATGCACTTTGTTGGGTTCTCAATGCTGGGCTCAACACACCGAGATTTGAAGATTCAGGTCGCGATAAAATTCCGCCGCGATATTTTTACGTCCGTCGAAAGTGGGCCTGAACCACAAGAAAAATCAGTCGGCGGAATTACTGACTGCCTAACTAACGATGTCTGTCCTTTTGTACCGAAATGTCAACATTTAATTCTGTGGGGTGCTAAGAATGCAAGATAATGAGTAGATAATTAACACGTCAATTAATAATCAAGGATGACATGCTAGTTGCTATCAGCAATCTTATCTAAACTTACAAACTATACTTAGTAAAATTTGTTTGTATGTTGGTAAAAGGTAATATCGGAAATTACTGAATCTTCCGAAAGAAGTTCTCGAAATTATAATGAAAGCCGTTTCAAAATTCGTAACGTGGTTTAAGAAGAAGAAGAAGTGGAGAAACAGACAGACGACACAGTGACTTTATACTATTCAGAGAAGAGAAGATAAAAGTCATTTTGAACTAATTTTTTCAATGTTTTCAAGCATAGAATAGAACCCAGAAATTTCGAAATATCTCTCGTTTTATAGATAAGTGCAATAGGTAGGCGTAGGTAAACGGAGGGGCTTGTGGCTACGTAACAAGAGCCGCACGGGTCGATAGACCAGGTTAAGCTACGCTTGCCGCGGTTGGTCCGTGGATGGGTGACCATCTTTACATACCAAGACCCTCCGTGCCTTAGAAATCACGTTAAGCCGTTGGTCCCGGCTGTCATTCGTGAATCTGGCAGTCGTTACGGGTCGTCAGAAGCCCGAAAGTCTGACAACCAGTCTTACCAAGGGGTATCGTATTGCCCAGTAAGTTGTGGAGCTCAGATAGGCAGTCGCTCCATGTAAAATACTGGTATTCAGCTGCATCCGGTTAGACTGGAAGCCGACCCCATTATAGTTGGGAAAAGGCTAGGCAGATGAGAGAAGAGAAGAGATAGAAATTTTACAAATTCTGATTAAAACTCATTTTGAACTAATTTTTTCAATGTTTTCAAGCACAGAATATAACCCAGTTTCGAAATATCTCTTGTTTTATAGAGAAGTGCAATAGGCGTAGGTAAACGGAGGGGTTTGTGGATGAGTAATATTAGCTGCACGGGTCGATAGACCAGGTTAAGCTACGCTTGTTGCGGTTGGTCCTTGGATGGGTGACCATCTTTACATACCAAGACCCCTCCGTGCCTTAGAAAGTACGTTGTCCCGGCTGTCATTCGTGGATCTTTGGCAGTCGTTACGGGTCGTCAGAAGCCCGAAAGTCTGACAACACCAAGGGGTATATAGTATTACCCAATAACTGGGTTGTGGACGTCAGATAGGCAGTCGCTCCATGTTATATGCTGGTATTCAGCTGTATCTGGTTAAACTAGAAACGGACCCCAAAATAGTTGGGACAGACAGGCTAGGCAGTTGATGAATAGGTGAACCTAGTTAAATTGTCTAGTTTTCGAACATCATTCACCTTGTTTCGTTTTTTTTTTTTTCTCAACGGAAATCTCAGATGAATGAACATTGCACGAGACAAAGTTCATTTAGGTAAACTGCTTAAGTTCAAAGTAAGTAGACCGTACAGACGCCAACACATCAAGCTACCCCAATCTGTCAAATTTCTTTGATAGATTTTCAATTTTAATAGTCAAATGGGAAAATTTGACAGTTTGGGGTAGCTTGATGTGCTGGCGTCTGTACAAACCTATGGTTTCATTGTAATTTATGTCAAAATGTTTTTGTTCATAAATAAAAAGAAACTTACTTTCATGGTTACCGTAAAGTTACTCACCGATACCCCGTGGTAAGACTGGTTCCTTATCAGAATTATTTGGTCTTCAGACTTTTCTGACTACCTACCCGTAACCGTTGTGGTCACCCATCTACGAACCGACCGGTAAGATCGACCAGTTTATATTTAGCTACAGGCCTACGTATTTATGGCAGGCACATTGCATTGAAGTAAATTATCAATTATATAAGTACAACGTAATACCACAGATACACTACGTAATACTAATTGCTTACAACCGTTAGTACATATATCTATCTATATTTGTGTACATGCTTCGGTACCTACTTTATCGCAATTAGCGCTAGTAATACGCGCGAACTCGACTTGCGTACTCGTTCATTGCAATTTATTTACTTAAAAACAATACCTACTCACTTTTTGTGTCTTGTCGCAGTCGGGTAAAAAGCAAAATGTTACGGAATCCTAATTATGTGTACGGGCCCCAGAGTGTTCTAGTGCCGGCTAATATAAACTTTGGAGACTATATTCTGGGTCGGATGTGGGAACATAGAAATAATGTGGCTCTGGTACGTAGATATTAGATTTTCTAGTCATTATTAGTAGTTTAAGTTAGGTACTAAATGCACTAAGAGTTTACTTCGCAATTAGTGATTTTCCTTCCGGAATTGTGAACCTTGATAACTGTTTTATTATATCACCTACGTATAAAAAAAAAACTTCTATTAGGATTTAGACCTACATATGTGTAGCTAAGGCATGATAGGTCCTATATAAATACTGATTGCATTGCATTGAAAGGAATTCGTCTCCTTAGAATATTTTCCAGTGTTCATCATCATCATCATTTCAGGCGAAAGACGTCCACTGCTGGACATAGGCCTCCCCCAGGCTCCTCCACTTCGACCGGTCTTGTGCTTCCCACATCCAGTGGATTCCCGCGGCCTTCACAAGGTCATCGGTCCACCTTGTGGGATGCCTTCCTACTCTACGTCTTCTGGTACGGGGTCGCCACTCCAGAACCTTTCGGTCCCATCGGCCATCTGTTCTGCGAGCAGTGTTGGCTTAAAGTCAATAGCACAACATCTTTAATGTACCTATAAATAAAAAACTGTATTGTTGCATGCATTTTGACCGCGTAAGGACACAGCAAATTAAAAAAAATACTGACAGAAAATTTCCACGCAGATGGGGTCCAGACACACGTATCTACTGAATCCATCTGTAGTACACACCCTGTATTTTTCGACTACTAATGTTTTTGTAGGTATTGTGTGTAACAACTAACGAAGATAAGCTAAAAGTTAAACTACGGTTGCCGCGGTTAGTCTGTGGATGGGTGACCATCTGGTCTTAACGAGATCTCCGTGCCTCGGACAGCACGATAATCTAGGTCCTGGCTACCATTCGTAGATATCGTCAGAAGTCTGAAAGTCTGACCACCAGTCTTACCAAGACGTATCCTGTTACCCAGTAACTGGATAGTGGAGGTCAGATAGGCATAGTCGCACCATATAAGATACTGGTATTCAGTTGCATTCGGTTAGACTGGAAACTGACCCCAATATTGCTGGGAAAATGTTAAGCAGGTGATGAATCTTTATGTTGTAGTTAGATGCAAAAAAAAAACGCTTCAAAATTATGGTCTTCCGTTGAGGAGCTACGATGCCACAGACAGCCAAACAGCGGGTGTGCTCTCCAAAAAGTAAAGATTTCTTGATACATTAGGAATAATCACCCATCCACGGAATTACCGTGTAGACCACCATAGATTCCTCCGCGACCTATACTTTTACTCACTTTTTTTTACATAATTTGATATCTTCTCCAATATAAAAAATAATAATCACGTAATAATAGATAACAAACGTTTATTACATAGTGTTATAAACAGCACAATAACTGATAACGTTTTACAAACAAAATGCTATCAGATAAAATTATTATGACTTATATTGTTTTTGATTAAGCAACATTGGGCCTGAGGAGGTCCACCTCCCACTGCTGGACGTAGGCCTCTCCAATTGCACGCCATTTAGTTCGATTCTCAGCAACTCTCATCCAGCTGCTACCAGCCACCCGGCGAAGATCGTCGCTCCACCTAGCCTGAAGGCGTCCCACCTTACGTTTGCCGATTCGCGGTCTCCACTAAAGAACACGTCTCATCGGTTCTACGGCGAATGTGGCCGGCCCATTGCCACTTCAGCTTGCTAATTCTATGAGCTATGTCGAAAACTTTTGTTCTCTGCTGGATCACCTCTTTCCGGATTCTATCCCTCAGAGATACTTCGAGCATAGCTCGCTGAGCGACCTTGAATTTTTGGACCAGCCGTACCGTGAGTGTCCACGTTTCGGCTTCGTAAGTGATAACAGGCAGGACGGACGCACTGATTGAAGACTAAGTCTTTAGGCTCTGCGGAATACGCGACTAGAAGACTCGACGAAGCTTTCCCAAACGCTGCTCAGTCCCGCTGAATTCTTCTTCTTGGGGTCCACCTATCAGGCCCTTATTTCCAATATTACTTTTGTCAGTCTAAACGAAATAATGTAATCGCAGTAGGTACATCCAGGCCTTTAGACTCTCTTCTACCTTCGTGCCTTGGAAAGCAAGTTAAGGCGTTAATCCTGCCTGGCATTTTTAGATCATTGACAGTCGTTCTGTTCGTCAACGGAACAGAAACCGAAAGTCTGACAACCAGTCTTCATCATCATCATTATTTCAGCCGGAAGACGTCCACTGCTGGACATAGACCTCCTCCAATTTGGGGGGGCTTGCCATAATTGCCACGCTTGGTAGGCGGGTTGGCGATCGCAGTATGGTGGTAAAATGCATAGAGAACGCTGCTGCCCATTCTCTAGTAACTCCCTTAGTCGCCTCCTACGACGCCCACGGGAAGAGAGGGGATGGTGCTATTCTTTACGTCCGGCACCACACGGAACACACCCAGTCTTACCAAGAGGTATTGTGCTACCTAATAATTGAGTTGGGGATTAGATAAGCAGGTGCTCCATGTAAAATATTGGCATTCAGCTGCATCCGGTTAGACTGGAAGCTGACCCCCACATAGTTGGGAAAAGGTTTAGCTGAACGTATACCTCTAGGTACAAAGTGAAGTACCTAACTGAAATAACTTAAGGGCACACTTTGCGCGGGCTCGAACTCACTGGTGGGCCTGGATAAAAATCACGCTGTCTCACCAGGCTTCGTACCCGACAGAGATAGTATCAGTGGTGAGCAGTTAGACTCTAGTCTACACGCACAACGTTATTGAGTGAGATGCAGGAGCATTTTTGGCAAAAAAATCGCGAAAAAATTAAGAAAAGTCCTTCAGAAGATCGGGTTTTATGAAAAAACCACTGCATAAATCAATGACCAATAAAGTTTATTGAACTTATTGTTAATTGAACTTTGTCGGTACCGTCTTGGTTTTCGAGATTTTACACTCCTTTTATTACTTAAACACGCTCAAAGTTAGGTTAAATTAGCAAGAAAAACGAATCTTTGTTGGCTCATAACTTTTTAATAGCTTTTTATTTTAGTATTCTGTTTCCATACAGACAATAATAATAACGAGACAAAACCATACCATGTTTAATTTTTGATGTACATAGTCAGACAGTGGAGTAAAACCCTCCCGAAGTTTGTATGGAAAAAATGTGGACAAGTGTCACCTTAAGGCTTGTATACAAGCCAAGGACCTTCAGCATTTGGGCGCACTACAGTGCAGTCTTTAATCGGTGGCATTTTTAATTTATTACAACAAAAATAATGCATTTTTGTAAAAAGTATGAAATCAAATAATTTTCCGTTGTATTGCAAAGCAGTAGATTTCTTTTTTACTCTTTTGTTAGAAAATGTGATGGTGTTTTTTTTTTTTCGTATTATTTGATACTCATAGAAAAGTTATGCCTAACAAAATGACGTATACTATGTAGATTACTAATATTTTCAAGTGTTTTTTCTTTGTAAATGCCGACGAAAAGTGGTTTCATCTGCATGCTGTTTTCAACCATTCTTGAGACACGAACAATAAAACATTGCGTCTCGTTTACTCTCTGTATTTTGTGTCTCGTTCGTATCCTTGAGTAAAGTTCGGTTCGTTCGTTAAAGTCATCGGACATTGTCAATTACTACTATCATTATGAATATAAGCTCAAATCTGAAATCCCGATTTTTTAACTCTTTACCTACTTCATTTCACTAGTTAGGTATGCGAATATTCGAACATAAATGTAGCAGATGGTATTTTTTTTGTAACACTGTTTTTTTTAAAATTGTATACCTACAATTATTCCTTCAGAAGTTTTCAGTTATTTCAATTAAACATTGTTGGTATTGCTATTCAGACAGAACGACACTGCAATCCCCTTTTTCACACATTTTTATGTATGTTAGATTAACCCTCACTTGGTAAATTTGTACTTTTTAATAGAATCTAAGAGAGTTCACAATTCTCCATCTTTCTGTCGAACAAACATTTTTACAAATCAAATACCTAGTTCCCAAGATCTGAGAGTTTGTAGGCCGTTAACTGGAAAGGAATCTTTAGGTTAAAACAGAAATAAATATCAATTGATGTGTCCTACAATCAGTAACGTAAGTATCACAGTTTTTAAGAAATAACGATTCGCGCGTGTTTTGCCATTTTCTCAGAAACAACTTTTAGTGCTTAACGCCTATCTAGTTAAAGGATGGCAGTTTAGGTACACCAACGCGGAGTAGAGAAGGAGCCTATATCTCATCAGGAACATCACCTTCTTCATTCATCCGAAAGACGTCCACTGCTGTACATTAGGTCTCTCCCAGCGTCTTCACAAAGACTGATCCTGTGCTTCTCGCATCCAACAGCTTCCCAAAACCTACAAAAGGTAATCTGTTCACCTCACATAAATGCGACTTTTAACAATGAAGGTTTTTTGAAATGACGTTCACTAGATGGCAGCACTGAGACGTCAGGTCCAGGCACCTGTCAAAAGTGTCAAAGTGCCTACGGACTGAATGGTGAACGAATGAATGAAACGAATGACATCAAATATTTTAAGTTCATTGTCGAACTGGAAGACCTCTTGTCAAAGTAGCGCCAACTGGTGGCTTGAATATTCAAGAAAACCCTTGTTCCAGATAAACGGAGTAACAGACGAACGCCTAACCTATGGAGACATGATTCAGCAAGCGATGAACTTCGCTGTCTCGCTCAGTCGTATGGGCGTTAGAAAGGGAGACACGATCGGGCTGATGTCTGAGAATAGACAAGAATTCTGGGGTGCTGTGGTGGGGGTTGCTTGCGCGGGCGCCGTGTTGACTACTATAAGTACGGGGTATGTTAAAGGTATGTACACATAAATGTAGTATTAATTAAACGTATCTGGCTAAACTGATGCATGATGTTGAAATTCCCTCGTTTCTGTAGTGCCTCGGGGATGTTTGCCCAATCGCGTAGGTACTGATGGTTTCCATGCTATCATCAGGAAAAAGGTGGCATCGCTTGTGAAGACGATTCGGGGGGGGGGGGGGGTAGCAATAGCATCCTGAGAGTCGTGGCTGAGGACCCGAGAGCTCCTGTACTGAGGCATCTCATGCGGAATCATTGTCCGCATGAAATGCCTCGCAAGTACATGACTCACTAACGTTTCTGTGGGTATTAAATATACTAATCCTAGTGTATAAGTTGTAGTATCTAAGGTGTGTACTAACAAAATTGGTTCCTATGTTGTCCCGAATTAAACAATTTTTTTTATTTAAACTGGACCTTGAAAGTCAGTCTCAAGACGAGATTTCCCTGATTGAATCAAAATCAAAAGTCATTTATTAAAATTAGGCTGAGGATCAGCACTTTTCGAACGTCAAAATACATAAGACAGTCCCCCCAAAACGCCCACCCTTCGACACTTCCTAGTGCTTTAGCTGGGAAGAAGAAGTGGCGCAACAAACTCCCCAGCAGCACAGCTGTCTGTTTAGTCGGATGGACTTGATTCTATACATACATATGCAAGGTAATAAACAATAACGCATAATACCAAAAATAAAAGTCTCCTGGTATAAAGGGCTCTAAAGCTTACATATGCAATGCTGGATTATTGTTAGATCAGAGAAAAAAAAAGTATTTAACTAAATAATTATATGAACCCATATAACCTGTCACTAGGTACGCTAATTCTGGAGAAAGAACATAAACATTGTCTTGTGTTAATCACAGCGACCAACTATTCTTGTCATTTAAATAGTCGTTAATGGAATAGTAAGCCTTTAAACAAAGGATGGATTTTACTTGAGCTTTAAACGCATCAAAAGGCAAATCTAGCAAAGAAGTGGGAAGCTTGTTATAAAAGGTTATACCAAGCCCAACAAATGAGTTATGAACCTTATGAAGCCGGTGAAAGGGAGCACGTAGTTTGTCCTTATTTCTAGTGTTAACGGTGTGAATATCACTGTTTTTAGTGTACAAGTGTATATGTTGCCTAATAAATACGATGTTAGCTAATATGAATTGTGATGCCACTGTGAGAATACCAATATCTTTAAAAAAGTCCCTCAAGGAAAATCTGCCACCTAGCTGGTAAATTGCACGAACAGCACGTTTTTGAAGGACAAAAATATTTTGAATATCAGCGGCTTTGCCCCACAGCAGAATACCATAGGACATAACGCTGTGAAAATAACTAAAGTATACTAATCGAGCTGTATCGACGTCAGTGTATTGTTTTACTTTTCTGACGGCGTAGGCAGCTGAACTGAGCCTCCCTGCTAGGGTTGATATGTGTGATCCCCACTGAAGTTTGGCATCTACTGTTATGCCCAGAAAAACTGCCGAGTCTTTGGTTTCAAGCACCTCTTTATCTAAGACGATATTGGGACCTAGATTTCGGTAAGGCGAACTTTACACATTTCGTTTTTTTGGCATTGAGAACAAGGTTATTTGCCGTAAACCAATCAGTAACCATTGAGAGTGCACTGTTTACGTCGTCAAAGTCTTGTCTATTCCTATCTACTTTAAAAATAAGAGAAGTATCATCTGCAAACAGTACAACATCACAAATACCCTTTAAATAGAACGGTAAGTCATTAATATATACTAAAAACAAGAATGGGCCGAGTATTGAGCCTTGAGGCACACCTAACTGAACTGGCAGCCCGGAAGATTTTTTACCATTAATTTCTACACATTGAACCCTATTTTGTAAATAAGAATTTATTACGTTTTTTTTTTTTTTTTTTTTTGGGTGGGAAATCATCAAATAACTTCTCCCGCTCTGGGTGGAGCAGGAGGGCGTGTCAGACTTTTACTGACTAAAACCCACCCGTGTTCCTTCAGTAGCCCTTAAGCCAGGGGTTGTGGTGTCTCTTTCGAACAAACCCGCACCCCTGGCAGGCATCGACCCTTGCGGGTCCCATCATTTTTTATGCTGACATCTCTTTGAGGCGCGCGTGGAACACAACGCGCCGTCGACTTGGGCTTGGTCCTTACCGGACAGCGAGCTACCCATTACTCGCCGTCCGCAAGCCCATGCCTACGGTGGCCGGAAATCGGCCTGGGATTCCCGACGCCCAGGGCGTCTCCGTATCCTGCGGCGGCTGGGGTCGCGAGGGCGCATATGCTGCCTCTCCCTCACGTGCGCCGCCTCCCTCTTCGCGAGCATTACTGCTTCGCTGAAGGAGGTGACGGCTCCCCATGCCCTCTCGCTCCGTACCATGGCCTGGACCAGGGCCGGACGCGAGAGATCGCCGCCGCCGATCGCCTCCACGAGGACACGGCGGTGCTCCGCCCAAGCAGGGCAGACCGCCACCGTGTGCTCCACCGTGTCCTCAGGGCGATCTTCGCAGTGGAAACACCCGGGCGTTTCCTCCCGCCCTATCCGAAACAGGAACCTCCCGAAACAACCGTGTCCGGTGAGGACCTGCGTCAGGCGGAAGGTGAGGACGCCATGCCGCCTCTCAAACCACTCCTCAAAGAGGGGACTTACCGCCGCAATCGTGGCGTGCCCAGCACTGGGTTGCGACAATCGCTCTCTCCATGTCACCATGAGATCCCGCCGGAGCTCTGTCCGCTGTGCCGCGATTTCCCGCGGCAGCGGACTTACGCCCTGGCGTTTGGCCTCCTCGCGCCACTCCCACATTTGCGCGAGGACCTTTGCCTCCAGATCCCATGGCGGTAATCCGGCAAGGAGGCCCGCCGCCTCGCCGGAGATCGTGCGATATCCCCGGATCATCCTGATCGCCATGACCCTATGGGACGCCCTCAACTTGCGAGCTGGTTGGCGCCTCAATGTAGGCGCCCACACCGGCGCCCCGTATAGGGCCATGGACCGCACGATCCCCGCGTAGAGCCTCCGGCAGGAGGCGTTTGGCCCCCCTAGATTGGGCAAGAGCCGCTTCAACGCAGCCCCGGCCCGCTCCAGTCTGGGGGCCAAACGGCGGAAATGCTCCGCGAAGTTCCACCGCCTGTCGAGGACGAGTCCCAAGTACTTCATCGTCGACTCGACGCCGATGTGAACCCCTCCCACCGTTATCTGGGAACCCGTCGGTGGCGCATTCCGAGGACCATGAAACCACATGGCCTCGGACTTGTGCAATGCCACCTCGAGTCCCAGTTGCCGGATCCTATCGACGATTGTCGCAACCCCTTGTGTCGCTAAGTCGGCCGCCGCCTGGTACGACCTCCCTTGCGCCAGGACCAGCGTGTCGTCAGCGTAGCAAACTACACTGACGCCGCTAGGGAGGTCGGCGCGCAGCACCCAGTCGTACCCGATGTCCCACAGATGCGGCCCCAGGACCGAAGAATTTATTACGTTCAGAGCATCGTTATGGACACCGTAATAACGAAGTTTACGCAAAAGCGTCTCATGGTGCACGCAATCAAAGGCTTTGGAGAGATCACAAAAAACTCCAATAGCATTTTGCGAGTTCTCCCATGCGTCAAATATGTGTTTCAGCAGAGCAACACCCGCGTCTGTAGTCGAACGACCTTTTGTAAAGCCATATTGCTCATTATGAAGGAGGCTATTTAAATTAAAATGTTTTAGCAACTGCTTGAGTATTAACTTTTCAAATATTTTGCTAAATGCAGGTAAGATAGAAATAGGCCTGAAATTACGTATGTCATTTTTATTACCTGATTTAAATAATGGTATGACTTTACTACTCTTCATAAGGTCAGGAAAAGTTCCTGAATCAACACATTTATTAAAAGTGAATCTAAGAACTCATGCCGCAAAAGCGCTTGCGACCACTAAACCAATAAGGGAATCGAAGCAGGAGGGTTTCTTGCAAAATAATGAACCAAAGAGATCATTATGAAGATCCTTGGCTGCCTCAAGGTCTAGTGGTCCTAATTGCTACTGGTATTGCTAGCCTGGAATCCCAGGTTCGATCTTAGGTCGTAGGTCGTGGGTACGAACCCATTCAGGCAACTTTGTGTTAATGATTTATCACCGCTGCTCGCAAAACGGTGAAGGAAAACATAGTGACGAAACCGGCATGTCCTAAAACCAAAAATTGTAAGACGTGACATCTAGCAACCCGCTCAAAAAAACAGGGTGGAACAGTAACAGTTATCATCGGTAACTGTCGTAAGCATGAATAGATAAAAGCTGGTGACTGTCCTGTGTAATGCGCTTATTACACTTGACTGAATTTAGGCATCTAAATTCAGTCGTTACTGAATTTAGTCAAGTGTAATCGCAATTAGCAAGTTAGCATCCTAAATTCAGAAGCAAGGATGGTTTCTAACTGACTAAATCATTTAGAAGCCTAATTAGAAACGCATTTAGGAAGGTGTAATCGCATTTAGTATTGACTTTACTCTTCAGTCGCTACGTAACTGTCCGTGCGTGAGGAGTTGAGGACGTACACTTTTGTTTTGTATTACTGATGCAAAACAGGAAAAAATGCTAAAAACTATTGTTTTTATTTTAATAAAAATTGTGAGCTTTTCAGAACAAAAATCATGCACCTTCAATTTTTTCGAAAATTCAATCGAGTGGGATAAAAAAAAGGTGGATTTAATTGATACTCTGTAGGGTTTTTTTTGGGTAGATTGATCGGTAAAAGGCGTACTTAACATTAGTGGTTTCCTCATTATTTTTGATTGGGCACCTGATTTTTCAAAAAATTAGATAGGTACGAAAAGCCTTTTTTTTTGTTGCCTTTTCAAATTCATGTAATGAGTAATTAAAAATGTTGTATTGAAAAATCAATTGCTAATCATTGTAGATTTATTCAAATTTTTGACCTCAAATTTCCTGTGCGATCATTGGTTGCCGAGAAAAATATAATTGTTTTGTCAGTAATTTTCGAACGATTAGGTACTCGATTTGTTTTGACGAGAAACAATTTGGAATCCAATCGCTTTTTTAAATTTGCTGTATGACCATTTTTCTTCAAGATACAGCCTATTGAAATCGACCAAAAAATTGTTTTTTTTTCTTTCCTTAATTTTTGTGAGAAGTATATTTTAATTGAGTCAACGGCCAGGGCTACGCAAAGGCCAATTTTTTGGTGTCTTGACAATTTGGAGCCATTCTCGTATGTACACGGCACGTCCAACTCCGTCGCGCTTTAACTGGTAACTGATTCAGTAACTAAATTTAGGACAGTGTAATCAGAAGCTTCTAATTTGCTTTTAAGTTGCTTCTGAATTTAGATGCCTAAATTCAGCCAAGTGTAATAAGCGCTTTAGGGATTTTATAATTTCGAGGAACAGTAGTTGTTATTTCAGTTTTTTTGTCACAGTTACTGTCTGTTATCATCTTTTACCTGTTATATTTAACTGTTACGATAAATATGTCACTCCTAGATCAGACACAACATCCATCGTCAGAGTATCCTCGTTTTTATAAGCTTTACACCCTGTACCTCATACTTCTTTCTGTCTTTCAGGTGAAATAATCCACGTAACAAACATTTCGAAACCAAAATACATAATCTGCTCTCCAATAATGTACAAAACACACGCAAAAACGCTCAAATCATTGAATTTCGTGAAGAAACTCATCTTATTCGGCGAGGAAAAACAACATGGCGTCTTAATGTACAACGACATGGTATTTGAAAATAACGGTCATATTAAAAACGTGATGTACGAAGAGTTTCATTCTGTGGAAGTACAGGGACAGTCTGACACATTGTTTATTATGTATTCTTCTGGGACCACTGGGCTGCCTAAAGGAGTTATGTCAACGCATCTAAATGTCATTACTGCGTGTTGCTTGTGAGTTCATTGAAGGTTATTAATTTATTAAGTACTTTACTATGAACTACTCATGAATTTTCTAGGTACAAAATTCACTTAAAACAATTTGGAGTTCTGTGAAATCCGGATTCTGTTTCTATTAGGCAAACAATTTGAAGGAAAACTCACTACGTACAGACGCCAGCACATCAAGCTGCCCCAAACGCGCCGTCAAAGATGTCAGCAACCACAGGTGGGGTCCGCAAGGGCCGATGCCTGCCAGGGGTGCGGGTTTGTTCGAAAGAGATACCACGGCCCCTGGCATACGGGCTACTGAGGGAACACGGGTGGGTTTTAGTCAGTAAAAGTCTGACACGCCCTCCTGCTCTACTCAGCAGGAGAAGTCATTTGATGATTTCCCACCCAAAAAAAAAAAAAAAAAAAAAAAAAAAAAAAAAAAAAAAAAAAAAAAAAAATGCTTACGTTGTAAAGTTGAAAGTCTATCAGAGAAATTTGACAGATAGCTTGATGTGCTGGGCTCTGTACATAACAAAACATCACGCCTTGTTTCCCCGAAGGAGTGGGCAGAGCTGTAACTAGAAAACACCCACATTTCGCCAGCTATGTTGAAGTCCCATGTAATAGGGGGCGAGCCTATTGCCATCAACCGAGAACAAATCCAGTCTCCGGGCTATTGAGAAACTCCAGATGGAAAAATCCAATAACACTTTGCCTGATCTTAGAATCGAACATAGAACCTCATATTCAACAGTAGCGCTAGCGACCAATAGACCAACGACGCAGTCTCTCTCACTAGGTAGGAATATTGATAAAACAGTGAATTTAGTAAATTATCATTTCTATTTTACCTTTTTTTTATTGTTTACTTCAAAGTCCGGGTTGTGTCCCATCTGTCCGGGTTTGAACCCAGCAGCGTTTAGAATAGGTACTTAGCAGCTCTGAATGTGGCCGGTTTGCAGCAATGCGGTTCTTACACGGTTACAACGTTGTGTTAATTCTCCAGGCCAGCAAGTATCGACCCTACAATGATCGGGGTCACGATAACCCCTTGGTACCACGTCATGGGTCTGGTGGGGACACTGACTGCCTTCGTCACGGGAAGAACAGGGGTCTACCTCGCGAAGTTCGATGTGGAGACGTATTTGAAGACCATTGAAAAGTATCAGGTGAGTTACACGAATATAGTATGATTTGCTAAAAACTTTTTGCGTTTGATAGTCTAATTGTTACTTTAAGGAAGGCTATTAGTTAACATCACGCTATCACTAGGGCCCTCAAACTCAAAGCATTTATTTCAAATAAACCAATTACAGGCACTTTTGAATTGTCAAGGTCGGTGAGTTAGAAATATGAAGCTAGTTGCCCATTTCAAAGCGTAGGTACCTATGGAGAAGAACGGGCAAGAAACTCCATGGACACTCTTTTAAAATCATGATTTTGTTACAAAAAGTTGGTCACATCATTATGTTGAAATTTTCAATGTGAGAACGATGTAAAAAGTGCACATTAAAAGCGTCCGTAATTAGAACAAAAATAAAATTAAAATAAGCCGTGGGAGCTAAGAGATGACCAGTTCCTCAGGCTCAGGAACCAAACAACAGGGGAGCCGGGGGGAATGGGAGTCAGTGGGTAATGAGGGTCTTTTCAAAAAGAAATGAATCCAAAGCTAAAATACGGCCAAAATACGGCTATGTCGCATGGGGTATAGCTCTGCACCCCTCTCGCTCTCCCCAATACGCCGACCCGCTAGTCACGGTTAAATACACAGAGTAAAGTGCCCACTACAGCTCGAACTTATGACCTTCAATTCGTAAGTCTGGGCTGATACCACATGGCCACTACTGCTCCGCGAATTAACTATCCAGCGAGAACGAATAAATCAATGTTCTTCATTTCCAGGCAGTTCAACTGACAGTGGTGCCACCGGTGCTGGTTGCAGTGTGTAAGAACCAGTCGAAGTACGACCTGACTTCTGTGAGGATAATCTACTCGGGTGCTGCTCCTCTCCACAAGGATACTATCAACTCTGTTCACGAGAAGTAAGTTCCTGCTATACAAATTTATTTTTAGGTTTTTAATTCGTCGTTAACCAACTTAAAAAAGAAGGAGGTTATCAATTCGACATGTTTTTATATAAGTAAATATAATGTATCTGGATGTTTTTTTTTTTGTTTGACAATTTTTTTAAATGATACCTTGCTAGATTTATCGCCCCTGAAACCCCCTGTATATTAAATTTCATGAAAATCGTTGGAGCCGTTTCCTAGATTCAGATTATATACATTTATATAGAAGAATTGCTCATTTTTTTTTATTTATGTTCGTGCATAACTCCGTCATACAGGAAAAGTTTTTATCCAGTGCGCAAATTTTAACCATGAATTCAGCATATCATTCTAGAACCCTTAGCGCAGAAATCTTTCGCCGGTTGTACAGAAAAAAATCAGCTGGTCCATACATTTTGACTGCGTAGGTATTGCACTTTTCTATGAAACAGCTGATTTTTATTTGTGTAACCGGCGAAAAATTTCTGCGCTAGGGGTTCCAGAATGATATGCTGAATTCATGGTTACAATTTGTGCACTGGATAAAAACTTACCCTGTGTATAGACAGATTTGCAAAATTCTTTTAATGTTCGAAAGGGGTTTACTCCGAAATGGTCCCATTTAAATTTCATATAGATCTGATCATGTGTTTCGGAGACAGACAACGGAACTCTTCAAAATATGACAGCAAATCAACTGCGATTGCTGCTATCGCATAAAATATGCGTTGTAATGACCCCAAGGATGATGAAATTTCGAATTGGTGTGGGGTAGGTAGATACTATAACTAAAAAGTAAAACGTTCACTGCTGGACATAGGCCTTCTCCAAAGGGAGGGAGTTTGCCATAATCGCCACGCTTGGCAGGCGGGTTGGCGATCGCAGTATGGTGATTAAATGCATAGAGAACGCTGCTGCCCATTCTCTAGTAAGTCCCTTAGTCGCCTTTTACGACACCCACGGGAAGAAATAGGATGGTGATATTCTTTTATGTCCGGCACCACACGGAACCGGGTAATAATAATCTGTATTCGTATCATTTCCAGGTTCCCCAACCTCCAGGGCGTGTACCAGGGCTACGGGTCTACGGAGATGACGCTGGCAGTTCTCAGGTTCCCCAACGACGAACCGAACTTTCACAAGATAGGAAGTGTAGGGCGTGTGGTTGCTAATACTGTGGTTAAGGTAAGTTTAAGGTTTTTGTTTGGGTAGTTTTTTTTATCATAATCATCATCATTTCAGCCGAAAGACGTCACCTGCTGGACATAGGCCTCCCCCAGGCTCCTCCACTTCAACCGGTCTTGTGCTTCCGTAGAGTGGGAAGGAGTCCCACAAGGTGGACCAATGACCTTGTGAAGGCCGCGGGTATCGGCTGGATGTGGGAAGCACAAGCTTTTATATAATAATAAATGAATAATTAATTATTTATTAATATTTAAAAACTTAAATTATAATTTATGCGGCCTACTCAAATGTACTGTTCGTCGTATCGTTCTATTAGTCCTATCGGTCGTGGGTATAATAGTATATTCAAATTAATTTTTGAGCGTTAAATTATGGGTAATTAACTAATTATAAATAAATTATAAGTAAGTAAGTAAATTATAAGTAAATAAGAATTTTATTAAGACTTTTTATGAATATGAATAATGTTCAGTGTGGTGCCGGACGTAAAGAATAGCACCATCCCATTTCGTCCCGTGGGTATCGTAGAAGCCCGACTACGGGACTTACTAGACAATGGGCAGCAGCGTTCTCTATGCATTTTACCACCATACTGCGATCGCCAACCCGCCTGACAAGCGTGACGATTATGGCAAAATCCCTCCCTTTGGAGGAGGCCTATGTCCAGCAGTGGAGTTTTCCTGCTGAAATGATGATGATGACGTTTTATGACACCTTAGCACAACAAATAAACGATACCAAAATCAAAAATGAAAAAATAAATAAAAATTAAATGCAAAAAAGTATCCCTACTAAATCCCACACTAGCATAAACCGTTTTTTTTTGGTTGGGCTAACATCAAATAACTTCTCCCGCTCTGGGTGGAGCAGGAGGGCGTGTCAGACTTTTACTGACTAAAACCCACCCGTGCATTAGCCTGTATGCCAGGGGCGGCGGTATCTCTTTCGAACGAACCCGCACCCCTGGCAGTAGCATACCCCGTGTCGTGGGATGTAGTTATTTCGAAGTCAAAATTACAATTATTGGGTTTGTGTAGACATTACACTGTAGTGTAGTTGGTATGTTTGTAGTAATGTGTATGTGTACCTACTAATTAAAGCTGTTAATAGGAGTTTAAAATGTATTGCTATTAAAAATAAGATTATGTAGAAGCGCCTATGAAACGGTTAACAGTGGAATTGGTAATTTTTTTCTCTCATTTAGTTTTAATCATTCAGCAGTTTGAGTCGGTCTACCCAAATGTCCTTTCTTTCGTCTTGTTCATCGTATCGTTGAGCTCTTCAAGTTCTGAGTTGAGCTGCAGGATTAGATAAATGCGTGCACTGACTAGACGGGTCCACTCAAACTGTGTGGTTCTTTCCTCGACATATCATTTCATACGCCAATCTACATGGTCTTCACATGATTTACCTTACAAACCTGTCTATAGGTATAGGTTTTTGAATTACTTTAATCCAATCATTTTTAACCATGTATTTTCTGCTCTTTCCAGGTAACCGACCTAGAAACAGGCAAACCTCTAGGCCCAAACGAGCGTGGAGAAATTTGCGCCAAAGGAGAACTGCTGATGAAAGGCTACGTGGGTAAGAACAAGGGGTCAGACTTCGATGATGAGGGGTTCTACAAGACAGGAGACGTGGGGTACTACGACGAGGACCGGTACTTCTTCATCGTGGACCGGCTGAAGGAGCTCATCAAGTATAAAGGATATCAGGTCAGAATATTTATTCATTTATTTCATTTTTACGAAAACTTACAGTTATACAGATCCAGTGAGTTAAAGTTTATTCAAAAATATGGCCAATTACAAGTTTCCATGTCAGAAAAACGAATATTTTTCCACTATCTAAATGTCCAGTTTTCTTTATCATCATCATTTCAGCCGAAAGACGTCCACTGCTGGATATAGGCCTCCCCCAAGCTCCGCCACTTCAACCGGTTCTGTGCTTCCCGCATCCAGCGGACTCCTGCGGCCCTCACAAGGTCATCAGTCCACCTTGTGGGAGGCCTTCCGACTTTACGTCTTCCGGTACGCGGTCGCCTCTCCAGAACTTTTCGGCCCCATCGGCCATCTGTTCTGCGAGCAATGTGCCCTGCCCACTGTCACTTAAATTTGGCAATTCTTCGGGCTAGGTCGGTTACCTTGGTTCTCCTGCGGATCTCTTCATTCCTGATTCGATCACGCAGGGAAACTCCAAGCATAGCCCTCTCCATCGACTTTTGTTCCCCCAGTTTTCATACCTTCTTACAAATACAAAACGGGCTTGCCTATGGCACCTTCCTTGCTATCCTTTCGTGCAACTTTTCTTCTATCAAACGCCTACGAATAGTGCGTGCAGAGATTGCTGAAGGGTTGTTTCATCAAAATATTATTTTCTTTGAAAAGGATTTTGTTTTGCCGAACGAACGGTATTTCGATCATCTCAACGAGATAACTTTCTCTATTTAGGTACACGCGGAACATTTGAAGTAGTTTGATACGCGGCAAAATGCTGCGCAGCGTGGAAACCCATCGTTATTGAGCATTGTAGATGGTCGGCTATCTTTTTATACGACCAATTCTTCTCGCGAAGCTTGATTATTAATTCCCTTGTAGATTTATCACAACTTTTTTTTTGCCCTATTGTTCTCATTATGAAACAATCCACTTTTAAAAAGCGCCAAAATTATACAGATAGTGACCTAAAACCACAGAGCCACAGAGTGTGCTCTATTTAATAAAAATAAATATAATATTTTATTTATTAATAAAATAAAATATTTGAATAAAAAAGTAAGCTATTCAGCGTTCTTAATTATGTGACCAGCCAGTAACTAGAAATGCTAGGTACAGACCTAATGTATAAAGTTTATATAGTTTTTTTTTTTTGCCAATGATGTGTATCAATGTAAGTCTCGGTATCGCAAAACTTTTCCATACTAGCGGTCTAGTATGGAAAAGTTTTGCGATACCGAGAGAAATACAAAAAAATACGTGCAATTGGCTATACTTGTTAGTTTGAAAAATAAGCGTTTTTAATTATATGACCACCACTGTATATGTACGCTTATCTTCATTCAGGTCCCCCCAGCCGAATTAGAAGCAGTACTCCTGCAACACGAAGGCATCAGGGACGCAGCCGTCATCGGAATTGAAGACAGAACAGCCGGGGAGGTGCCTCTAGCGTTTGTGGTGGCCCAGCCAGGGAGGACGTTGACTGAGAAGGAAGTTAAGGAGTTTGTGGCTGAGAGGGTTAGTACTTATTGATGATTTTAAAAAATTGGAGCTTACTGCGTTGCTCCAACCAGCTCGATACAGGGACTGACGAAAAAGAAACCGACGGAAACCGCACCATTTTACTTACTTAGACGCACTTTTTCCACATTGCCTAGATGACACCGAAATTTCCTAATCCAACTAATATTATAAATCCAAACGTTTGTATGTTTGGACGTTTAGTTATTTAGATGTTTGTTACTCAATCACGCAAAAATGGCTGAACAGATTTGGATGAACACAGATAGGTTATATGCAACCTGGAATCCTGTTCCGTGTGGTGCCGGACTTAAAAAGAATGACACCATCCTATTTCTTCTCGTGGGTGTCGAAGAGGGCTTACCAGAGAATGGGCAGCAGCGTTCTCTATGCATTTTACCACCATACTGCGATCGCCAACCCGCCTGCCAAGCGTGGCGATTATGGTAAAACCCCCCCAAAAATGGAGCCTGGAGTAGGCCTATGTCCGGCAGTCGACGTCTTTCGGCTGAAATGATGAATGATGATGGAGTTGGATTAACACATAGGAATTTTTATGCCAATAAGACGTTCCCGTGGGATAATTTTTGAAGACCACGCGGGCGAGGCCGCTGACAAAACAAGTTAATTATATCTTCAATTCGTTTACAAGTACATAATAAAGAGTATTCTATTCTATTATTTTCTCTTTCAGTTATCGAACCCCAAACACCTCCGCGGCGGTGTGCGCTTCGTGCCACAGATACCCAAGTCGCCCAGCGGGAAACTCTTGCGCAAAGAACTCAGAAAAATGCTGAAGACTGCGAAGAGTAAGCTGTGATTGAAGAAGAGTAATGCTGTACCTAAATAGCTTTAGTAAATTATGTAAAGCTGTTAATTTATAAGTACTTAAAGCAGCTCTAGTGTGAGTTTATTTTGACGGCGTTCGGCGCCCTGCTTGGCCCTGGATTGGTGACGGCCCATCGGAGCGCCGAACGCGGTCGATGCGTAAAGTTGAGATGGTTAAGAGCGTTCGTCCCGCGCAGGCTGGTAACGTCGCATGTTTGTGTTTTTTGTGATTATTTCATTAATCATAAATCAAAGTAGGTACGATTTTTTTTTTCAGCCAAGCATATTATCATCATCATCATTTCAGCCGAAAGACGTCCACTACTGGACATAAGCCTCCCCCAAAAGGGGGGCTTTGCCATAATATATATAAATACCAATCTAGCGTTGATATTTTTGAACGTTAACTCTTAAATAAAAACATTTAATCGTAATAGGTACTGCAGATAGAAAATAATTGCAAAAAAATAGCACACAAATGTTTAATACCAACGATCAAGTGGTTGGCTAAAAAAAATTACTCTGATTTATATTTAATGAGAAAATCACGAAAAACTACTTGAAATGCGACATTGGTGCCGATTCTGTTGTACACCGAACTAAACTATAACTAAAATTCCTTACTTTTTACTATGAGAATCTAAACGCTATTCTTAAAAAAAATATCTCTAAATTTAAAAACTATTTTGACACAACTAAAATCGAATTTGACAATCGCGACTCGCACGTGGTATGTTTTGGCCTCGCAACGTAGTACTTGTTTGCCCTACCCCGTGTTTTTTTTAGAGCCAGCAGCGCGCCGGGGTCGGCAGCCTCGACGTGATTTATTTGGAATTTTCACTTTTTTCATGGAAAATATGAAAAATTATTATCCACATGTTGAGTTTTATATGTGTTTGCAGATTTATAAAGGGGGTCGAAATTTTCATTATTTTTGCGATAGGACACACCATTTTCGAGATATAAGCAAAAGAAAAGAAAAAAAATACATTACTATTTTTGCACCAGAAGTCGAGGTGTCGGTGTGAATTTTAGTTCTTGACAACTAATTTTATTCCACACCTATTTAATCGCGATTAAAAATAGTCAGATTTAGTTAGAGAACCAAAATTTTAGGTTGAATAGAATAATGTAATTGACAACAACAGAATAGCAAAATTACCATTTTCACTAAACTAATAATTCAGTGCAATCTTAGTGCTGTCAAACTAAAATATAGTTAAGTTGTGTCACTTTAGTCAATTTCAGAATAGGAAATCGTCGTTTGACAGGAATAAACTAAATTTTGGTGATTTTTAGTCTAGTTTAGAGAATTTTGTAACAACAGAATCGGCACCATTGCCAGCCCGCACCGGATGAGGGCTCTTAAAAGAAACTCACCCTAGGGCCTCTGATAATTTACAAGGTAATCTAAATTAAGGATGGCGGAGGAGATAAAAGTAATCGCTTATTTTGAGAGCGATCCGAAATAAAAGAAAATTGGTAGTTTTTGGAACGAAGTGCTTCTCAGCTTGTGGTAGTGGTAAACTAGTAGACATCGTCATGAAACGAAAACTGTGGAAATCGGCATGTATCGCAAATGCGTTATGGCCCCTCCATGCGACTTTTTATGACATACTAGTACCCGCCCCGGTTTCGCACGGGTAGTAGATCATATTATGCTTACATGTTTGTCATTTCTTCGGTCACATAAAACATTAACTAATTATACATCTTAGCCTTTCTCATGAATCACTCTGTCTTTTGGTGGACCGCATGAAAATCCGTTCAGTATTTTTTGAGTTTATCGCGAACAGACAGACACACAGATGCGTCGGGAGACGTTGTTTTATAATATGTAGGATAATAGAAAGAGACAGAGGGAGATATCGTTTTCATGGTTTTCGAGGGTGCGTAACCCAATAGTGAAGTTTTTATAACCATGGTGTTTTATACTATTTGAATTGTTGTAAAAGTTTTACATTGTTGCGATGAGTAGTTTTGTTATGAGTAAATTATGTTACAAGTTTTTTTAATCATCTTTTATTGTTCCTTTAGTCATTCTTCTCCAACTCCATTTTCAGCAGTACAGACTCCGCTATCGATAAGTCGCCCAAATCTAAAAGCTCGTTTACTGTCCATACACACGAGCGACAATCGTCAACTTCAGCTGTTGATTCCCGTCGACGCCCGCCGACATAACGTGGCAGATAGGTGGGACAGCCCCATACTGGGACATTGGATACGCCTACATGCCACTCTTATGTGGCGTATTAATAAATATAGTTTGTGTTAATTCTCCGGTAAGTACTAACACTAGTTTCTAAGTCGTTTGTATACTAACCAAATGGACGCTATGAATCTGAAATAAACGACTAAACAGACAGCTGTGCTGCCGGGGAGTCTGTTGCGCCACTTCTTCTTCCCAGCTAAAGCACTAAAAAGTGGGGAAGGGTGGGCGTTTTGGGGGTCTGTCTTATTTATTTTGACGTTCGAAAAGTACTGATTCTCAGCCTAATTTGAATAAATGACTTTTGATTTTGATTTTGAATGCAAAATTATGTTCTCAATGAGCTACCTCATCGGCTTTCGGTGCCGCTGTAATTTCAGGCCCAGCTGACATTCAGCTTGTTCTGCAGGTTGGCAATACATTAGCGGAGCCTCTGGTTAAGCAGATGTCTATAGGCAGCTGTGAGAGATCACCTAAGGGGTTTTGCCATAATCGCCACGGTTGGCAGGCGGGTTGGCGATCGCAGCGGTGGTGAAATGAATAGAGAACGCTGCTGCCCATTCTCTAGTAAGTCCCTTAGTCACTTTCTACGACACCCATGGGAAGAAATTGGATGGTGCTATTCTTTTACGCCTGGTACCACACGGAACACCGACACCACACAAAACAATAAAGGAAAGGAGATGGGCTACTTTGGATGAGTAGAATTAAAAACTTTAAAAGCAGTTTTGCCGGAATAGCTACTTATTACATAAAGTCCGTGTATTACGCGGATGTAAGAGAAAATAAAAAAGAAAAAACTTATTAAACATGTAACACATAAATTGGCTGTCCCACTTCGTTTTAAAACAGAACAATAACCGTTTCGAATGCCCTGACCACGTGACCACTGTTATTTACCTACCTATTACTAAATGGTTACGTAAACATTTCACCAAAACTTGTCGTGTCCAAAATCTTCGTCATTCGCTCCCCTCTGGCCGGAGCGAACGCAGATCAATAATACTTTCAGTTTTAAAATAACGAACCAATAAAAAGAACATCGAACGTACCAAATTCAAAGTGCTGTCAAAAAATTTAAATTTAGAAAATATTGCTGTCAAAATAAAAAATGTTTACCCCAACCATGGTGCTAGTTTTTATGCATTTATTACGAAACGTTATCTGTGATATCGATTTAGATGTAGTTAACAAAAACCTGTTTGATTCCAAAAACTTTATAAACAAAAACACTGATGTGGTCCTAACAAAACTGTTGAGTGAAAACAAATTCAATGCAGATATCATTAAAAGTGTCGGGAAAACGAATGATGTGGTCAACAACTATGAAGATCTAACGATAATGGACGATAACGGTAATTTGAAGAACTTGAAATTCAAATCGGCTTTGCCAAAATCGCAATTTGACAATTTGATCAATAGTGAAGTGAGTTTGACAAAAGTGAATGACAAAGTGACACAAATAGACCGACCGGTGACTGATAGTTACGATGAAGACGAAGTGAAGTTTGAAGCTGGGGGTCAAAAGCCGAAATTCTTTGATGAATTGGGACGTAAGTATTTTATTGAACACTTTATTAGTTTACTAGCACTTTTGCAGCGATTTTGTCTGCCCTGTACTCCCACTCCGTGGAAATTTGGAAAAACCCGGCCTTATATATATCATAAAAAGAACCTTTGTGCAAAAACTCAGCTTTCTAGGTACAAAGGTTTGGGCTCCGCATTGATAGATGTCAGTCAGTGAGTGGACTATGACATTCACGATCCTACGGCGGAAAGTAAACTAACTGATTCATAAAAGCTAGATACTAACGGTACATAATCATTTAAGTGTCCTAAATTCAATCAGCTATCTGTATACCTATATACTTATATACCTGCCGGTATTTAAGAGCGTTTATTCCGTAAATGGGCAACGTCGCAAATATCTGTCAAATATTTCACCGTTTTGATTAATTTGACAATATTACTGTATGGAAATATGAAATATCGCTAACTAGTGACCTAAAATATTAATTATGAAATGCAATGATTATTATCTTAACACCGAATGTTTCGTTTTACATGTAAAAAAAGAACTTGGAAACTTTCCAAATGCCCTTTAAACACCTAAAACGGTTACAACATCAAATTCAATGTTATAATTGCAAATTATGATTTATATTTTAGGTCACTAGTTAGCGATAATTCATATTTTCATACAGTAATATTAATATATTAATAAAAACAGGTAAATATTTGACAGTTAATTGCGACGTTGCGTTGCCAACTTTCGGAATAAACGCTCTTAACACATTGGTTTTATGTCTCGAGGCCAAGAGCAAGCCCATTTAGTAATAAAAAAATAAAAATAAAATATATAATCGGATTATGATGATTTGACAGATGTCGCCACCAGTTACATTGACAACACTATCAAGCGCTGCGGTGCTTGTCCTATTTTTTTATTTTTAACCCCCGACGCAAAAACGACGGGGTGTTATAAGTTTGACGTGTCTGTGTGTGTGTGTGTGTGTCTGTCTGAGGCAACGTAGCTCCCGAACGGATGAACCGATTTTGATTTAGTTTTTTTTGTTTGAAAGGTGTATTAGTCGGGAGTGTTCTTAGACATGTTTCATCAAAATCGGTTCAGCCGTTTGAAGATTATCAGCTCTTTTCTGTTTGAAAAAGGGATTTTAGCCTCTTCCATGTGTCTGATCAACTCAAAATTTGGCATTCTATTACTTCAATGATATTAGATGAAAAAAATAACCTTGAACTGATGCTGGAGCAACAACTGGAATTTCCAGGAAACCCAAGTTATTCACCAACAAACAGCAGAAGTATCGTGTTTGGGCTCATTGAAAAGGTCTCAATGAATAGATTATAGATAAATGGTGATTTAAGGTAGACATTAAGTTTAAAAAGCAAGAAATAAAAATTAAATTAAAAATTTAAAAAACCCCCGACCTAAACAAAAACTCTAAAAAGTAAAAAATAATATTTATAGGCCTTTTAATTTGAACGTAATATTTTGACCAGGGCATTGTCAAGTCGGGGGACGGCTAGGCCTCTGTTTGGCGTTTTCATTGACCGTCCCCCGACTTGACAATGCCCTGGTCAAAATATTACGTTCAAATTAAAAGGCCTATAAATATTATTTTTTACTTTTTAGAGTTTTTGTTTAGGTCGGGGGTTTTTTAAATTTTTTATTATGAATGTCATCGGTAACGAAACCTGTTTGGAAGTCGGATGGCTAAGTTTCAAAGGGTTTTGCAGAGTAAAAAACCCTCAATATCCAAATATATACTCAGATTAGATAGAAATGTATGCGTTGGTTGATCGACATTGTCGACTTCATTCAGCAGAAAGATGTCCGCTGCTTGACTTAGGCCGCCCACATAATTAGCCTATAATGTTCCCACTGCTGGTTTAAAATCAAAATATTTTATTTCACGTAAACCTGTATGGGCACTTATGAAACGTCAGAAGCTAGGTGTACGTTCCAATTTGTCGCTTCCTATGGAGAAGAGCTGGCAAGAAACTCCACGGTTACTCTTTTAAAAATAATTGGCTTTAACAATTTTTTTCGAATTACAGAGATAAAATGTATGGGAGGACAGTGCAGGCCTGTCAATAAGTACCAGGTACTTAGACGAATACAGAATAGAAAATCGTCTACAAATCTACAGTCTGTAAGGCCTACAACGTTCTCTCATTCACAATATGTAAAAGAATCTACATAAATAAAATTTAAAATTTAAAAAACCCCCGACCCAAACAAAAACTAAAAATTTAAAAATAATATTTATGGGCCTTTTAATTTGAACGTAATATTTTGATCAGGGCATTGTCAAGTCGGGGGACGGCTAGGCCTCTGTTTGGCGTTTTCATTGACCGTCCCCCGACTTGACAATGCCCTGATCAAAATATTACGTTCAAATTAAAAGGCCCATAAATATTATTTTTAAATTTTTAGTTTTTGTTTGGGTCGGGGGTTTTTTAAATTTTAAATTTAATTTTTATTTCTTGCTTTTTAAACTTAAATTGCTTTTTTAACTTTTTAAATTTAAAACTGTCTCCCTTAAATCACCATTTATCTATAATCTATTCATTGAGACCTTTTCAATGAGCCCAAACACGATACTTCTGCTGTTTGTTGGTGATTAACTTGGGTTTCCTGGAAATTCCAGGTGTTGCTCCAGCATCAGTTCAAGGTTATTTTATTCGTCTAATATCATTGAAGTAATAGAATCCCAAATTTTGAGTTGATCAGAGGCTAAAATCCCTTTTTCAACCAGAAAAGAGCTGATAATCTTCAAACGGCTGAACCGATTTTGATGAAACATATCTAAGAACACTCCCGACTAATACACCTTTCAAACAAAAAAAACTAAATCAAAATCGGTTCATCCGTTCGGGAGCTACGTTGCCTCAGACAGACACACACACACACACACACACACACACAGACACGTCAAACTTATAACACCCCGTCTTTTTTGCGTCGGGGGTTAAAAATGAACCTGTTTGAACCAAGTGACATGATTTCCAGGACAATCACTAATGAATAGTCGATATTAAAATTGATGTATAATGTCAAATAATGACGAGAATATGTTTGTCTCTGTGAGAGGGAATGGGCTATACCTACCAAGCAGAGCTAGTGCGGTTTGGTAGATGTCACATGTCTTCGAATTTTTGTACCTAGGACATGCCAGTTTCCTCACGATGTTTTCCTTCACCGTTTTGAGAGCAGTGGTGATGAAATAATTTACACAAAGTAAAGCGCCTGCCTGGGTTTGAAACTACGTCCTACAACTTGGAAGTCACGGTCGTTATCACTGGGCCACTACTACTAACAACCATTGTAAAATCGACCGGTCTGAAGGTTTTTGCATCCTGCGGATTCTCTTTAATCACAATCAAAGTCAAAAGTCATTTATTCAAACTAGGCTGAGAGTCAGCACTTTTTGAACGTCAAAATTACAAAAGACATTCCCCCGGCACAGCCGCCATTCACCACTTCCAAGTGCTTTAGCTGGGAAGAAGAAGTGGCGCAACAAGCTCCCCAGCAGCACAGCTGTCTTTTATGTTTGAAGAACTTGATTCTATGCAATAGTATGTGAGTAATTAACATTACTAAACACAAAATTATTGGGCATATGTCAGCTAGCACGTCTCTCAAGTTACATGATATATTCCGTCTCTAATATTTGAGCCAAAATAACTAAAACCCACAAAGTTTGGTACATACATCGGGAACCTGTTTTTTAATTTGAGTCAACTGAGTTTCACTTAGGCTAGGTCAGGTGAGGTTCTCCACCAAAACTCGCTTTTAAAAAGTAAACAAACTACACTTCGGAGTTTTGACATCATTTTGTCTGGATTTGTCTTGAATTCGTGACTGCTGTAGTCTATAGGGACGCAGGGACATTGTCGCGAAACCTGTTACCATGGAATTAGTGCAAGATTCTGAACCCATTACGTCTTATTCTGAACCCATTCCGTCTTATTCTGAACCCATTCCATCTTATTCTGAACCTATTCCGTCTTATTACAAAACGCGATCTAACTTTAGTTCTAGCCTCTAAGACTAGTCAGTTTTTGCGTTACCAACTTTTCTTCTATTTGGGTAAAGCTTTTAATACAAAAATGACAATTTAGCACTGGACTAAGTTGTCAGTTTTGTAAAAGGAGCTGTATTTCTATTTCAGTTTTGTTCTTATTTCAAAAATACGCTCGATGGTTTAAACCATACCTTAAAAAAACTTTGTTTGGTAATAAGGGGGGCCTAAGTTTAAAGTTTTCGTGGATCTAAAATAAAAATAATCTGTTTTATACGTAGTGTCGTGAAGGTATCGCACTTTTCTATGAAACAGTAGATTTTATTATCAATCATTTAAAATATCTAAATGAATAAGTAACGTATAGTCTAGAACCTAAATGTAGATTAAGACGCTACCAGGCTTGAAAGCCTCATCATGCATTCATAATTTCAGGCGAAAGATGCCCACGGCTGGACATGTTTCTCCCCCATACGTCGCCTAGTTTATGAAGACCCCATTTTGTGTTAATGAGTAGCCACTCGTCCACAAGCAAATGGGTGCAGACCCACTTGAAAAATTGACTAAAAACTTGATGAAAAGTTGGTGGAATAGCCACTACAGTATAAGGGCCTCAAGTCTGCTATTGCAATAGTGTCAGAATGGTCGATCATTGATTTCATAATTGTTGATTTTGACAAGTTTTGTAGTCTACTAATATAATGGCGTCATTATGACTTTCCAGTGGTCAGCCAATGACACTCCATTGAAAGAAATGGCGTTTATAGGTAATCTCGTACATAATGACAAATGAATGACTAAATGCTAAAAATTTTACAGTTCCTAAAATAATATGTTAAAAAATAAAAAATATATACAAATATACATATAAATGAAATCTAGCATGAATAAATGTTCAAATTTAGTAGTATTTTTTCGAAAATAATTTCTACAAACGGGTTTTATAATAATGGCAATACGACAATGCCATTATATTACAATTCTATTACGAGACCATTGACCGACCACTGATCGACCATCATGAATTTAGCAGATTACGAACTTTTAGCAAAATGACGATGGGATCGTGTTGGAATGACGAATTTATAAAAATAGCAGACTAAAGCCCCTGGTAGCAGTTTCGCTATTCCACCAATTTTTCATTATATAATGTTATTGCTGATTTAAAATACAGCTGACCTTTGCAAGCTTCATTATCTAGATGTTTTTGTCGACTGTAGATTCTGGAGTTGTTATCATAGTTCATGCATCATAATGGCGAAAATTTCCTAAAAAGCAAAGTGTAAGTGCAGCGATTCTTAGATTGATTGGTCTAGGCTAAATTCAACGGAGCAGTGGTGGCCCAGTGATAGCGGCCTCGACTTACAAATTGTAGGTCGTAGGTTCGGGGCCAGACAGCCGCTTACTTTGTGTCAATCATTTCTCAGAGCTGCTGCTCTAAAACCGTATTAGGTAATCATCGTGAGGAACCAAAAATTCGAAGACATGTGACATGTGCCAACTCGCACTGAATCCGCGTGGTAAATTACGGCCCACTCAGAGGAGACCTGTCTCAGCAGTGGGAACATTATAGGCGTATTATGTATATAATTATGGCCCGCCACTTATTAAATGAGATTTAAAAATAACTGCTTATAAGTGGATATTTAACTACCCACCTCTGCCAGCCCATTCAGGAAACACTTGATGTTATGTTAAGCCACTACAAAGTTTGCATTTGCTGATATTTCCTCGTTAGCAAATAATTAAATAACTCGATTATGTTAGCAGTTACCACGCGGCCATGTTTTGGCAGGCGGTGTATTTTGTAACGTTACCGCATAGCTTAGTGGAGAAAGCGACATCCGGCTCCAACCGTTTGTGACTGTAAGGACGCGGCCAGAATGGGCCGAGGATTCAATTAAGTAAATGATCAATGTTTTTTTTTTTTGTAACAGCCAGTTACTGAAACGAACTTTAACTTTTAAAGCCGTCATTAATCTTCCATTAACTTGTTGCAGTAAGCATCATTAGACTAGATTTGAATGGTTCTGTAATCCTACTTATATAATATTATAAAAGCGAAAGTAAATCTCTCTGTCTGTATGTTACGCTTTCACGCCTAAATTACTGAACTGATCGTCATGAAATTTGGTAGAGATATAGCCTGGGGTATGGAGAAGGACATAGGCTACTTTTTTGCGCGATAACCGATATACAAGCGGGCGGAGCCGCGGGCAAAAGCTAGTACTTATTATAAATGTGAAAGCTTGTATGTTTAGAAGTTTGGATGTTTGTTACTCAATCACACAAAAACGGCCGAACAGATATCGATGAATTTTGGCACACAGATAGTTTATATCCTAGATTAGCAGATATGATACTTTTATCCCGGTAGCACGATCCTAAGGATCGTGAGAAGAGCGACGAGGGGTCGGCAACCTTTTGAGTCGGAAGAGTCAAAAATCACAATTTACAAAATTTAAAACTTTTTAAAGAGCCACAGAAATTTAAAATATACAGATCACGAAACAAGTCACAGTTATCATTGGTTTCATAGTAAAATTGCGTGAAATCGGGGTTTATACGCAAGGTGAAAGAAAAGGGGCGTGGCCTAATCTACGCCATTTGCAAGCTCGCCAATTTTTTTACTTGATAGCTCGCCAGGTGAAGGGAAAATAACTAAGATTTGCATAAGGAACTAAAGAGCCGCAGCGTCACATCCAAAGAGCCGCATGTGGCTCGCGAGCCGCAGGTTGCCGACCCCTATCCTAAGGGACAATTTTCGACCTGCACGGAGAGAATGTCGCTGGCAGGTCGGAAATTGTTGTTAACGCTATTTTTAATTATTGAAGTGTCATACGAGGCAATCTCTTACAGTTTTTTTTTTTTGCACAAAGCAAGCACAATTATCGCCTTAAAGGAGTTTTGTGCAACATCATTAAATTATTGATTCCATCATGTATTGTGGCATTAATCTTTGTAAGTAACTAGATGTTAGTAGGTTTGAGACTGTTACGCGTCAATTATATCTTAAAAACTATATGAGTTTGGCGTTTCATATCTGACTACATAGACAAGAAAGTCCGAAAGAAATTCAGAGGTCACAGTCTCTTTTAAAGTCTAGCCATAATCTTGGTCAGATTATGTGAAGACCATAGCTAATGCGTTAGGTACTGTAACAAATCAAACTTAAACCTAAAAGAAACAAAGATTATAAGTAGATTTTTACATTTTTTAAATTTAAATTAATAAAAAAATACAAATAGTTTTATAAAAATTACCGATCTCACTAGAGTCCCTAAGTATCAGGTCACAAACTGGGAGGATATATCGTGAGGAGGGTTCTTAGGTCACACACACTGGGAGGAGGATATGTCGTGAGGAGGATCCGGTATGACCGCCTTGTTGTCCTCTGGAGTTCGGTTCTAGAATATTTCAGTAAGATGAGCAGTAGAAATAGGAGGGACTCGATAAAACTCCGAAGCTCAATAGTAGAGTCGCAGTAGCAGTATTAGTAAAGGCTTTTCAGAAAAATAAATAGTTCTTCCATATATCTAATTACGTCGTTGTCCCTCTTCGTAGTTCCCTCTCGTAGTAGTCCCGCTTTCTGCGCTTCGTCCTCTATTTATACTAGAGTTTCAGCCGTTCCAGAACATTTTTTACATTTTAAAATTATATCCTCCAGTGGCCAGACACATGTAACCAGCCAGCACATATTATACAACCATGTGTGTGTAAAGAATTTAAAGATATAATTTAAAATTAAGAAGTAAACAATCATAGTTAATAAAATACAATATTTCAGCTAATAATATTGATAAAAATAATTTATAATAATTAAACCAAAAAGTAATTCTTCATACACTAGTGAGAAACTCTATGGGAAAAAAGAAAAGTAACTGACAGTTTGACAAATCTTGACATACATGTCACAACATAGAAAATTACAAAGATCAAATTTTATTTTATTACAGATATTAAAGAAATAGTTATTGTAACACGCAAATACTATATTTCCTTCCAGAAAATGAGTATGAAGGTACATAGAGAATGCTTAAATTTCAAGGTTAATGTTAACAAAATGTAAGTATAAAGAATAATCATTACAGTACCTATCCGAGTTTAAAAATTATTATTTATTATCTACAGGGTAAGTTTTTATCCAGTGCGCAAATTGTAACCATGAATTCAGCGTATCATTGTAGAAACCCTTTCTTTTTTTTTTTTCTTTTTTTTAGCGCAGAAAATTTACGCCAGTTTTTCAAAAAAAAAATATCTGCTGTTTCATAGAAAAGTGCGATACCTACGCGGTCAAAATGTATGGATCAGGCGATTTTTTTTGTATATCCGGCAAAAAAAATCTGCACTAGGGGGTCTAGAATGATATGCTGAGTTCATCGTTACAATTTTCATACTGGATAAAAACTTTTCCTGTATAAGATCGACGGCACGGTTGGCGCAGTGGTTAAGCGATTGACTGCTGCGCTACGTGTCGCGGGTTCGATTCCCGCACGGAACAAGTATTTGTATGACCTACAATTAGTTGTTCCGGGTCTGGCTGTTTGTGAATGTGAGTTTTAAATGTTTGTAAACGCACCCACAATACAGGAGAAATTCCTAGTGTGGGGCAACGTTTAAAAAAAAAAAAAAAAAAAAAGTAATATTCAGACACTGTTTGGGGGGGGGGGGGGGGCTGGTAATCTGTGTGACAGGTTTTTTCCTAGTGCAGAGACCAGTCTCCCACAAAGGATTTACTCAGATGTTCTAATCATCATTTATTTGAGTGCTTTTGTGGAAGAGAAATAAACGTTTATTTATTGCTTATTTGTAAAAATACGGAAATAATCTTGGTTAGATCATTTTAGAATCTCAATTTATTTTGCAAGACACATTCTTATTTTTGAATGGTTGGGTGATGCAAAATGTGGACGTAACTACCATACAACTCTGCTATTTCCGATAAGGAAAATCTGCTGGATAATTGCGATACACGTTAATAAACGTTAATGTCAATTGTTAGCAATTGACATTAACGTTTTGACAGTTCATCAACATTCATTAGGTTATATTAATGTGGATGCAACGAATTAGCAAAACCCTTTTGTGATTTAATGTATTTTACGCAATAGGGGCGCAGATCCTGATGTTATGTCAATTTATAAACATTTATACAATATATTAACTGTGGGAATAAATTCGGGCAAATCGATTTTTATTCGTTGATTCGTTCGGATTGATAAAAAAAAAAAAAACTATAAGTGTGATTTGCACAAAGTTAGAACTCCGGCAATTGGTACGTTTGAAATTTTATGCACTTTTAATGCCTGCCATAAGCACTATTTTAACGAAGTACTAGCAGTGCTTGTTTTCATAACTTAAAACAAAAATACCTCTAAATAAATGTTTAACAAAAAACCTATTACGGGAGTGATCGGTTCGCCCACATTCAACTAACTGAGTCGCTTATAGAAAATAATTCAAATTCAAATAACTTATTTTCTCTTCACAAAAAAGGGTATAAAGCTTAAAAACTAAGTGACACTAGTTTGTGAGATACTGGTGTCTGCACTAGGAATACCTGCATCACAGATCACCAGGGTCCCACCACACGGTATGTAAACATTTATAGTTATTTAGTAACTGTGAAGGAAAAGGGCATAACATAAACATCAGTAATTAAAAAACAATAAAAACAAAAATTATAAAAATCTACTCACACATTCATCAATACATGTAGGTATGTTACTTACTGTATATTATTTAATAGTGTCGATTCGGACGAGTAAAATCGGGCAAGTTCACTTTTTAGATTCGGGCTGAATAAGTTACCGCTTATTTATCAGAGGGGTCAATCCCGTAATTTTAAGAACGTTCACATTCTGATCTCAGTCTCAATCTGGCAAAAATACTTCCAGTTTCTATGCATTTTTGACAAGTTTTTGACATTTGATTGTGTCGAGATGAGACTGCGAGTAGACTTTTAATTACGAGAAATGGCCTTCAGACCTTACTTTTTTACCGACGAAAAAACGGAGAAGGTTCTCAAGTCGACGCGTATATTTAAATATATATTTTTCTGTATGACCACGCATAACTTTTTTTCAGAGTAGGTAGTCCGATTTTGATAGTTCTTTTTTTATTGGAAAGGGTATACCCCGATGTTGGTCCCATATAAATTTCGAAAAAAAAAAACCAACCCTAAAGGTAGGAAAACAGGAGATGATTGTTTGATGTTCACTCACAGATTTTTAATGCTGAGTTGAGTATTACAAAAAGTAATCAAAAATTAAGGATGTAGTAAATGTAGTAATAAGTAGATTATAGCCATAAAAAATTATAAAATAAAATCTTTTTAACAAAAAAAATTACCGCCGAAAAAACTGAAAAGTACGACTGTCGAAAGTCACCGACTTCTGAACTTCGTTATTAAGGTTAAACAAAAAAGGTTTATTATTTTTTACTTTTCAGTTTTTTCGGCGGCTTAATTATTTGTTAAAAAGTTTTTTTTTTAAACTAACTACTTTATCTTTAGGTAGTTAGATCCACGTCAGTAACTCCTGTGGACACAGCCTTACCTGCCAAAGTCAAGACAAAGCGCCGCGTTTGCTTTCTCTGCAACCTTCGCGTTACGTAACACGTTACTGTAATACTAAGTAATGTTATTATCTGTAATCATAAGTTTTCTTATAGTTATTGCTTTTATACGAGCAATTTTGTGTGAAATTATAGTTTATTAGCTACTACCGGCTTCGCCCGGGTGGAGGTCGGTTATACGTATAAACCTTCCTCTTAAATTACTCTGTCTATTGATGAAAACTGCATTAAAATCCAGAAATCGCAAAAATAATGAAAGTTTCGACCTCCTTTATTAAACCTGCTAACCTCTAAAACTCAACATTAGGTTATAATTTTTCATATTTTTCATACGAAAAGTGAAAAATTCCTCATAAAACACGTCGAAGTTGTCCTCTTATACCGCGATTATCAATAATCGATAATCGTCCTGTCGAAAAACTGTTAGGCACTTTGGTAGGCCAGCACATCAAGCTACCCCAATTTGTCAAATTTCTTTGATAAATGATAAATGATTTTATTTCTGTAAGTAGGTTTGTACAAACACTTTTACACGTCAATCATATTTTTTTAAACTAGATGAGGTCGGCGTTTCCTATCTGACTACTCTGAGAAGAAAGGCCGAAACAAACTCAGAGGTCACAGTCTCTTTTAAAGTCCAGACATAATCTTGGTCAGATCATGTGAAGACCATGTGGATTGGTGTCTGAAATGGTCTTTTGAGGAAAGAACCACACAGGTTGAGTGGACCTGTCCATTCAGTGCACGCATGTATCAGTAATCATACGGCTCAACTCAGAACTTGAGGAGCTCAACGATTTGACGAACAATACCAAAGAAAGGACATTTGGGTAGGCCGCATAAAGTACTCAAACTGCCAGATTAACATTAAAAACGAACTGAGAAAGAGACAAAATACAAAAACAAAAATACCACATAGTCCTCACATTCACAATAATTAAAACAAAAATAATATTATACTTCTCAAAGTAAATATTATTATGTCAAAGTGTATATAATAATAATCAAATGTCAAAGTGTATATAATAATAATCAAATGTCAAAGTGTATATAATAATAATCAAATGTCAAAGAGCAAAACAAAGAAAAAACAACATTCAGGATACAAAATTGGAGCAGGTCAATCCCAAGATTTTTTGTCCTCAATATAATCTTTAACGGTATAAAAGGCTTTCAGGCACAACTTACGTTTGATGAATGATTTAAATTTATTGAGACTTAGATCTTGAACATGGCTTGGAAGTTTATTATAAAAGCGTATACATTGACATCTGAATGACTCACCTATTTTCTTGAGCCTTGTTGATGGTACAACAAATTTGTGTTTGTTCCTAGTATTTAGACTATGGATATCACTGTATTTTTTAAACAATTTAATATTTTTATGAGCATATAAAAGATTTTCATAAATATACTGTGAAGGCACAGTCATTACATTTATCTCCTTAAATTTATCTCTGAGTGAGTGTCTCGGACTTAATTTATAAATTGATCGGACAGCTCTTTTCTGCAAGACAAAAATAGTCTGAATGTCGGCGGCATTTCCCCACAATAGAATACCATACGACATTACACTATGAAAATAGCTAAAGTACACTAAGCGGGCTGTCTCTACATCAGTTAAATTACGAATTTTTCTAACAGCGTATGCTGCAGAGCTTAGCTTTTTCGACAATTTAGCTATATGTGGGCCCCACTGAAGCTTGGCATCCAAAGTTAAGCCCAAGAAAACAGTGCTATCTTCAGGATTCAATTCTTCGCCCTTTATCAACACATTAGTTTTCACCTGCTTAACGTGAGGTAGCGTAAACTTAATGCATTTGGTTTTTTTTTCATTAAGAAGCAAATTATTAACATTGAACCAGTGAACTACTTTTGAGATTGCGCTATTTACATCGTCATTAACAAGTTGCTGACGTTTAAGTTTAATCAAAAGTGAAGTGTCATCCGCAAACAACACTATATCATGATTATCCTTTATGAGGTAAGGCAAGTCATTAATATAAATAAGAAACAAGAAAGGACCAAGAATTTAGCCCTGTGGGACTCCCATTGATACTACGGATCCCGGAGATTTTTTTCCGTTTACATCAACACACTGAATCCTATTACACAAGTATGAAATAAGAAGATCCAGAGCGGTGTTCCGGATCCCGTAGTGGCGGAGTTTCCTGATTAGAGTTTCATGAAGCACGCAATCGAAAGCTTTAGATAAATCGCAAAAGATGCCCAAGGCATCGTATTTATTTTCCCATGCATTGTAAATATGCCCTAAGAGTTCAACACCGGCATCGGTAGTTGAACGACCCCTTGTGAAACCGAACTGTTTGCTATGTAATAAATTATGTTTATTAAAAAATCTTTGCAATTGGTCTAAAATTAATTTCTCAAAAATTTTACTAAAGGTAGGTAGTACTGAAATAGGCCTATAATTAGAGGGGTCTGATGTACTACCTGATTTAAACAAAGGTATTATTTTACTATTCTTCATTAGGTCAGGAAACTCCCCGCGGTCTATACAATTATTAAATATAAGAGCTAAAGTAGGTGCTACAATGTCAATAATAGACTTAGCAACTTCTACAGAATTACCCCACAGATCTGCAGTCTTTTTTACATTTAAAGTGTGAAAGGTTTTAATTATATCTCTACAGCTAATATGTTCAAAATGAAATTCTGATAGTTTTTCAACTTTATTACAAACGAGTAAGGTTCCTGTCAATCGGGAAAATTTGACAGTTTGGGATAGCTTGATATGCTGGCGTTTGTACATACACTTGTTTGGTCCATAATAAATGATGTATTTATTATTAAATCATTAAACGTATAACATTTCCGGTTCAACAATGTTCACTCAAAACGCTTGCAGATGTAAACTAAAGTGAGAGTTTGAGTGGTCAAAATGTATGGAACAGCTGATTTTTTTTTTAATTACAAGGGGTCTAGAATGATATGCAGAAAACATGGTTAAAATTTAAAAAAATAACAAATCCGAAATATTTTGTTTTCACCCGGCCAAACCACCCATTGGATGGAATAAAAAATTAAATTAAAAATTTAAAAAACCCCCGACCCAAACAAAAACTCAAAAAAGTAATAAATAATATTAATAGGCCTTTTAATTTTAACGTAATATTTTGATCAGGGCATTGTCAAGTCGGGGGACGGCTAGGCCTCTGTTTGGCGTTTTCATTGACCGTCCCCCGACTTGACAATGCCCTGATCAAAATATTACGTTAAAATTAAAAGGCCTATTAATATTATTTATTACTTTTTTGAGTTTTTGTTTGGGTCGGGGGTTTTTTAAATTTTTAATTTAATTTTTATTTCTTGCTTTTTAAACTAAATGTCTCCGTTAAATCACCATTTATCTACAATCTATTCATTGAGACCTTTTCAATGAGCCCAAACACGATACTTCTGCTGTTTGTTGGTCAATAACTTGGGTTTCCTGGAAATTCCAGGTGTTGCTACAGCATCAGTTCAAGGTTATTTTATTCGTCTAATATCATTGAAGTAATAGAATCCCAAATTTTGAGTTGATCAGAGGCTAAAATCCGTTTTTCAACCAGAAAAGAGCTGATAATCTTCAAACGGCTGAACCGATTTTGATGAAACATGTCTAAGAACACTCCCGACTAATACACCTTTCAAACAAAAAAAACTAAATCAAAATCGGTTCATCCGTTCGGGAGCTACGTTGCCTCAGACAGACAGACACACACACACACACACACACACACACACACACACACACACACACAGACACGTCAAACTTATAACACCCCGTCGTTTTTGCGTCGGGGGTTAAAAACGGGTGTTAACTGGGTTTTAACCCACTAATAGGTTTTAATCCACGTGATTGCCCATCTCTAGCCATCCCCGCTCACCAACCGTACCGAGCTACATGTTTATTTGAAAAATCGAAAATATTTTGTTTTCACCCAGCCAAACCACCCAATGGGTGGAATGAAACGGGTGATAACTGGGTTTTAACCAACTAGTGGGTTTTAACCCTCGTGATTACCTATCTCTACCTGGGGATAGTGTAGCTTCCCAACAGTGAAATATTTTTTGTAATCGGTTCAGTAGTTTCGGGCCCTATTCCATGCAAACAAACAGTCAAATATTTCCTCTTTATAATATTAGTTTAGATAAGTAAAGACTACTAGTATCTGCCAGAGGTGCGGGTTGTTCGAAAGAGATACCGCCGCCCCTGGCACACAGGTAACTGAGGGAACACGGGTGGGTATTAGTCAGTAAAAGTCTGACAAGCCCTCCTGCTCCACCCAGAGCGGGAGAAGGTATTTGATGATTTCCCACCCAAAAAGTTATTGTATGATTTATCATTTGCCTAGTCTTTTCTCAACTGTTTTGGGGTCGGCTTCAGTGTAACCAGATTCAGCGAAATACCAGTGTTTTATGCACAGTCGCCAGCAGGTCAAGCTATCCCAAACTGTCAAATTTTCCCAATTTAACATAAACCTTATTCCTTTGTAATAAAGTTGAAAAACTATCAAAGAAATTTGACAGATTGGGGTAGCTTGATGTGCTGGCCTCTGTACATGGAGCGACTGCCTAGCTGGCCTTTGTTGCTCCACTTCTTCCCAACTAAAGCACTAGGAAGTGGTGAAGGGCGGGCATTTTGGGGGACTGTCTTATGTCATTTTGACGTTCAAAAAGTGCTGACTCTCAGCCTAGTTTGTGACTTTTGATTTTGATTTTCCACAACCCAGTAATTGGGTGAAGCGATACACCTTGGTAAGACTAGTTGTCAGACTATCAGGCGTTTGATGACCTGTAACGACTGTCAAAGATCTGCGAATGTCACCCGGGACCAACGGCTTAACGTGCTTTCTGAGGCACGGAGGTGTCTTGGTATATAAATATTGTCACCAATCCACGGACACACCGCGGCAAGCGTAGCTTAACCTGATCGATCGACTCGGCTGTTTTTACTTTGCCACAAGCCCCTCATTAATTTCACATAACATCAATCTTAATCTTCTCATAACATAAGATTACTATCTATTAAAATCAAATCGCTAATCCATAAAATGACCACCAAAATTGCTACCCAAGGCTATAATTTGAAGAAACGAGATAACAACGTTACATAACGTTAAAAAATAGCAGTTACTCAGTTAGGTAACCAATGTGAAGGTTGCGGAGAAAGCAGGCTGGTTGTTGTCTTTGTTTTAGTTAGCAGCTGTTTAAAAAAACAAGTTTGACATAAAAAGAACTGTTGGTCTATTCTGTGAAAATTTCATCGTGAAAACTTTGATGAACTAAACTGTTATCACCTCATGGTAGGGATTGACAATATTGACAGCTCATTTCACCTGCGTTTTTACGGTGACATTTTTACGGAATGGATCCGCTCGCACAAGCACAAGCGAATAAGAACTGTCAGCAGGGGCGTACCAATAAAAATGGCGTCTGGGACTCGCATCATATTTGCGCCCCTTTGTAAATTATCTTCTCGGTCTACACTGTTATATCCCATTATAGCCTTCATTGACGAAGGTATTAATTTCAACTTCCTAAAAAATCGCTTATAATGCTGCAATTCTAATAGAATTTGAATAGAACTAGATAATTTTGAGTTAGGTTAGGTAACATTATGAAATCGTTTATTGATGTTATTTTTAACTTAATTATTAGTGGCTTTTTGCGCCCCCCTTGGATAGGCGCCTAGGGCTCTTGCCCTGCCTGCACCGCCCTAGTTACGCCACTGACTGTCAGATAAACTTTAGCTAAGCAAATTGACACCCTACTTATTGAAGTAGGGTGTCACTTTGCTTAGTTAATGTGCCTTGTTGACCTAGTTTCGATGTTTTGTTCCCTTCCTGGGTTCGATTTCCAGGTCAGACTGTATTTTTGGGTTTTTCCATCTGTATTATCTCAGTAACAGCTCGTCTGGATTTGTGACCGATTGATGGCAATAGGCTCGCCCCCTATTACATGGAACTGAAACATAACTGGTGAAATGTGACTGTACATAGATGCATTTAAAACCCTTCGGGGAATTCAGGCGTGATAATATCTTGTGTAACAAATTAAAATCAATTATACTTAAAAAAAAAAAAAAAAAAAAACACATTTGTATAAAAATTCCGTAGTCCAACAGGAAATAAGAATAATCTTTAGCTAATCCGTCCTCCTTCTCATCAGTCAGTCCTGGGCCTAGAGACAAAAGAAATGTGTTTTGTCTAGGCCTGCTGATCTCATGCTAATATCGACCCAGTTCACAGATACATGTTATTCAAGACCATGTCACGCCAAGCTAAGTTTAAAAAAAAAAGTAAAACGAGTTGCCACTTTCGACTCTCGCGCCACCTCTCTCTCGCGGCGAAGTTGGCAACATTTTTTTTTTAATTTTTATTATGTTTTAACTTTTTTCGTCGAAGGGTTATGTAACTTTTTACTTTAATTTTATGTACCTAAATTCTATATTAACATAATATTGATAAGCTAAGGACTGCTTTTTATTTTTATTCCTACGTTTTAGTAGACTCTAGATTTGTGGATCATTTTCTATTTCATTAAGTACATTTACAATGTACCTGGTACTTGTTAACGGGCCTACATTGCCCTCTCATACTTTTTAATGTTGTAGTTTGGTAGTATTATTTTTCGTTGTAGTATTATTTTTCGTTGTTGTGTTATTTTCAAAACAATCAACAGATCTATCTAACCGACTGCCAGGGGTGCGGATTTGTTCGAAAGAGATACCACAGTCCCTGGCATACGGGCTGCTGAGGGAACACGGGTGGGTTTAGTCAGTAAAAGTCTGACACGCCCTCCTGCTCCACCCAGAGCGGGAGAAGTTATTTGATGATTTCCCAACTAAAAAAAAAAAACTTATCCAACCGAGGAGTCTTTTGCCGATTGTTCTCCTACATGCAAGTCAGTTTTGTAACTTTCACGCATATTAAGAATCATTCTCTGCTACCCAATAAATAAGAATACGCACAATTATAGACCAACTTGACTAGGTATTTATTTATGTATTCATACCGAAGTTATGTCCAAATGCAGATATTAATACAGTGAAACCTGGTTAATTGGGATCTCAAGGGACCAAGGGTTTTGTACCTTTTAAAGAGGTTTTCATTTATCCAGTTTTCCAATTAGACAGGTTTAAAATTTAGTTGTCTCATTTACAGAGGGCCCGCTTATAGAGGTCGAAATGTACCGTTATTCCATTTATAAAGGTGACAATTTTGCGAAAGAAATTCAAATGTTTGTAAACAATCGTGTCGTAACCTGTCCCAACCTGATAAATTGTCTCACTTATAAAGGGAATTGAGCTCCAGAGTCCCAATTATAGAGGTAAACATCGAAAAAATCCTAGAAATCAAATCTCATTTAACCAAGTTCGAAAAGTCCCATTAACAGAGGTAATTCGATGAAAAAGTGCCGGGACCTCATTGTAGTTCTCAATAATAGAGGTTTCTCACTTATCCAGGTCCCACTTAACCAGCACCCTAATTGCGTAACTCACGATTGATCATAATTGGTTTCGTCTTCACAGTTAAACAATATTCATTGCGTTATTTATGTTGTCGAACAGACACATTTTTCAAACATATGAAGCAATGGTTTAACAATCCGTTTCAAAACGATACAGATTATGATGAATCGTGAGTTACGCAATTAGGGTGCGGGTTTCACTGTATTAAACAAGTAGACCGAATTTAATATTCAAATACTCTCGATTTTCTTCCACCAAAACAGAAAATACCTCTTGAATATGGCATTACATAACTTAAAACGTAATAATTACGCCGTCAACATGACATTAGCCTATAAATAAAGTTTAAAAGAAATATAATTTACATACAAATTGCTGTGCTACGAATGAAAGGAGAATGTTTAACACCCCACGCGGGTTCGTCCATTGCCTCGTCGTGAGCACTAACAGTGTCGCGGAGTGGCTAAAAACTAAAGCACGTGGAAAAATAATACTTGAACTAATACTTTTTTAACATATTCAAAACTCCATGCTTACAGAAAAAAAAAACGAATCATTTTGCAAAATAACGCTGCAGTAAACTTTGTAAAGAATGAAGCTGCATTCGAAATTCAAATCGTTGTGATTGATGCGCGGAATAGGTTTGTTTTCAATTACGTAAAATAAATAAGATTAATCATTTTTGGTAAGTCTTTTGTTATTTATTTATTTTGGTGTGCGTGACTTTTACTTACAATAGTTATGTGTGGTAATAGTGAATCTAATAAACACATTACCTATGTTAGCTTAATATCTTTACATAAAAAGCTGAATTATATTTACAATGATTGTCGCAATATAAAAAAAAAAAAACTATTATTTAATAAGTCAGGTTAAAACATTTAAAGAATTTTAACGAAAATCACCATTCCTATTAGGTGTTTTTTTTTTTAACTATCGACGCTAAAAGTTACTATTGAACCTTAGACTATTTGTTGATATCCATGTTTCTAGTACGCCATTAGCACATACTCGTTAACACCCGTATCTAGACTTGTCGGTCAGTAGGTTCGCTAAACCTGCACTTTGATCAAGTTCAGGCGACTCTAAAAACTAATAGATACAATTTTGCACTTGATCTCCTGAATGGCTGGCAGCCAAAGGAAAGTTCCTTTCACCAACTATTTTGCAGTTTGGCCTTGCATCCAGTCTTTTAATGTCCCTTTGGTAAGACTGGTTGTCAAACTTTCGGGCTTCTGATGACACGTTACAACTGTCAAAGACCCACGAATGACAGTCGGGACCGTCAGCTTAACGCGCTTTCCGAGATATGCAGAGATCTCAGTATGTAAAGATGGATGATGGATGGATGTGAGGTTTTTTATTAGGTAGTGCTTGCTGGAAGATAAAAAATTGTTTAAAAGATACAATTGTAATTTATGTAAGTATGAGATACGAACGTAATGCAGCTAAAAAAATCAACACCTTTCTGCCCTAACACTAATTTGTATTGGGCACGCCACGATTGCGGCGGTAAGTCCCCTCTTTGAGGAGTGGTTTGAGAGGCGGCATGGCGTCCTCACCTTCCGCCTGACGCAGGTCCTCACCGGACACGGTTGTTTCGGGAGGTTCCTGTTTCGGATAGGGCGGGAGGAAACGCCCGGGTGTTTCCACTGCGAAGATCGCCCTGAGGACACGGTGGAGCACACGGTGGCGGTCTGCCCTGCCTGGGCGGAGCACCGCCGTGTCCTCGTGGAGGCGATCGGCGGCGGTGATCTCTCGCGTCCGGCCCTGGTACAGGCCATGGTACGGAGCGAGAGGGCATGGGGAGCCGTCACCTCCTTCAGCGAAGCAGTGATGCTCGCGAAGAGGGAGGCGGCGCACGTGAGGGAGAGGCAGCATATGCGCCCTCGCGACCCCAGCCGCCGCAGGATACGGAGACGCCCTGGGCGTCGGGAATCCCAGGCCGATTTCCGGCCACCGTAGGCATGTGCTTGCGGACGGCGAGTAATGGGTAGCTCGCTGTCCGGTAAGGACCAAGCCCAAGTCGACGGCGCGTTGTGTTCCACGCGCGCCTCAAAGAGATGTCAGCACAAAAATGATGGGGCCCGCAAGGGCCGATGCCTGTCAGGGGTGCGGGTTCGTTTGAAAGAGATACCACAGCCCCTGGCATACGGGCTACTGAAGGAACACGGGTGGGTTTTAGTCAGTAAAAGTCTGACACGCCCTCCTGCTCCACCCAGAGCGGGAGAAGTTATTTGATGATTTCCCACCCAAAAAAAAAAAAAAAAAAAAAAAACCCTAATTTGTATGGGGTCGCAGCATGTCTTCTTCTTCCTTAAGCTAGGTATTTTTCACTTTTTTGTGACCTACCCCACACCAATTCGAAATTTCATCATCCAATTGGGGTCAAAACAACGCACATTTATACGATAGCAGCATACGCGGTTGATTTGCTGTAATTTTTTGAAGAATTCCATTGTCTGTCTCCGAAACGCATCATCAAATCTATTTGAAATTTTAATGGGACCATTTCGGAATAAACCCCTTTCGAACAAAAAAGAATTTTGCAAATCCGTCTATATATGACGGAGTTATGCCCGAACATACATAAAAAAAAAAAATATATATAAACATGTCGAATTGATAACCTCCTTCTTTTTGAAGTCGGTTAAAAATCAAAATATTTTATTTCACATATACCCGCATGGGCACTTATGAAACGTCAGAAGCTAGGTGCACAGTTCCAAATTGTTGTTTCCTATGGAGAAGAGCCGGCAAGAAACTCCACGGTTACTTTTTTAAAAAAATTGGCTTTTACAATGTTTTCAAATTACAGTGATAATGGTTATGGGAGGACAGTGCAGGCCTGTCAATAAGTACCAGGTACTTAGAGGAATGAAAATATAGAATAGAAAGTCGTCTACAAATCTAGTCTGTAAGGCCTACAACGTTCTCTCATTCACAATATGTAAAAGAATCTTGCATCTACCTATTAGAACAAAGTGACATGATTTCTATGACAATCATACAAAAATAGTTGAAATTATTTATGTATAATGTTAATGTCAAATAATGACGAGATTAAGTTAGAAATTGTAAAAAATAGAAGGAATAAAAATTAAGTAACATTGTTATTTGGGAGAATTTATCTACGAACGACAGTCGGTAGGTAGCAATCGATCGACCCGTAGGTATTATTATGTAGCCATCGAGGCTCATGGTTCATCCTCATCATCTGCCTAGCCTTTTCCCAACTATGTTGGGGTCGGCTTCCAGTCTAACCGGATGCAGCTGAATACCAGTATTTTACATGGAGCGACTGCCTATCCGACCTCCACAACCCAGTTACTGGGTAATATGATACCCCTTGGTAAGACTGATTGTCAGACTTTCGGGCTGCTGACGACCCGTAAGTGTAACGACTGTCAAAGATCCACAAATGACAGCCGGGACCAACGACTTAACGTGCTTTCCGAGGCACGGAGGGGTCTTGGTATGTAAAGATGGTCTCCCATCCACGGACCAACCGCGGCAAGCGTAGCTTAACCTGGCCGATCAACCCGTGCAGCTATTCTGATTTAGCCACAAGCCCCTCCACAAGTTCATCATTCGACATTATACATCAAGCAAGAAAACAACTGCCTCTGGTTAAATTTCTCTTTAATCATATAATTTTTTTTATCTTCTCGTCCGATCTTCAGCACGTCAACAGCTTGCCAAGATCGTGCCATTAACTATCTCGTTAACAACTTCCTTCGATCAAGATTATGACTTCCGTCTCCATTACTCTTTATATTGCGAAATATTACATTACACTTTCATATCTAAAGACTTGCTTATTCCCGCTACTTCGTTAGCGTGGAAGTAGTAAGACACCACAATTTACTAAAATAACAAAAAAATCCTGCACGCGCTTTTAATTAGTTTGGGCTATCACATGTAAAAAGGTTTTTCAAATCCCACTGATATGTTAAGGCCCTGGTAATTTCGAATGTACTCGTCGTATTGTCGTTATGAGCGATAACAGTTCTTACTGCAATCCGATACGGGTTAAAATCTGTTGTAATAAATTCGAAAAATAAATGAGCAAACATTTATGCAAATAAAATCGTATAAAATAATCCACCACTGGACGCAGTTTGGCATTTAAATTTTTTAATAACAATAATAATTGTTATTGAAGGGATAAACTGGTTTTAAAGATAATTAAGAGGTGACTTTGATTACTTTTTTGATGCATTAAAGTATGTTTAATTATGTTTTGAGTTCCATCACTGTATGCAAAAAAGACTTGAAAATATCATATAGGTATTTTTTTTGCTTTTAAAATTGTTTACGGTTAAAGAAGATACACTGGTTTAAAAAACCAACTTTTTGAGCGTTTTCAAGAAATCACCGCCTTTGTTCAGCGTAGTAAGAAGACATGCATCATAGTCCGTCAACATTGTCATCACTCGTCCATCTTGACTCTCATGTCTTTGTACACTAAGTTACGACATTTTAACCCTGGTTGTTACCTTCTGTTGTAACAAACAACAATGCCACATCACAACATCCGCCCTCATGACAATCCATTTGCAAAATCTTAAAGTTTTATTTTTTAACAAAACAAAGTTACGAAACGTTGATGCGCAGGCGCATACGTAATATAATCGTGTTACGTTCTGTTTCACACAACTTGCAGACGTCGTCGTGACAACAGAAGCCTACTTTGGATTCTGCTCTTAAAGTTTTAGTCTTAATTTTTAGGTCATGATTGGTCTTTAAATATGTACCTATGAGGAAAAAAAGTTCACCGATATAAAAAAAAATGTCAGCAAAATTGATCTAGTTATCAATTAGATGTCGGATTTGATAAGGAGGAATAGATTATAGATATATAATATCAATGGTATAGATATTATACAACGATTAAAATTCATTTTTAATGAGAAAAAAGATAATAAGGTAGAGCACGATATTCCATGACTTTAGTAAGATCAAAAAAAAAAAAAAAAAAAACTAACAGTTGTCTTTTCTGTTTTCTATATTCGCCAAATTTTGAACCAACATTATACAAAGCATTAATTAGGAAGTTAATTATATTCAATTACGTAGCTTACTGTGTAATTAGTGTACTGCAATGTTAAGGCGCAGACAGCCAACTTTTAAGGACTTTTTATTGAAGATCACGCCTAAACGGCTTGTCTTATGTATTTGAAAAAATTACACGTGAAACTAGACAATTTTCTTCGTCATTTGATATGGGAATATTTTAAATAATATTTTTATAACATAATGTAATTAATTGGTAAAGTAATGTCTATCGCGGACATAAAAACGATAATCACGCAAAAACTACCGGGTGTATTTCCATGAAACTTTCACCATCTAAAAGACAATTTAATCACCCAAAATTTAGTATACGGTTTTTCTTTGAATTGTGTTTGATAAATCTACATGGGTTGTTTTTCGAGAAACTTGATGCGCGTTGAGGCGGGGTCTCTTGCGAGCGACGGGCGGCAGTGCATCGCTGTAGGTAGCTGTCATCTATCGTCGCCTTAAGTAAAGTTAATTACTCATCAATGAAGACGTAATACAAACTTTCCGTATGAGTAAAAGCGTGAAAATAGGCAAATTACTACTTAAGTAAGTATATGCAAAGCAAGTCAGTTTGAACCTCGTTATGTAAAAGAAAAAAAAAACTAATTTACGTCTTACGCACATTTTGTATTCAGAAAGCGATCGATTAATTACTTACGCATTTCCTTACAGAGGGGCTCGTGGCTAAGTAATAAGTGCCGCACGGTTCGATCTTTCAGCTTAAGGCGGGGATAGATGAGTTTTAAGGACTTTAAATTGAAGATCACGTCTAAACGGCTTGTCTCGTGTATTTGGAAAAAAATATATGTTAAACTAGACAATTTTCTTCGTCATTTCATATGTGAATATTTTAAATAATATTTTTATAACATAATGTAATTAATTGGTAAAGTTATGTCTATCGCGGACATAAAAATGATAATCACGCAAAAACTATCGGGTGTATTTCCATGAAACTTTCACCATCTAAAAGACAATTTAATCACCCAAAATTTAGTATACGTTTTTTCTTTGAATTGTGTTTGATAAATCAACATGGGTTATTTTTCGAAAAACTTGATGCGCGTTGAGTGCATCGCTGTAGGTAGCTGTCATCTATCGTCGTCTTAAGCTACGCTTGCCGCGGTTGGTTCGCGGATGGGTGAGCATTTTTACGTACCGAGACTACTCCGTACCTCGTAAAGTACGTTAAGCCGTAAGTTGGTCCCGGCTGCCATTCGTGAATCTTTGATAGTCGTTACGGGTCGTCAGAAGCCCGCAAGTCTGACAACCAGTCTTACTCTTACTAAGGGTATAACTGGGTCGTGGAGACGGACAGGTCAGATATTTATGCAGTCGACCCAGCTGCATCTGATTAGACGGGTAGCTGACCTCAAACATATATAGTGGGCAAAGGCTCGGCAGATTGAATCAATGCATATCCTTACTCCGAACTCCAATAAACAAGCGTTCGTTAATCGTGTGCCAATAGGGCGCCTAACTTCACGAAGTTCGTGCCATTCGAAACGAAAGTGAAAATGGCGGGAAAGATGAGCTGTCAAACCACGTTCCGATACACTCTCGATTTCATTCGTTGTGTTTTGTCCGGTTGTTTTTTTATAGTGAGAAATGCAATTTTATTCTATTTTAATTTTACAAGTCTGTCTTAACCTAAAATATCTTAGATTATTATTTAATTTACTCGCTTATAAAACAATTTGATGCATTCAAACGCCCCTTTCATTTTAATCTATGCAATTTGCAGCCTGAGGCCTAGAAGGGCCTAGTGATTATTCATATTGCCTTGCGGGTAACTTTCTGCAATTTACCCAATTAAATCGATCGTAAATGAATTCTTGAGAAACGTTTCCAAAACAATACAATTCAATTACCCGATTTGTAATGCGAACCTTTTATTGTAATAATTGACCCAAATCCCGCGTACTTCCGTAAGAATCACAGCCCTATCAAAAACGAATTAGCCACAGATAATGCAATACCGCGAAATTAACCTTAACAGATGTCATTAGTAAAGAAAGCAGACTTGTCTGTTTGTACAAATTACGTCCTCACTTCACAACAGACAAGTTTGTACCTTGACTCATCAAAGCTAAGGTCGAATTTTCCAACTCATTTATTATTCCAAATCAATCAGAGGGATTTGTCACCGATGGGCAGCGGTCAAATGAGTTTGGACACTATTGTACTGCGTATAAAATCTAAATTTATTCAGTGTGATGTTACTTACGACGTTTTTCGCCCATTTAAAGTCATGTTTTGGAAAGCTACGGCGAAAGTCGGCGTCTTATGAGTGTTCAAGTGTGACCACTCAATCTTGATACTTGAATGCGCATTAAAACCGTTTTTGTATCTCATTATCCAGTACTAAATATGGAAATACTCTAAAGGCCGTCGAATCAAGATGTTGCTATTTTAACGAGGATTTTCTGCTCTTACTAGAAATGTACAGACGCCAGCACATCAAGCCACCCCAATCTGTCAAATTTCTGTGATAGATTTACAACTTTATAACTTTAGAATAAGGTTCATGTTTAATTGGAAAAAATTGACAGATTGGGGTAGCTTGATGTGTTGGCTTCTGTACATAAATGCAAAAATGTTCCAGCTACTTATCTATCTCATTCTATTTCTATTTTATTCTATTTATTATCTCATTCTGTTGTGGACCCTATGGTCTCTGTTATAAAACATTATATTAAACCCCACTTTCCATAGGCTTGACTTAAAAAAAAAAAAAATGCTACAGACAATTAAAATTTCCCGAAAATAGACTTAACTGACAGTTATCGTCATCTGCCAGCTGCCTAGCCTTTTCCCAACTATGTTGGAGTCGGCTTCCAGTCTTATCGGATGCAGCTGGATAGCAATATTTTGCATGGAGCGACTGCCCATCTGACCTCCATAATTCAGTTACTGGGTAACATGATACCTCTTGGTAAGACTCTGACAACCAAATTATAATAAGAAAATTGAAATTTTTTTCACACCGTAAATGGTCAATAAATCGAAAAATCTTAACTCAGACGAAATTAGGTACATTACATGACATTTAAACGAACCTATTACATGACAGACGAATTATTAGGTACAGAGTAATTGGACAATACTGTTACTTTTTATTGCAGTTGTGATTACCTACCACGAGAACTGAACAATTACTACTGCGAAATAACTGTTAAAAGCTCTGAGAGCTCCATTTAGGAGATAAATATTGCTCCGTTAACAAGATATCGACCATTTTACCTTTCACAAAAAAATTACAGCTTGAAAAACGTTTTTTGTTTAAAAAATTTTGTAGAGGCGTCAATTTATGTAAGTAAAATGAAAAATAGGTAAAATATCTAAATTAACAAGTCCGTTTTTAGGTGCAACTGTCAAATTGTAGCTATTATTTTCACTAGTTTAGGAAATTGGAAGTAGGTAGGTACATGTTTACCTACACTGAATGTAAAAAGTGAAATAAACTATTATTACACATACCTACCGTATACTTATACGTCACGCACACCATAGACACGCTAAAACAACGGTCATACCGCTATTGTTTTGTATTTAAATGTAAAAAAACAACTTACTGGGTTCTGCACATAAATATAAAATTATAACTTCCTAATTAAAATGTATGTGACACCGTATTAATTGCACAAATTACTTTACAGATGGTAAGCGTTAATGACTGACAATAACATAATAAGAATCTTGAAATATGAGCAATTAAGTATCTTTAAGAAAATGTAAAACGCTTGCGGAACTCTAACGAAAAGTGAAAAGGAACGAACCGTGAGGCGATCGCAGTTTACTTCCGATAACCAACTTCCCGCGTCAAGACGTCTCACGCAAATAAACAAAACAATAATAATAAATAAATTAAAAAAAAAAACAACAAAAATTAGCAACTGTGAAAAAAGTGTCAAAAAAATGAGGTGTAATAAGAACCAGTGAAATGTGTAAAAGTGTAATCGAAAACGGACTTCATGGATCGGCGGGAAAAATTAAAAAGAAAAATTTCAAAACGCGAAGAAGAACGTCCGATAGTGTTTACAATACAATGATTTTCAGAACTATTCTGTTTTCTTTTGCATTTTTAAGTTGTTTTCATAGTATTTTGTGTAATGAGAATGACGTGTTGACATTACAAGTTGATGACAAAGATATTGATTTGCCATCGGATAGACGTCGTCCTGCGAATGAACAAGAGAAGGATATATTAATGTTAGGTGCCCTAGCAAGAAGGAAGGGCTCCGGGTACCACAATGCATATGGGTCATCACAAGAAGATGATTCCATCATGGATTTATTGGGAAAGAGTGAGTATTTTAAGATAACATAACACTATTACAATTAATTAATAAAAGAATATAAATAGTGGGTCACATAACATCTACGTGGAGCAAGAACTTTGTAGGTACCCCTTTTTACGAAAACTACGCGGACGGAAGAGTCTGAAATTTTTTACAGTTAAAATTTGTAACGAGAAGGAGTGCACAACACATTTTTTTTTATAATGGACGAATTTCGACCACCGAATTCGAATGGCGACCAATAGTTTAAATAAATCTATCAGAAAAAATTAAAATGTTTGTAGTAAATCTGGATTTAATATACTTCTTCAGAGTGCGTTATTCTCGAAATCAATGTCGAATTTAATTGGTCATAAATTTTAACTGGTCATAACTTTAGCAACAATGGCGCTATACTTAATTATACTAATTAAAGTCAAAAGCGCAATTAAGTAACTGATAAACTGGGAATAGGGTATTACACCCATTTCAGAAAAGTGTCTTATTTCGATTCTGAAATGCTAATAAACCACCAAAAAAAGACAATTGAATCGATTAGTGCCATAAAAATGCATTTTCATATTTCGCGCGTAATTTTACGAAAACGCTGGACGCAGTGGACGCCATATTGCTTTGTGAGTATGACGTCAGTTTGCTGTGTAAACAAATGCACTGATATTTCGAATGATAATTGTTCATACAAAAATAATGAGGTATAATTCTACTTATCGTTGGTTTGCTGTTCCTGAATTTGAGATATTATTTCAATATAATACTTTTGGTACGTAAATAATAAAAGTACAAAGTTATTCATTAGATTATTTTAAACAGCGGTATGACGGAATAACATGGCGGCTAGATACTATTTCATGGTGTTCAAAAACAGATTAAATAAAACTAAAATCATTCAATGGAATTTTAAAATTTATTTTGTTATTTCGTGATCTAAAACCAACATTTTCCGACTGCTTTTTTCCAAATCTCAATAATAATTTTTTTGATGTTTTCTGATTTAGAGTAAAATACCCTATTGTAATTAAAGCATTGATACAGAAAAGTCTAAATATTACAGCGATGACTAGGCAGATTTGGCTACGATTCTAGTCATCAATTAGATAGATAGGTGATCATTTCTTTCACATCACGTAACATCACCGCTTGTTTCCTCGAAAGGATGATGGGCAGAAGTGTAGTCAGTAGTACCCCACAATTTCGCCAGTTATGTGTAAGTCCCATGTAAGGGAGCAAACCTATTGCCATCAACTGGGCATCAATCCAGACTGAGGGCTGCTATTGAAAAATTCCACTTTGGAAATCCCAATATCTGTGCCCGAACTGGGAATCGAACCCAGGTCATCATGTTCAACAGTAGCGCTTGCGACCACTAGAGCAACGAGGCAGTCGCATCATCATTTCTTTACTCATATCATGATCAGACAGTAACATCCCCACTGCTGGGACACAGGCCTCCTCTCTGTGAGAGTGAGGGGGCCGTAATCCACCACGCAGGCCCAGTTCGTGTTTGTAGATGTCAAATGTCTTCGAATTTTTGGTTCTAGGACATGCCGGTTTCCTCACGATGATTTTTGTATTAACTCGGTCTGTCCTCATCATCATTATTTCACCCGAAAGACGTCCACTGCTGGACACAGGCCTCCCCCAAAAGGAGGCTTTTACGATAATTGCCACGCTTGGCAGGCGTGTTGGCGATTGCTGTATGGTGGTAAAATGCATAGAGAACGCTGCTGCCCCTTCTGTAGTAAGTCCCTTAGTCGCGTTCTACGACACCCACGGGAAGAAATGGGATGGAGCTATTCTTTTACGTCCGGCACCACACGGTCTGTCCTACTTACCTATTTTAAAATATATTTGATTAACGGCAAAAAGTTCACCCTATCTACTATAGAACTGACGACAAGACAGGGACAAATTGCAAACTATAGTTCGACTTTTAATTGTATTCAGTAACTTGACAGTGGAAGGGGTACCAGATTTTGACAAAAAAAAAAGATAGTGAGGTGGTGTAAGAATGAACGAAATTGAATGAGCTTGAAATAATGTACTTACAAGCAAATTTTTATTATAAAGGTATCAGTGATGTTATCAATAAAATGGTCCAATCGACACATATCATCTTCTACTTTTTTAATACGTGAGCTACACAAGCACTGCATGGATGACGAAGGGGTCACATTACTAACCCCTTCTTCGAATATATTTTTAACTTCTTTCATCTTAAAATATTTATTATTTTTTGCGAAATGCCCCTTTACCTGTGTCCAAACTAATTATATTGGGTTGAGTTTAAAAATGGTTTAATATAAAATTGAAACATTTTTATCATTCGTTCTTTACGCAAAATCGTTCACTAGTCTTAGTATGGTAACATTATTTTTCTTTGAACTGTCAAGTTACTGAATACTATAAAAAGTCGAACTATAGTGATTTTTATGCATTTTATTTTGAGAATTTTGAGAATGATATGCTAAATTCATGGTTACAATTTGTGTACTGGATAAAAACTTACCCTGTATAACACCACATGCACGTATTTCTCGAAGAGTTAGACAGAGCTAGCTGTAACTATAGTTCGCCAGTTAAATGAAAATATCTGTTCATAACTTTCGCGAGTTTAAATCCGACGATATCATATCCTAAAAATACCAAAACGGAAGCCAAGTAAGTAGTTCTATAAAGAACTTCCTGTCTCACCTAGAAAGGTAAGAAAATCAGCAGTCGTGTCTTAACACGTGTTTATAAATATACAAGAAGTAAAAGCTAAAGGAAATAGCTCGTTGAGGTGGCTAACATAGTTGCTGGATTGCTTAAGAGTTCTGTTGCTTAGCCATGGTGCTATTCAATGGATCATTTTCTAGTTTATCAAAAACTATTTTAATTTCAAACTTGAGACGAAATATGCAATAGAAAAATAAATATAAATTGATTAATATCCATTTTCTCAATTTATTTAAAACGATTTAAATGAAATTTATGTTTCGATATTTTGAATTTACCGCCAAAACGCTCCTTATGATGACTTTTTATCACGTGACCACCCGTGATGTCAACTTTGTGTCGATATATTTTTTCATTGCGATGCAGGAGGACGTCAAAGAAATAAAAACTTAGCAAATACAGGATAAGTTTTTACCAGTGCGCAAACTGTAACCATGAATTCAGCATATCATTCTAGACCTCGAGCAGAAATGTTTCATCGGTATATTTAAAAAAAAATAGCTGTTGTATAGATTTATTCCGCGTAGGTATTGCGCTTTTCTATGAAACAGCTGACTTTTTTTATAACCTACGAAAAATTTCTGCGCTAGGGGCTATAATAATATGCTGAATTCATGGTTACAGTTTGCGCACTGGTTAAAAATTTATCCTGTATATCAAGAGAAAGCTGAGCTTTTAATTTCAAATTCAGCTGACATTTAATCTAATTTTCTAGTCATATGTCTGATCTTTGTGAAGCTTTCAACTCGCCATATTTGGATGATTTAGAAGGATAGTGATCTTATTCTAAATCTTCAACATGATTTTGATGCAAACTTCATATTTTCCATATTCTACCAACATACAAATGTGTGCTTAACAAGAGAGTTTAGATTGTTCATAATGATTGCTCGTAACAGTCTCCACAAACATGCAGAGAAATTATCATTTGTGTGAGGTTAAAGCCATTTTTAAGAGCAGTGGTGGCCCAGTGGTAATAACCGCAACTTACGAGTTGAAGGTCGTATGTTCAAACCCAGACAAGCGCTTTACTTTGTGTAAATTATTTCGTCACCACTGCTCTCAAAACGGTAAAGGGAAATATCGTGAAGAAACCAGCGCCCTAATTGCGTAACTCACGATTCATCATAATCTGTATCGTTTTGAAACGGAATGATAAACCGTTGCTTCATATGTTCGAAAAATGTGTCTGTTCGACAACATAAATAACGCAATGAATATTGTTTAACTGTGAAGACGAAACCAATTATGATCAATCGTGAGTTACGCAATTAGGGTGCGGATGTCTTAGAACCGAAAATTCGAATAGAATAGAATAGAATAATATTTATTTGCTGTAAAACATGGTATAAAAAGATGGTAAAAAACAAAATAACAAGAGCATACATGTTTTTGCTTAACAGTTATAAGCGTACAAATTTACACAAGCATGTTTTATACATTTAACATTTATAGTCAAAGAATTCTTTGACACTATAAAAACTATGACTACACAACCATTCATGCAATTTATTTTTGAATAATCTCATATTTAGAGTTTTGACATCACTTATTATATATACGTACACACATGGATACACAACTTTTATTATATTTAACTAGTCTAGGAAGGATATCCAGCACAAGCCTGTGGGGGTCTCGTCGGTTACGAGGGTATAAATCATCTGCCTTACTGAATAATTCCTTATGTTTCCTCACAAACATACATGTTTCATAAATGTAGAGAGACGGTAGCGGCAACAAGCCGAGCTTTTTAAATATCGGCCTACAGGATTCGTCAGGTCGAAGCCCGTTTATTGCTCTAATGCATTTTTTCTGTGCACAAATGCTCTATTTTGATCTGTGCTATTACCCCACATTATCAAGAAGACATGTGACATCTACCAACCCGCACTGGACCCGTGTGGTGGATAAACGGCCCACTGCCTCTCACAGGGAGAAGTCCTGTGTCCTAGTGGCTACATCATAGGCTATGTCTGTAACTCCCTTTCGTTTCTTTTTTATGTAAGGAGACTGGTTTCTAAGGCGCGAATCACACAGACAAGGCGCGGCGCAGGCGCAGCGTAAGCAGTAGGTACATTTTGTATGTAGGCATGATGCCGCTTTTAAACATTTTCATACAAAAAAACGCTCCTGCGCCACGCCTTCGCCTTACGTTGTTTCTGTGTAATTCGCGCCTAATTGATATTGCCTGGTAACTTAACTGACAGTGACCAAGATTACAAAAAAAAAAAAAAACGATTTGCGTTTAAGCCTGATAGAAAATATGCATTCAGCCATTGACTGCGAAATAATCTCGGGATATCCCGATGCAATTGTACGGAAGGTCAATTCTCGTAATTAAAAACGTACAAAATCTAGTCGCAGTCTCATCTCGGCGACAAGCATATATGTCAAAAACTTGTTAAAAATGTATGGAAACTCGACGTATTTTTGATAGATTGACACTGACATCAGACTGTGAACATTATTAAAATTACGAGAATTTCCCCTCTGAGGCCAGCACATTAAGCTACACCAATCTGTCAAATTTCTTTGACAGTTTTTTTAACTTTATTACAAAAGTATAAGGTTCATATTCAATTGGGAAAATATGACAGTTTGGGACAGCTTGAGGTGGTAGCGTAATCCCAAGTTTATTGTACAGAGGCCAGCACATCAAGCTACCCTAATCTGTCAAATTTATTTGATAGTTTTTCAACTTTATTCCAAAGGAATAAGGTTTATGTTCAATTGGGAAAATTTGACAGATTGGGATAGCTTGACCTGCTGGCGACTGTACTTGTTGAATGCTTATTTGTCGTGTGCTCGTAAGCTCCACTACTGAACGTGAACGTCTCTGCATGAGTCTATACGTACTCGTACAATAAGATAAGTACAAAACTACACCCCATCAGAAACACATAGCTATGAACAATATTACATTTAAGTAGGTTTAGTAATTTTTTTATTTTTTTTAAACCGACTGCGAAGTGAACTGTAAAAAGAAATATAAATAAGAAACTTTAGGTTTTAAGAGGTTGACAACTAAACTGAATACTTTATGCAATCTCATGCAGTCGGAGGCAATAAAGGTCTTCATTGTAAATTTTAAGAAGATGCCTCCTACATGAGATTGTTTTAAAATATATTTTTTATTTTTCACTTTTTAGTTTGTAACTATTTTGACGTTAATAAGACCTATTAATGAAACGCGTTATTTTGGTACCGCAATCGATAGGTTTTGAGAAAAAAAATGAATGTGGCTCCAAAAATAGGCCATTTCAATTTTCATAATTTTAATATACCTACTCACTCACTCTCACAATTGAGACGAATCTAACGACGTCTCTCAAACTAAAATCCATCAAGCCGTTTCGGCTGCAGAGCACGACAAAGAAATACACATACACACATACACTCGAAAAACATAACCCTCCTTCTGGTGCAGTCGGGTAATAACAGATATTTTCTCAAAAAAATACCTACTCTCTACTTACACTTAAAATTCTTAACAAAAGATAAAGAAATAACTACAATCAAAATAAAGAAAATGCTTGATATCAAAACTTTGATCTGAGTCACGCAAGACGAGAGTAAAAGTGCGCGTGCGCAGAGAAAATGGACGGTCGTTCAACCGCTCTGTATCGATCTGAGAATGTTTAAATCATGTTGCGTGATTGTTGTCGTGTTTATGTAATAGATTTTACAGATTGTTTGGTTTCAATCGATATATTTATGGCATTTTTTAAATGTTAGTTTACACGATTATTGCCAAATTTAAGTGGCAGTGGGCAGGGCACATTGCTCGCAGAACAGATGGCCGATGTGGCTGAAAGGTTCTAGACTGACCGGAAGACTTAGCGTTGGAAGGTCTCCCACAAGATGACCCGATGACCTTGTGAAGGCCGAAGGAATCCGATAGATGCGTGAAGCACAGAACCGGTCGAAGTGGAGGAGCTTGGGGGAGGCCTATGTCCAGCAGTGGACGTCTTTCGCCTGAAATGATGATGGTACGATTATAGTGGACGAACTTCTGGCCGAGATTTCAAGCGCGTGGATGTCAACTATAAACGCATACATATATTCACGCCTTCTTCGCATAGAGGTAGACAGAAACAACAAAATTGCCACCTGCAGGCTTGGCATGACGCTGTCTATTTCTACGAAGAATAGACAGTGCTTTTTAACCGACTTCAAAAAGAAGGAGGTTATCAATTCGACATGTTTATATAAAAAAAAAATATGTATGTTCGGGCATAACTCCGTCATATATAGACCGATTTGCAATTATTATTTTCTTCGAAAGACTTTTATTCCGAAATGGTCCCATGCAAAGGAGATTGCCCGATTTGTAAGGAAAGTTGGGTCCCAATGGAAAATTGTTGTGCCTTAAAGATTGTTATTTTAACTAATAGTAAAAACATAGTATTTTCATAATCAGAAACCATTTTTCATTTATTCACCCTGGTTCAAGAGATATCGTTGTTTTTCTGGTGTAAAAATCTAGGTTATAATTAGAAATTGACATTGACGTAATAAATCGATAGATCAATCGATAAAAACTACTTTGTTTACACATAAGAGGTTTTATAAATAAATATGGCTATTATTTTTGTGTCTATTGCTTTTGTGAACATTTATTATTTATGAATTTATGCAAACTATTATTGTGCAAGTCTGCACAAAGCTTTTTAGAATATTTTACCTTTTTGATACCTTTTGTCTATGTTTTTATATTTTTTCTGATTGACAAATATACTTTTGTTTTACGACTGCTATGAACCAGCGCCTATATTATTTTAGTAGTTAATATTTGGTCCAATCTTCGGAAAAAATATGGTGAAAACACGTTCTAAAGGTGCACAAGTGGACGCGCTGTGTGCAGGAGACGGCACCCAAGTTGCGGTGAGGGAGACTGCCCCGCCCGCGCAGCAGATCGCGGGCCTGCCCCCTCACGCCGCGGCGCCTTCCTGTCCGTCCAGCGCCGCCACATCGGACTCTTCCGCCGCCATCAAGGCGCGTCAGCTGGCGGCACAGGCGCAGCATGCGCGCCGCCTGGCTGATTTGGAGCACCAAGCACTAGAGCGAGAGCGACAAGCCGAGCAAGCGCGCCACCTGGCCGACTTGGAGCACCAAGCTCTCGAGCGAGAGCGACGGGTCGCAGATCTCCATTTACAAGCTGAGCTTGCCGCCATAGAAGCGGACGCCAGCCAGCACGGCAGCCACAGCATGCGTAGCCGTGCTAGTATTAAAGAATGGGTAAAAAATGTAATACCTAATCCCGATGAGCGAGATTTCTTAAGAGCCAACCCACCTTTCAGGTACGACGATACAGCCCAGTGTGTGACACCGGGCATGAGAGCTTCGCACGGCCAAGACGCTGTGGCGACCGCCCTCAACCAAGGTCGTGATGAAGACGGAGGAGTGACGCGCTTAATCAACTCGCTCGGAATATTAATAAATAAAGCTAACAAGCAAACTGCTACAAAGACAGACCTGCCTACGTTCGACGGCAAGTCCTATTTAGATTGGCTAGCTTTAAAACATGCGTATAAAAATACAGCCGAAACTTCTTCGGCAACCGATAATTTAGCGAGGCTGTCGTGCGCCCTGCGCGGAGCGGCGCGCGACTCAGTTGCGGGCCTGCTTGCAGCGGCGCACACCCCCGGTGTGGTGCTAGCTGCGCTCGACGCGCGCTACGGCCGCCCCGAGCTCGTCGTGATGCATGAAGTGTCTGTGATACGTGCGCTCCCTAAGGTAAGCTACGATAGTAAAGATCTCGTCAATTTTGCCGGCCGTGTACGAAACTGTGTGGAAGTAATCCGCCTGTTAAATCAGCCGGACCACTTACGCTCGCCCGAGCTGTTTCAGGCTCTGTGGAGCAAGCTGCCACCGATATTGCGTCCCCGGTGGTTGGACTACGCTTATTTGTGCGACGGCAGCTTGTCTAAAGTTGAAATGTTTGCCGATTTCCTCTCCCGTGAAGCTGATTTGCAATGTAGGTTCGGTGGTGCTACTGACTGCTCGTTGCCTACTGATAATAGATGCTTCAGGGATAAGGTGAACGTTGTAGCTGAAATACATAACGTTTCCACAACAAATAATATTTGTCCGTTGTGTGAAAAAAAACATGAGTTGAAGTTTTGTGATAGGTTTGTCAAAATGACAATAAGTGATCGTTGGCAATTTATTAAGAAAAATAAAATATGTCATAGATGTCTAAAGAAAGGTTGGCACAAAAATAAAACTTCTTGTACTAAAAGAGTATGTACCGTGGAAGGTTGTGACATGCGCCACCATGCTTTGTTACACGGGTCGAAATATGAGCGTGCAGTCACCACGTGGAACACGACGCTGAACCTGAGCCATCGACATCCTGCGCAGCCACGCCAGCGACGTGCAGTGCGCCCGCGGCCTGTAAGGAGACCGGCGCACTATTGTATGACGACTCGGATCACGAAGTCTTGGCTCATGCATCCTCCTTGTCAGCAATGGAACCTTCTGTTCGGCCGTTGTTGAAAATAGTTCGCGTGATCGTGTCGGGGCCTTCTAGCAGTGTTGATACGTACGCTTTGCTGGACGATGGTTCCACAGGCACCTTTATAGATTCCAAGCTGGCTGCTCAAATTGGTTGCAAGGGCCAAGAAAAACGTATTCATTTAGACTGCGTAGGTGGTCTAGGGATGGACGTAAATATTCAGTACGTCGATTTCACTATAAAAGGTCGTCATTCAAATGAAATTCACCACGTTAAGCGAGCCAGGTCGATGAGCGGTTTGGGTGCTGCTCGACAGTCTGCGCATCTTGAGAGCGTGCGTAAGTATCCATACCTTGCAGACATTGCTAATGAATTTTGTTATGAAGAAGTTAAGCCCATGCTGATTATAGGCATCGACAACTGGCACTTATCTCTCGCTAAAGCTACGCGCAAAGGGTCCAAGACACAACCCGTGGCTATTTTAACTGCTTTAGGCTGGGTTTTGTATGGTTTCGGTTGCAGCAAGACTAAACGGGCCGACGTTGTAAACCATGCCACGGTTAGCGAATCTGATTTAGCGAACGATCGGTTGATTCTGGAAGGTCTTATTAGGGAGCAGTACAAAATTGATTCAATCGGTATCTCTAAAAAGGAAGCTCGTAGTGCCGACGACGAACGCGCCTTGCAAGTTCTCGAGCGCACCGCGCGCCGTGTACCCGGTGGCCGCTTTGAAGTAGGCTTGTTGTGGAAGGCTGATAAACTGGATTTTCCCGACAGTTACAAGTTAGCCATGTCTAGGTTCCTTAGTTTAGAAAAAAAAATGATGAAAGATCCTGACTATGCTCAACGCTACCGTCAGAATATCCATGATATGATATCAAAGGGATATGTTGAACCGTGTTCAGCTCCTCCTACCTTGGGGTCTCCGTTGTGGTACCTCCCTCACTTTGGCGTAATAAACGTAAATAAGCCTAACAAGTTGAGAACGGTCCACGACGCGGCCGCCAAGTCCCACGGCGTGTCATTAAATTCAATGCTTTTAACTGGTCCAGACCTTTTGCAACCCCTGCTAGGTATTCTGATGCGGTTTCGTGAAGGTAAAGTCGCTCTGACAGCAGACATTCGTGAAATGTTCCCTCAAATTAAAATAATTGAGAAAGATAGGGATGCCCAAAGATTTCTGTGGCGCGACAACCCGAATGAGCCTATACGTACATACCGCATGTCATCCATGATTTTTGGCGCTGCGTCCAGTCCCTTTACTGCAATCCATATCAAAAACAAAAATGCATTAGAGTGGCAGGATACATACCCCAAAGCAGCTCGAGTAATTATATGCGATCATTACATGGATGACTGCATCACTAGTTTAGACAACGTTCATGAAGCGGTCAAATTGGCTGCGGACATTTATAAGGTACATTCTAATGCTGGCTTTGAGATGCGTGGCTGGACGTCAAACGATCTCATGGCACTCTCGTTGCTACCCGAAGAATCCTTGCTAGACGCGCCTGTTGTGAAAGACGTAGATTTAGGTCACCTGGCTACCCATGTGCGCACGCTTGGCCTTATCTGGCAACCCGCCCGTGACGTGATTGGTTTTAACACGGGAACCCATAAGGGTGCGTTGCCACATAAGCTCACCAAGCGAGAGGTGTTAGCTCACGTCATGCGAGTCTATGATCCTCTTGGAATCATTGCGCCAATAGTTGTTCGAGGCCGCATCATGTTTCAAGATGCTTGGCGTAAGGGTTTGGAATGGGATGAGAGGCTCTCTCAAGGTGATAGCACTGCATGGATGTCGTGGTTTCAGGATTTATCCTCGGTGTCTCGTTTACGAATTCCTCGTTGCTATAACCTGAATAATCTCGAGCTAGCGGGCTGCGAACTTCATGTGTTTTCGGACGCCAGTGAATCTGCCTTTGCCGCTGTCGCTTATTGGCGGTTTCTGTACACCAACGGTGACGTTAGACTCTCTCTTATCTGCAGTAAGGCTCGCGTATCACCCCTTAAGCCTGTTTCAATTCCCCGTTTAGAGCTCCAAGGTGCTCTGATTGCTGCACGTCTTGCTATGACTATATGCGAAGCCCATCGACTCAAACCGAAGAGACGCGTTTTCTGGTGTGACTCAATGACGACCTTAGGTTGGCTTCGCAGCGATGCGCGTACTCTTAAACCATTCGTGTCTCATAGAGTAGGTGAGATACTGGAGCTCACAGACGTCGGTGAGTGGCGTTGGATTCCGAGTGATTTAAACGTGGCAGATGATGCAACTCGGGTCAAACGATTTGAGTTAACTCCTGAATCTCGATGGATTTCAGGTCCTCCCTTCTTGCTCTCCTCGGACTGGCCCACAGAACCCGTGATCGATGTCAGTGGACTAGGCCGCGAAGAATTCAAACAACATGTTCACCTCATCACTGATACTGACCTGCCCGCACCAATCTCCGCGGATCCGCTGCGTTTCAGCTCATGGTTGAGAATGGTGCGAGCAACAGCCAAAGCACATCACTTCATCTCTTTACTGCGTATGCGTAGTCTGCAAAGACGAGGCGTTGACGCCAATTTAACTCGTCTGGAAGGAAGTATATGTACATTTATTTCCTCTTGCACATCCTCTCCTAATATCCTTAATAACCACAATATATCAGCAAGAATAACAGCAAACGATTTGAGTCTGGCCGAAACCCACATCTTACGTCAGTCTCAGCTCGATTCCTTTAAAGAAGATATTTTACGGATTAAGAACCAACTGCCGTTGCCTCGTAATAGCCGCCTGTTCAAGCTGTCGCCATTCATAAATAATGATAATGAACTGCGAATGTCAAGCCGCATTGTTGCTGCCCCAGCCGTTACAGATGACGTTAAGCGTCCGCTCATTTTATACGGAAAACACCCAGCAGTTCGTCTTTTGATCCAGAGATATCATCAGAAGGCCGCACATTCACACCTAGACATGGTAATGAACGAGCTTCATCAACGTTACTGGATTATTGGTCTCAGAAACGCTGTTCGTATCGTAGCCCGTACCTGTCAGCTTTGCAAATTGCGCCGTGCTAAACCGTTTCAACCTCCTATGGGAAATCTGCCAGAAGCTCGCCTAGCTCATCATCAAAGGGCCTTCTCATTTACCGGTCTCGATTATTTTGGGCCAGTTAACGTTACTGTTGGCCGAAGAAAGGAGAAACGCTACGTTGCCCTATTTACATGCTTGGTCGTCCGTGCCGTACATCTGGACGTGGTGCACAGCTTATCAACTGACTCGGCGATCATGTGCTTACGCCGCTTCGTATCGCTCCGAGGAACCCCATTGGAAATTTGGTCCGACAACGGCACTGCTTTTGTTGGGGCCAGCCGAGAACTGCGGGAGTTGTACGGTGATGCCGTAGAAGATTACGCTACCAGTGAGTTTATAAACTGGCGTTTCATTCCCCCCTCGGCGCCATTTATGGGTGGAGTTTGGGAGCGCCTTATCCGAAGTGTCAAGGGAGCGCTGAAAGTGTCACTCCGAGAGCAGACTCCCTCTGATGAGGTACTTAGAACCCTGCTGGCCGAAGCTGAAGCATTGGTAAATTCGCGGCCACTAACGATTACTTCACTGGACGCGAATGCTGAAGAAGCACTAACGCCAGCTCATTTTCTGCTAAACGGATCACCAGGGCGTCCCATCCCTGCTACGCTTCAAGAGTCGGATCTCTCGAGCAGAAGTCATTGGCGGAGAGCCCTCAGACTAGCTGATCATTTCTGGCAGCGGTGGGTTCGAGAATACCTGCCTTCGTTGTCACCCAGAAGGGGTGGAGGCATCGCGCCCTCAATTGCGGAAGGAGATGTGGTCATAATATGTGACTCAAATTTGCCACGAGGTTCATGGCCCAGAGGACGGGTTACGAGGTTGTTTCCCGGCAGAGATGGAGTGGTGCGGGTGGCCGATGTTGCCACTATGGCAGGCACCTTCAGGAGGCCCCTCCAAAAGCTAATTAAGCAGCCCATTGCATAAAAAAGGGGAGAATGTGCAAGTCTGCACAAAGCTTTTTAGAATATTTTACCTTTTTGATACCTTTTGTCTATGTTTTTATATTTTTTCTGATTGACAAATATACTTTTGTTTTACGACTACTATGAACCAGCGCCTATATTATTTTAGTAGTTAATAATTATTGTCATCGTTCCATCGGTTTTACTCGCATCGACTATGATCAGTGTTTATTTATCCAATAGTTTTCGTCATCAAGAATACTTATAATACATACTCGTATAAGGACAGGGATAACATCATTCTACCTCATCGTCGTAAAACAAAATGCTAACACAGTAGCGTTGAAGTTGTCAAATGTTGAGATCTAAACTGTTCATAGGTTATAACTTAATTAAAAATAATCGTGTTTTTATTGTTTAATTATCGTGTTATTTTGATTTCGATTACTCAATTGATTATATGGTGGTATTCGTTATTTAATTCTTTGATACCTGGCAACTTTTTCTTGTATGCCAATCAAACCACAGACTACATTGAATCAAACGGATGTCGACGTAATGTTTAACTATTAATTAACTTTAACTTTATTCCCAGGGTGAAAGAAATTGTATAAATAATACCCTAAACACAAAAAAATGAATAATATTTTTTGTTATTATTAAAAACAGGCACACGATACCATAAAAGGGAACTGCTCCGTGGCAATCTCCTTTCATATAGATCTGATGATGATTTTCGGAGACAGACAACGGAACTCTTCAAAAAATTAAAGTAACTCAATCGCGATTGCTGCTATCGCATAAATATGCATTCTTTTGACCCCAAGGATGATGAAATTTCGAATTGGTGTTGGGTAGGTAACTACAAAGTGAAAAATAAATAAATGAAAAAAACAACCGACTTCAAAAAAGTTTTTTCAATACAAAGTGACATTTCGTTTCTCCATTTTTGACATCGCACCGTAGATATCCTTCTACAATCTGTCTATACCTGTCTATATGTCTATATCTAGACAAAGATTGTTAGAAAGGAAAGATTAAATATCTTTCCTTTCTAACAATCTTTGTCTAGATCCATATGAATAATCGAACGAGACTATTTCAGAAATTCCCAAATTCCCAAATTGTCAAAATCACACTGACAACAATCTTTCTACTCGACGGCCACAAAGTAATAGGTACGATTATCTACAAAATCATGATTCGTTTAGAACGCATAGGTAACTGTGATAATTAATAGAAAAACATAGCCATCTTCTCCTATTGTACATCATTTAGATAATAGGCATGTCTATTCTTCCGTCGACAAATCGGTGCTCGTGCTAAGCCTGCTGCTACGATCCTTACACATTCAATTAGGCACGTTAGGCATTTTTTGAGATGGGAAAAAACAATTGAACTCGCGACACTGTTACCGACACCACTGACAACACGAACCAACGAACAACGTTGAACGTACAATTGAACGTTGTGTAATCTGACGATTCAAAAAATATTTCCTGACGATTCAAAAAAACACACGTAATTGTTGAGTTTTCACTTCTGTCGGGACTCCCGGAGCGCCACTGTTTTTTTATATATTATTATAATCGCATTGTATACTATGTATTACCATAAAGCGGGCATGAATCCAGAATCTAGGCTGCTACTGGAAACTGACAAATGGAAACGCCCAATAACACCTTGCCCTGGGAATCGAACCCAGGGCCTCATGTTCACCAGTACTGCTTGCGACCACTCAACCAAAAACGCTGTGAAACAAGTCCACATTTTTCCCATACAAACTTCGGGAGTGCATTACTCCACTGTTTGACAATGTACCTCAAAAATTAAATATGGTACTTATGGTTTTGTCTTATTATTTATATTATCTGTACGGAAACAGAATACTAAAATTAAAAACTATTAAAAAGTTAGGAGCAAGCAAAGATTCGTTTTTCTTGCAAATTTAACCTAACTTTGGGCGTGTTTAAGTGATAAAAGAATTGTAAAATCTCCAAAACTAAGTCGGTACCGTCAAAGCTCAATTATCGAAAAGTTTAATAAACTTATGGGCTATTGATTTATGCAGTAGTTTTTTCAGAAAACCCGATCTTCCGAAGGACTTTTCTTAATTTTTTACGCGCCTGTTTTATTATAACTGATCCTGTAGGTCACTCAATAATGTTGTACGTGTAGACTAGCGTCTAACTGCTCATCACGGGTACTACCTCTGTCGGACACGAAGCCTGGTGAGACAGCTTGATTTTTAGCCAGGCCCATCAATGAGTTCGAGCCCTCGAGTGGGCCCCCCCTTAGTAAAATAACTAAGTTACATAAATAAAATTATTATTTCAAATAGCTTGTTAAATAAATAACAGTTACTTTAACACAGCATTGTATACCAATCGTAAATGTGCTTTATATCACATTCGCACGCAAGTAACAGCTTCAATTATTATTCATGTCACAATAAAAACTTTTATTTGTATACATATTTACATAATTTGAGGGGCTTGTGGCTAAGTAACAATAGCAGCACGGGTGTTAAGCTACGCTTGCCGCGATTGGTCCGTGGATGGGTGACCATCTTTACATACCAAGATCCCTCAGTGCCTCGGAACGCACGTTAAGCTGTTGGTCGCGGCTGTCATTTGTGGATCTTTGACAGTCGTTACGGGTCGTCAGAAGCCCGAAAGTCTGACAACCAGTCTTACCAAGGCGTATCGTATTACCCAGTAACTGGGTTGTGGAGGTCAAATAGGCGGTCCCTCCATGTAAAATACTGATATTCAGCTGAATCCGGTTAGACTGGAAGCCGACCCCAACATAGTTGGGAAAAGGCTAGGCTCCTTTTCGAGGCACGAAAGGATGATGGTCACCCCTCACATGACCAGGGGCCTTAGTCTGCTATTTTAAAAAATTCGTCATTCCAACACGATCCCATCGTCATTTTGCTAAAAGTTCGTAATCTGCTAAATTCATGAGGTACTCGTATTCCGTGAAGCACACCCAAACGAAGCACACCCAGACGAAGCACACCCAGATGAAGCACACCCAGACGAAGCACACCTAAAGTATTCTACTTAGCACACCCGTAGGTGGGCTACAAATAAAAAATTAAAATAATTAATTTCCTATTCCACGAAGCACACCTACTAATACAGCATAGTGCCGCATAGTGCGGGGACTAAGAAATAAAATTGTCGATAGCAGAAAATATTTATTATTTAAAAGACTAACTTTAATTGCTAACGTCATTCAGTTTCATAATAATAATATGACACAATATTTGTCATTTTTGTAATCTTACTATTTAAAATCACAAATTGTTTCATAATTACAATAAAAACTTGGACAAATATCAAAAACATTGTAAATATAGTTTTTCATAGAGATCTATGTTGAAGTTTTCTTATAGCTACCTGTTTAGTGAATAATAAAAATACTCTACTTTAACTTAAAAGTTTGTTGTTTCATAATTACAATAAAAACTTGAAAAAAGGGGGGCCTTGCCATAATCGCTCCGCTCGCAGGTGGGTTAGTGATCGCAGTATGGTGGTAAAATACATAGAGAACGCTGCTGCCCATTCTCTAGTAAGTCTCTTAGTCGCCATCTACGACACCCACGGGAAGAAATGGGATAGTGCTATTATTTTACGTTCGGCATCACACGGAACATCATCAATTTACTACAAACTTTTGGAAATTAATTTAATTTTGGCAATTACAAAGGACAAAAATATTTCGTATGCTCGTGCAGTTGGCAAGTTACTCAGTGTATTTAACAGTTATTTTTCTCTATTCCAGTGATCCCCCAAACGTGCCGTTACCGGGGGGCTCGTTACCCCTGCGGGCTGAGCATATCCTGCGTCCTAGGAGGTGGAAAACCCCTGGACCTGTGTTCTGGAGGCATGATATGGGCCTGCTGTGTGGATAGGGAGACCACTGAGAGACCAACTGAGGTCGCTCCTGTGGTGCATAATGCTAGTAAGTATTAATTTTAAGTTTTTAGCAATTTTAACAATGAACGATTTATGTGTGTTATTTTCAATTCCCGATGGCTTGTGTACTTTTTAAAACTGAAAATGTGGTTTTATGCACTTTTTATTTTGTCAATAACAATTAAATAAAACTATGAAGAGTCTCCGTGTTTCAAAACGTAGATTTGAATTATTGTGTCAAATGATTTATTCAAACCAAAAAGTCGGTTTATTATTCGACTTGCACTAATTTACTCACTCGGATTGGGCCAATCGTCACTTTTTTTAATAGAATTTTCTATAGAATCTTCAATCTTGTATTCAAAGTAATAAATTTATTGTACATTTTCCTTATTTGTCAAAACGTGCCAGTTGCCTAAATACGTTTTTCGGGAATTGTCCATTCTCCTATGAATAAATTTACAATTAACTTAAAATTAACTTTGTACGAGTCGCCTAAAGAAAACTTTTTAACAAAAAAATTAAACCGCCGAATAAACTGAAAAGTATAAAATAATAAACCTGCTTTGTTTAACCTTAATAACTAAGTTTGGAAGTCGGTGACATAAAATTAAAATACATATCCAAAGTCACCGACTTCCGGACTTAGTTAATAAGGTTAACGTTAAGCAGGTTTATTATTTTTTACTTTTCAGTTTATTCGGCGGTTTAATTTTTTTGTTAAAAAGTTTCTATTTTATAATATTTTGTGGCTATAATCTACTCATTATTACATGCTTTTTGATTACCTACTGTTTTGTAATACACAACTCAGTATTCAAAAAAATCCAACCGGTAGAAAAAAAGGGATGATTGATGGTAAACAATCAATCATCCCTTTTTTTCCTACCCTAAGGGTTGGTTTTTTTTTTCGGAATTCATTTGGGACCAACTTCGAGGTAAACCCTTTCCAATAAAAAAAGAATTATCAAAATCGGACTACTCTGAAAAAGTTTTGCGTGGACATACACAAAAAAAAAGAATACGCGTCGACTTGAGAACCTCCTTCGTTTTTTCATCGGTTAAAAATATGAAATTATTTAAAAGTAACGATTCTGCCCATTCGGGCGAGTAAATTTTTTCGAATCGACTAATAAGGCAAAAAGTCGTAAAATCGCAAGTTTGACGAGATAATAGAATTAATAGTGTAATTAAAATTAATAATTGTAGGAGTCTGCATGTGTGTCAACTTTAATCATATTTTTTTTTTAAATAGAAACACAGATTCTATGGATCCTTTTGTAACAAATAATTTCAGTAGAATTTGATTCTCTTTTGTTTAGAAATTTTAACCGCCTTTTGTACATTTTGTCTTCACATCATAATGTCCTGTGTGTAACTTTTTGTATAACATGTCCTAACTTACCTACATAAGTCTTAAAAAAAAAAAGAATTAAAAACAATATCGATAACGCTAATGATTCTGTTGTGCACCAAATATACTTAATTCAGGCTATTGCTATCTTTTTCATTCTAATGACACAAGAAAGAGACGGAAATAAATAAGAGCTTTCAAATTTAGTTGAACTAAGATTTTATTCGACGCAACTACGACGAACTAAATTCATCATGCTTAAAATCACGCCAAGTTCAAAGCAATCGGAACGTAATTTAGTTTGGCAGTTCTACGGCATCACTTGTCTTTTTCTTCCGTGGTTTGACAGTATGAGATAGCAATACTCTTTTACAATTTTAGTTTAGGTGGTGAACAAAAGAATCGACATGAATATCGAACTACTGTGGGATAATGTGGGCATTTTCTATATATTTTATTCGGCTCAGCGTCATCCCCAAGCAAGTCGATTGAATAATCGACTATCTTACATTATCATAAAAAGTTTCAATCATTACAAATACGAGCTTTCATTGACAGTTTTATCAATATCGTTTTTTTAAGTAAATGGGGAAAACTTAAAAATTAAATTAAAATGTAGCAACTCCCATTGATCAGTTTCTCCGGCGAAATCTCAAGGTTATACTCGCGAACGCTTCACGTTCGAACGTGATGTAAGTTACGAAATATCACTAGTTTACGACTACTCTCTAATGTGGCGCAAGGCATAAGCGGAAGCGATTCGGCAAGATACTAAAGAAAGGGCGCCTAAAGAATCACGACCTCACGACCTATATGCTGCAAAGTGTGAACCCCATCAGATTGTTAGAATGTATGATTTAGGCCTGATTTTTCAACAGTCCGTTAATATACATCAATAAGAATATTTATTACACAGATATTTATTATCTCATCATCATATCGGCTGAAAGGCGTCCACTGCTGGACATAAGCCTCCCCCAAAAGGGGGATTTGCCATAATCGCCACGCTTGGCAGGTGGGTTGTCGATCGCAGTATGTTAGTCAAATGCATAGAGAACGCTGCTGCCCATTCTCTAGTAAATCCCTTAGTCGCCTTCATCGACACCCACGGGAAGAAATGTGTGCTATTCTTTTACGTCCGGCACCACACGGGACCTGCGGCATCTGCTATTATAATGGACCTATAAATAATCGTTTTGCTTCGCTGCTATTTATTTTTTAGTAACTCCAGGTTACCCCAGGTTTTAAACCTAAATAACTTTAAGGATTGAAACCTACCGTCAAATGAAGCGGGCGCTTCGAATTCGTTTTGATGCTCGAGTGCAATCTCGTTAAATTCGCGAGATCTCGCCCTTTTTTTCGTCCGAGATCAATCTCGCTAAAAAAGGCCGAGATCTCGCGAGAACGAGATTGCATTCCCTAATAATAATGATTATAGCAGGAATGGTCATAACATAACAATACAAAAAGTGTCACCCATGTCAAAATGTACCGTGGACAACAAGTGACAAAACCGGTCTAAATGTGACATTGTTTTCGGTTACGAAATAAAACGTCATACTTAATACACTCTCTTCTGTGTGGTGCAAGTTAAAAACGTTTGTACACAGTCTGTGACAATGCAAGTAAGGTGTGCATGTTAATATGTGGCCTCAATGCGTGGGGTACAAATTTTAAAGTGAAAACTTTTTTAGGCGCGTTGAGCACTTTTTGGAGGAACAAAAATCATGGAACTCGCGTCATCGTCTCCGAACGCATTCCATGAGTTATATGTAAACTGTGTATGTATGGGTGAACGAGCACACGAACGAGTCGCGCGTTGATGTCTTTTTGAAAAGTCCCTTTCATTCATTAGGAAATTCTAATTCTTTTATCCCTTTCTTTCCCTTTGTATTTTTATAGTAAAAATCTGTGCTGTTACCTTTAATGGCTGAAATCTATCGCTCGTTTATCATTTTTTAACGACAGCAACCAGGACCCAATTAGAAATCCTGTATTGACGATTTAAAAAATACACACGTAATTGTTTAAGTTTTCACTTGTCACTGTTTGAGATTTTTTTTCCTGGCCTCTCTTTTAGCTAATACGAGAGTGTACAAGGGTACTTCGGCTCGCTTCGTGCAACCTCGGGTCGAGTTGAGCGACTTCCGATCGTTCTTGGTTGTTGTGTCTGAGTCAAAGGACTCGAAGCGTCCCTTAGTTCTTAGCATGACTGTGTTGTCACGTACTTCGGACTTCAGTCAAATTCGACCAGTACTTTGTCGAAGAAACTTCGCGAGAAATAAAATATAAAGTCATATAAGAGATAAACGCCATACATAGTAGGTACACTCTCTCCTCTGTAATCTAAGTTAAACACGTTTGTAAATAGTCTGTGACAATACAAGGTTGTAAATGTTTATATGCGGCCTAAATATATGGGCAGTGGTAACGGCCGCGACTTACGAGTTGTAGGTCGTGCGTTCGAACCCAGCCAGGCGCATTACTTTGTGTAAATAATTTCATCACCACTGCTTTCAAATGGTGAAGGAAAACATCGTGAGGAAACCGGCATGTCCTAGAACCAAAAATTCGAAGACATATGACATCTACCAACCCGCACTGGGCCCGCGTGGTAGATTACGGCCCACTCCCTCTCATGGAGAGGAGGCCTGTGTCCCAGCAGTGGGAACGTTTATAGGCTGAGTATGTATATATGTATGTAAATGTATGGGCTACACACCATGTGGGCAATATCTTTGCTATTTGCAGGGTAATGTCTTGACACAGAACTTTACACAACTTGCCTGTCACGTGGATTGTGTATCAAGCACCAAGGAAGAGGTAATGAATTATTCAGACCTAAAGGATAAAATAGCGCCCTGAAACAAACTAGCTTCTCTGGGGTACTCACTGTATTTTACGTTGATATAACATATCATCACATTACACCTTGTTTTCCCGAAGGGCAAGGCAGGACATTTATATAGAATATTGCAATAATACTTGTGTAATTGGAACAAATTGGTGTACAAACTGTAGGTATACTTACGATGTCATTTGAATTCAAACTAAAAAATCTGTTCAACTTGTTCCTTAGGATTTCAGTGTTGCATACCGTGTGCCTTATCAGAAGGCTTAAAGTCACCCAAAGGGCAATGGAGAGGGCTATGCTCGGAGTTTCCCTACGCGATCGAATCAGAAAAGAAGAGATCCGCAGGAGAACCAAGGTAACCGACATAGCTCGAAGAATTGCCAAACTTAAGTGGCAGTGGGCAGGGCACATTGCTCGCAGAACAGATGGCCGATGGGGCCGAAAGGTTCTGGAGTGGCGACCGCGTACCGGAAGACGTAGAGTAGGAAGGCCTCCCACAAGGTGGACCGATGATCTTGCGAAGACCGCGGGTATCCGCTGGATGTGGGAAGCACAAGACCGGTCGAAGTGGAGGAGCCTGGGGGAGGCCTATGTCCAACAGTGGACGTCTTTCGGCTGATATGATGATGATACCGTGTTCTAAAAGACATTAGCGAAAAAAAATTGGAAAATAATGACTCCAAGAAATGCCCTTGTCCCCTTATTATAATTTTCATTGCCATTTCACATAACCTCTGAGTAAATCTTCAACTGACATCACCTTTCGAGGTCAAATGATAACATTGTGACATTTTTGTATAGGTAGAGATCGCAATAGTTCCTTAGAAGTGACAGAACGTGTGACATTGTATGGGGTTACGAAATAAAATGACACATACGATGCACTCTCTCTAGCGTGGCGCAAGTTACGAGCGGAAGCAAGTGCGGTTTGAATTGTAAACCTTTATAAGATTTCTTCGTCGGTAGCATGTTTTATGAACGTATTATGATAATTCTATACGTTCATTTTGAGTAATAAAGTTACTTAATATGAATTAGAGCTATCAGAAGCCGCTGCTTCAAGAACATTGAGTCGATATTATTTTAAAGTACGATAGTATTAAAAATGAATAGCACAATATAAGTTGCAGTTCTTTTTAAATTTTTGAACTGAACTGACAAAGTAGCACTATTGAGCTAGATTGGACTGAGAAGTCAGATCAAAACACAGTTTAATATTCGATGTAACTAAATAAAGAAGCAATCTTAAAAAAAAAACATCCAGAAATTGAACAAATGACATACCTACTTTATCGAGTTGTTTATAAAATGTGTATTTTTTTAAATATTGGTAACAATTTTGAACACGGTGAGAAGGATTCACCTCAGCCCACGCCCCAAAATACAGATAAAAATATTTTCGTCAGTTTCAAATGCCAAAACGCCCCGCTCCTACCTTAGACCACAACCTAACAACTTTACGCACTGATTGCTTGACGGCACAAGATAATTCCACGTATTTATTTCCGCAGCCTTACCTCCCACACACATACATACATCTTACTTGTACATATGTATGGCGTAATGGAAACTTCACACTTTCACGATTTCAGCTGATTGATAATATAATTTATTCAAAACGCATTGAATGAGCGTCAATTGTTTTACAATGGGTGTTGCAACCAAGATATTGTGATGGTCAAATTTTGATATGAGTAATTTATTTTCTACCATGTGGCCAAAATGTTCAAAATCTATTTAAAAATCTATACTAATAATAAAGAGGAAAGATTTGATTGTTTGTTTGTTTGCATTGAATAGGCTCCGAAACTACTGAACCGATTTGAAAAATTCTTTGGGAAGCTACACTATTCCCGGGTGACATAGGCTATATTTTCTTCCCGCATTCCCACGGGAACGGGAACTACGCGGGTGAAACCGCGGATCGCTGCTTGTTCTTAGAAATTAACGTTTCTTCTTAGTTTTGAATCGATGGCTATACGGTTACAATTTTGTAGAGTATAACTAATTGGTGGATTTTCATAATTATGAAATAGCTGAAAATGGATTGCTCAATGATCAATTTAAATCATCATGATAATTATGGGCAATAATTTACATCACTCTTGGCTGGGGGATTAGTTATCATGTGGCGATCCGAATGGTGGTGCTACTCGATAGTTTTACAATATTTATGGGACCTTTCAAACTTAATTGGCTCGTTGCTTTTTAGTCATTTGTCATTGTAGATTCTGACTTACATATATGTTGAATAAGTTTAGGAAAAAAATAGCGGGCATATTCCATAAAAACGCCGCTCACTGTGGTCATACAGGGTTTTTTTTGGGTGGGAAATTATCAAATAACTTCTTCCGCTCTGGGTGGAGCGGTAGGGCGTGTCAGACTTTTACCCTGTGTGCCAGGGGTCACGGTGTCTCTTTCGAACAACCCGCACCCTTAGCAGGCATTGGCCCTTGCGGACCCCACCAGTTAGTGGTCTTACAGGGTGGCGACAAGCAGAAACCATTGATTCAGAAATAGCGCAAAAAACTTTTAGTTGGAAATTAATAAAAAAATAGCGCTGCCAAATATATTTGACAGAAAATTCGTTGTGCTTTTCTATAAAACTGTTGATTTTTGTTTGGATATCCGACGAAAAGTTGAAACAACACCCTAATTGCGTAACTCACGATTCATCATAATCCGTTTCGTTTTGAAACGGATTGTTAAATCATTGCTTCATATGTTCGAAAAATGTGTCTGCTCAACAACGTAAATAACGCAATGAATATTGTTGAACTGTCAAAACGAAACCGATTATGATTAATCGGGAGTTACGCAATTAGGGTGCAGGTTGTGCGTCGATGTCCTTGCTTCTTCTTAATACTTCTTTTTTTGGCGTGAACTGCCAAAGGCATCAGGCATAGTTTAATTTACCATCCAGTTCTTTATATTTCATGATGGCACAAAGTATAGGCACAGCAGCATAATCGACGTATATCGTTCCCACTGCTGGAACACATTCCTCTTCTCGGCGAGAGGGAGTGGTCTTGAATCCAACACGCGGGCCCAGTGCGGGTTGGTAGATGTCACATGTCATCGAATTTTTTGATTCTAAGACATGTCGGTTTCCTCACAATATTTTCCTTCACCGTTTTGAGAGCAGTGGTGATGAAATAATTTACACAAAGTGATGCACCTGTCTAGGTTTGAAACTATGACCTACATACAACTTGTAAGTCGTCGTCTTTACCACTGAAGCATCACAGCTCTAGGCACAGAAGAACACTTTGAAACTCCAATTTCTATCTCTTACCCTGCTCACCAACAGTTTCGATTTCACCGAATACCGGAAACCCGATGCTCCAACCTTACATCATCCCATAATTACGAGCCCCTCCCTCCTGCTAAGTCCTCGGCATTACAGACTATTGTATTATCGCTCCAATGGACACCACTTTCTCTCCAATTTTCACTCGGAGCTCGATTTCTCAGGCTTTAAGCCGTAAGCCTCTAAATGCGAGGCTGTTAGGCGTGACGGTTTGACGGGGGCTATTAGTCTGTGGTGTGACACGTGGTTAGGGAAGACTTTCGAGGTGTTTGTGGATTAGTGGGAGCTCGGGGCTTTGTTAGTTATAGAGATCAGCTATTGTGAAGCTTCCGCGCGTTGAAAGTCGGAGTAAATTGAAGATCATAATCATGTTTGATAGGTTGCAATTGTTTAGCCTACGCTGATGATTTTAAAATTTACTGCAGGATATCGGACCCGAGTGATTGTATTAAGCTTCAAAGAGATCTTGATGTCCTTCAACAATAGTGTTACAACAACAGAATGATGCTCAATGTTATGAAAACTTTTTAATAAAAAAATTGAACCGCCGAAAAACGGAAAAATAAAAAATAGTAAACTAGCTTTGTCCAACCCCAATAAATAAGTTCGGAAGGCGGTGACATACATATAATCAAATACATATCCAAAGTCACCGACTTCCGAACTTATTTATTGGGGTTGGACAAAGCTAGTTTATTATTTTTTATTTTTCGGTTTTTCGGCGGTTCAATTTTTTTATTAAAAAGTTTTTATTTTATAATTTTTTGTGGCTATAATCTACTAATTACTACATGCTTAATTTTTGATTTAATACACGACTCAGTATTAAAATCTGTGAGTAAACAATCAATCATCCCCTGTTTTCTTACCCTTAGGGTTGGAATTTTTCTTCGAAATTTATATGGGACCAACTTCGAGGTATACCCTTTCCAATAAAAAAAGAATTATCAAAATCGGACTACTCTGGAAAAAGTTATGCGTGGTCATACATAAAAAAATAAAAAAAAAAAAAAAATACGCGTCGAATTGAGTAACCTCCTCCGTTTTTTCGTCGGTTCGAAAAAATGCCAGACTATTACATTCACGAATAAAGTGAGCTACATTAAATTTGATTATCATATAGATGGATCAGTATTGAGCAGAGTATCAGTCATCGGAGATCTAGGTGTACTCTTTGATACTTCCTTGTCCTTTCGTGATCATATAGATACTATAGTTGCTAAGGCTAAAAGAATGCTTGGCTTTATAATCCGCATGTCAAAACCTTTCCGCAATTATAGTAGCATTATTCTACTCTATAACACAATGGTAAGGAGCTCCTTGGAGTATTGTTCCATTATTTGGTCTCCTTATTACTCAAGTTATACTAATAATGTTGAATCTGTTCAGGCCCGTTTTGTTAGGTATCTTTGTATGAAGAATGGGATCCGAAAAGCTATACCTGATTACAATTATAGGTTAAGGCACTTTAAGATGATTAGCGTAAAAGAAAGACGGTCCACTTCTGACTAACTGATTCTTCACAAAATTATTAATGGCTCCATAGATGCGCAACTTATTAACTATTTTAGCTTTAGGACTAGCCAACGTAGCAAACGACATCATCGCATATTTCAATTGCCTACATCTACCTTAAACACCACCTTTAATTGCCCTCTTACACGTATGGCAAGGTTACGTAATGAAAGGTCCAATTTGACGGTTTACCCCTTCGATCAATAATGTTTACCCCTTCGATCAATAATTGATCGAAGGTTTACCCTATCGAATTTTTCTGAATGAGTTTCGTTTAATTGATCGAAGGTTTACTCTATCGAAGTTTTCTCAATGAGTTTCGTTTAATTGATCGAAGGTTTACTCTATCGAAGTTTTCTCAATGAGTTTCGTTTAATTGATCGAAGGTTTACTCTATCGAAGTTTTCTCAATGAGTTTCGTTTCATACAGACGCTCCCTATATAAACAGTGCGAACAATGTACGCCTAAATAGCCCATAGTGTTTAGTTTTTTATAGTGTTCTAGATTTAGGTTTACTGGACACACTTTTATTTTTTCTTGTGTCTAATTTGCGTTATGTCAATGTCATGCATACCTGTTATTTGCACGGTTACTGAAATGCCGTTCTTAAATATATGTTTATTTGAAATGTAAGTGACAGTGCTGTTGGTATGCTTGTTATAAATAAATAAATATGCCTAGCCTTTTCCCAACTATGTTGGGGTCGGCTTCCATTCAAAACGGATGAAGCTAAATACCAGTATTTTACATGGAATGACGGCCTATCTGACCTCTACAGCCCAGCCTATAGTAATATTATAAAGCTGAACAGTTTATTTGTTTGTTTGCTTGAACGCGCTAATCTCAGGAACTGCTGGTCCGATTTTAAAAATTCGTTCAGCGTTAGATAGTCCATTTACCGAGGAAGGTTATAGGTTAGGTAACATCACGCTAGGGCCCTTGGGAGCCGGGTAAAAAGAAAAAAGTTACGAATGCGAAGTACTCGCTTGGCCAGGCGATTCGATGCGACGGGGTAAAAAATAAATAAATAAATCATTAATTTTGGCCAAAACTTTTACAAATTTTATAAACCTGCCTCCTAACTGTGTGACAGTTTGTCGTTAGGATTGGCGCTCGATATAATATTTGGTAACAAAAATCTAATTAAACATCTAAGTGGACACAGTCTTATAACTAATATACAAGGGTGGTAAGAATACCATGCTTACAGCGCAAGCCACCGCACCGTTCTGCCGGCCGGCACACACGCCGACGACCGACGGACGGCTAACGGGCTAACACCGCTCGTGCTTTTTTGGTTATTCTTAAATACACATGTCGCGGTCAATGCATTAAGTAGTTCAGTTTTCAATTTACATTTTAGGGTTCGCTTGCTAATTACACCATCATCTTTTCTTAGCCAGGAGATATCATTGAACAGCGTAGGGGTCAAATACTTATTGGTTCTTTTGCCATAGTAATTTTATACTGGTGCTCGTACATATTTACGTTCTCTAACGCTCCTAGTATTGTATGTGTTTTGCACATGTACTTTGAACTGATCATTATAAAACTGCTCTAGAACCATCAAGTATTTGACCTTCTCATGCACGGGAAGCACCTTACATCGGGGAGCAAGAAATTTAACGCAGACGAAGTTGAGGGTAGAAGCTAGTTACTGGATAATACGATACTCTTTAGTAAGATTGGTTGTCAGACTTTCGAGCTTCTGGCGACCCGCAACGACTGTCAAAGATCCATTGACCGCCGGGACCTGCCAAGACACGGAAGAGTCTTCGTATGTAAAGATTGTGACCCATCTAAGGACAAACCGTGGCCAGCGTAGTTTAACCTGATAGTCAATTGAAGTTATAAGTTATAATTATTAATTTAGTCTCACTTTTTGAACATTATGTAAGGGAAGATTTTTTTTAAGATTGATATCAGCAAAACGTTTCAGAAGGATCTGGAAAATATACCTTAGTCTTCCTTTTGCCTTATAGGACACTGCTATGACATTGATTTCGTAACCAAAGACAAAAATACACTAAACATACTGCACGATTTTTTGAAATCTTGCTTGAGTGACAGAAAGACTGGTCTACATCAAAAAAACTCTTCAAATGGATCATCATTACGATTAGAGATCTTGAGATCTTTCAGATCTTGCTGTGACCCAGCAGAAACGCAAAAAGAAAACGCTCATATGGACAAAACAATGAGCATCAATAAAGAAAAACACAGCCATTTTGCATGGACACTTAACAAACTTTAATTTTACAAAAACTGCGAAAGTACTACATGATTTTTTTTGGGTGGGAAATCATCAAATAACTTCTTCCGCTCTGGGTGGAGCAGGAGGGCGTGTCAGACTTTTACTGACTAAAACCCACCCGTGTTCCCTCAGTTGCCTGTATGCCAGGGGCGGCGGTATCTCTTTAGAACAACCCGCAATATACTTTACTATATATTTCTCAATCTTGTGGTTCATTCCTCAAAATACCATTTCAGACACAATCTAAATAGTCTTCACTTGATCTGGCCAAGATTATGTCCGAAATTTAAAAAAAGACTCTGGGGTTGTGAGTTTGTTTCGGCCTTTCTTCTCAGAATCAACCTTATCTAGTTTTTAAAATATATTGACATGTAAAAGTATTTGAACAAACCTAATTACAGAAATAAAATCATTTCTAATTTAAGAGCGTTTATTCTGAAAGTTGGCAACGTCGCAAATAGCTATCACATATTTCATCATCATCATCATCATCATATCAGCCGAAAGACGTCCACGGCTGGACATAGGCTTCCCCCAGGCTCCTCCACTTCGACCGGTCTTGTGCTTCCCACATCCAGCGGATACCCGGATATCACATATTTATCTGTTTTTAATAACTTGTTAATATTACTGTATGGAATTATGAAATATCGCTAACTAGCGAGCTAAAATGTGAATAATGATTCGCAATTTGATTTTGTAACCGTTTTAGGTGTAAAAAAGGCATTTGGAAAGTTTCCAAGTTTTTTTTTACATCTAAAACTAAATATTCGGTATTAAGATATTAATTATTGCATTTCATAATCAATATTTTAACTTCACTAGTTCTATTTCATATTTCCATACAGTAATATTGCCAAATTTATCAAACCTGTGAAATATTTGACAACTATTTGCGATGTTGCCCATTTTCAGAATAAACGCTCTTAAGAATAGCACCCTAATTGCGTAACTCACGATTCATCATAATCTGTTTCGTTTTGAAACGGATTGTTAAACCATTGCTTCATAGATATGTTCGAAAAATGTGTCTGCTCAACAACGTAAATAACGCAATGAATATTGTTGAACTGTCAAAACGAAACCGATTATAATTAATCGTGAGTTACGCAATTAGGGTGCTGGATTCCCATACTCGCCAACCATAATAAAAAGACACGAACTCAACGCCAAACGACTAAACCACAAAACTTCCACCAGGTGATCTAATAGAACTGATCGGAACATTCCCACACGAAAACTACGATTACCAGACTAACACAAACCAATTTGAGGACCCAATAATCATATACACTGACGCAAAGCCGAATTACCATCAAAAACCAGACGCAAACCACCCCGAACTGGATGAAACCGGTAACAACCGGCCGAGTTGGAACCAAAATCATTTTTACCATGTAAAACCGTCGTACCATGAGGGTAGTACGCAAAAACCTGATGATTACTATAAGCCAGATTATCATGAGGGCAATAATGTTCAAGGTGATGATGATTATGTGCCAGTACACACGAACCATAAGCCGACGAGACCTAGTTTTCCCGGTGAGATTTTGTGAACTAGGCTTCATTTTTTGGATTTCTTGTTCTAATTTTTTTTGGCGATGGAACTCAAGATTTATTTTTACATTAATGCTTTTAATTTATTTACCTCATTGTACAAGTACTGTAATATGTCTCTAGTTTTGCTGAGGCACCAGAATTATCCAGACTATAACTGCACAAAAAGAAAAATCACTCATCAAGTGTTTAATGCTTGTAAAACATTGTGTGCCAAAACTTCGAGAAGATTATTAAATATTTTATAAATACAGTTTTTTTGAATGCTTAAAAATATGTCAATCTTGAGTTCCGTCGTAAATTCTATCTCTTTTCTGCTTTATACCTGCACTGCGTTTCCATAATCATCACGCACCGTTTACGTCAATTTTAAAGTAATTTTGTTAATTTGAAGAGCGTTTTTCAGCGAAGTGACTTTGTTACGTTTCAACAAAATGATGTTACGTTTGAACAGAGTAGCGTTGAAGTAAAGTTACGTTTAAACAAGTAACGTTACGTTTGAACAAAGTGACTTTGAGTTGATGTTGCATGTTTACAAAATTACAGCCGCAAAGCACCGTACAGCACACGCTTTTACGTTTTATGTTTGTGTTTATAATTTGTTGTTGTGTTTAATTGTTTGTTTTATGTTGTATATTATGTACAAGTATGTATTTATTTTATGTACCTACATGTTGTTTTTTTCTTTAGCAAGGGTTTTTACGCACCACCAATTTAGAAGAAGCTTTGATTAGATTTTGATTATCGTAATGAGTATACCAACTAAAAATCTTATTTCAGTCTTGGGAGATATTCACAACCTTTCCCGAAGAAATCAACACATTAATAATATTTTATTGTGTCTTTTGCTGTGGCATTTACGTAGCTAATTAAAAACAGCCATAAACTGAATTAATTGCACATTTCGAAAGGGGCTATCTTCATAAAATCAATACATTTTATTGGTCCTTTCAAAAAGCTTGATTCGAAGTGAAAGTTCATAATTACTTTCGTATTATTTGCCATTTGCTTACATATAAAGGACGTAGTTAAAAACGAATCGAAATTTTATCGAAATCTGCTTATCTTCGATTATGTAATACTTCTTCGGTTTGCTTTCTATCAATGTATTTATGTACTTAAGTATTTTATTATTATTTTGTATATTACGCACTTTTTAACTAATTTTAAGAGCATAGTAGAATTATGTAACTTTTCAAGACCCACTTGAGACAATTAGTTTCGTTAGTGTGACTTAAAATAATTGAATTGACATAAATTGTCCCAGTTTTTTTAAGTTGTAATATTTAAAAATTGTTTTTAATAAATGTTTACTTATTAAAATTAAAATTTGAACCCTCCTCGCATAGCGCTCTATTCCATCTTAGCTAAGATCGTTATTTATAAACACCTATGTTAACAAATAAATAAATGAATAAGATTATCTTTTGTGGATCTCTTGAAAGGTTTATAAAAAAAAATACGTTTTGTATCTCTTAATTCAAATAATTTAATCTTGTATCTATTTATTTTTATAAGAACGCAACATGCAGGGCTGCAGATGCATCGACGCGCAAAATATCACCATGAATTCAGCACGCGATTTTAAGTCCCATGGCGCAGAAATTTTTCATCGGTTATCCAATTTTTTTTTTTTAGAATCATGTATTGAATTCATGGCAATCAGTTGGCCCTGTTTCGCATCCATATGTAGCTATTTTGATTGAACAAATATTATAATGTACAACCAACCAGTCTTTTATCTCAGACTGACTGACATATCTCCATCTTCTTTGATCGACCATCCACTAAATCATCATCACCGTCTCCACAGGTTGCGGAGAACATTTCAGCCGTTCGAACCGAATTGTGGGAGGTCACTCCACGGGTTTCGGTTCGCATCCGTGGCAAGCAGCCCTTATAAAGTCTGGCTTTCTGAGCAAGAAGTTGGCTTGTGGAGGAGCGCTGATATCTGACCGATGGGTGATAACTGCTGCTCACTGTGTTGCTACGTAAGTATTATTTTTGTTTAATGAAACTTAACTATCGAGAGGTTAGCCTCTCGATAGTATTCTGTTAGTCTGTTAGTCTGCTGTATTTAGATACAGCAGCGGTTGCCGCGGTCGGTTCTTGGACGGGTGAACATCCATTCCATATCGGTCTCGATATACAGTATTTTTTTTTAAACAGTGCGAAAACTGTAACCATGAATGCAGCATAATTATCATTCTAGACCCCCAGTGCAGAAATATTTACACAAAAACAAAAAACTGCTGTTTCATAGAAAAGTGCAATGCCTACGCGGTCAAAATGTATGGAACAGCTGTTTTTTTTTTTTGTAAAACCGGCAAACATTTCTGCGCTAGGGGTCTAGAATGATATACTGAATCCATGATTACAGTTTGCGCACTGGTTAAAACGTATCCTGTATTATAATATAAAATTATATTAGTTACCAACTTAGGGTTTTGAGTAAGGGAAAGATTCTCTCTATTTAGATCTATTGACGGATCTTTATAATTGTACGTATTATTTTCAAGCATTATTATAATTTTTTTAATGTCGAAATTCAGCTTGCCATTCAAGTTTACTATAAAATTTCGGTTTCGGTATTAGCCATTCAGCCAACTCGCTAGAAATTTCTTAATTTCACGCCACCACAAAACAGTTAGTCCCAAAAAAAAGTCTAAGATCATTAACGTTAATTTCTCAGAATTTTTCAAGCTAACTGAAACTTCACCTAGTTTTCAGTCTAGTCTATTTTTTGTTCATAATTACTGACTTTCACGTTTTTAGTGGGTCGTAGACTCATCATCTTGTGCCTTTATGAAAACCTGTGATTTGAAAATGAAAATTAATGAATACAAAAAGAAAGAATGAACACAATCAGTAAGCTTAGCACGAGCATCAATTTGTCGACGGTAGAATAGACATGACTATTAACTAAATGATGTACAATAGGAGTATATAGCTATGTTTTTCTATTAATTATCACAGTTATGCGTTCTAAACGAGTCATGATTTTGTAGATAATCGTATTTACTTTGTACATCGAATAGAAAGTTTGTTGTCAGTGTGATTTTGACAGTTTGGGAAGAAATATTCTTCTGAAATAGTCTACATTTATAAGGACCTAGACAAAGATCGTTAGAAATAAAAGACAACATGACAGATTGTAGAAGGATATCTACGGTGCGATGTCAAAAATGGAGCAACGAAATGTCACTTTGTACTGAAAAAGACTGTCTATTCTTCATAGAAATACAAAGCCTCATCCTAAGCCTGCTGTTCTCCAACTGCAAAATGTACGTTTCTAAAAGTTTTTTTTTTTTTTTTGTTAAGCAGTAAAACCATAATGTAACGATTTTCGGACTTTTTCCTATACTTGTACTTGACCTTGTTTAGTCAAATCTCATGATTTTAAGTTTACAGGTTTTGATTAATTCGTGAGTAAGCAAAATAAACGACATAAATAATTACCTTATTTTTTTATATTGCTTTGACTTAGAAGGTTGATTTTTTAGACCTGCAAAGGACAGTAGACCTACGTATTTGATATTAAATCCAAAATGATACTTCCACTCACACCCGAGAAAAACTCCCGTTTTGAGAAAAAAAACCCTAAAGATAAGATCACTTAAGGTGAAAAAGTCCACATTTTTTCCATACAAACTTCGGGAGGGTTTTACTCCACTGTTTGACTATGTACAACATCAAAACTTAAACATAGTGGTGGTAATGGTTTTGTCTCATTATTAATATTGTCGGTACGGAAACAGAATACTAAAATAAAAAGCCATTAAAAAGTTATGAGCCAATAAAGATTCGTTTTTCTTGCTACTTTAAGCTAACTTTGGGTGTGTTTAAGTAATAAAAGAAGTGTAAAATCTCCAAAACCAAGTCGGTACCGATAAAGTTTAATTATCGAAAAGTTCAATAAACTTTATTGGACATTGATTTATGTGGTGGTTTTTTCATAAAACCCGATCTTTCGAAGCCTGTTTTACAAAATATGATTCTGTATCTCACTCAATAACGTTGTGCATGTAGACTAGCGTCTAACTGCTCATCACTGATACTAGGTACCTCTGTCGGACGCGAAGCCTGGTGAGACAGCGTGCCCTTTAGCCAGGCTCACCAATGAGTTCGAGCCAGCTTCTAGGTTCCCCTTAAGTTGTCGAGTCAACCAAATTGCAAGTCAAAGTGAACCGTGTATTTTAACCATTAATTTAATAAAAGTAAAGTAATACCTCTTTTAATTGTGCCAGTAACTGCATGTTAGGTAATATGTTATATAATAGACGTTAGAACGTAACTATTAGTATGAATGACTGTGTCCGTTTTTACATCCGTTCTGTCAAGATTGTGGTTTTAATACCAGAGCTTTAGCCTAGTCTAGCCGGAATTATATATTATGTTTTTGGAACGAGAGGTTAAGACGAAATTATTATGATAACAGTCAGTTATTATGTAAAGCAAGAATTCTTCATAAAATAGACGACCATTAATGATCACGCTTGCACACCGTAAGCAATATCAAACTATTTATATACAGAAGAATCTCACTAATCCGGCACTATTAAAAACCAGAGGGTGCCGGAATATTGGAATGTTCGGATTATTGGATTTTATAGAAAAAATAATAACAAATAAAATAAATAATTTCATAAAGAGAATGTGATATATTTGTATTAATGTTCGAAACGTCTTTTTTTAACTGTCACTTATCTCAAAGAAATAATTACATAGTTTTAAAATAATCCTTGATTAAGGTCTGTTTTTTGCAACTTTTAGTCCTTGTTTTGAAAACCTTTTGCGTGGGCGGAGGGTGGCGGATTATTGGACGTATCGGACTATTGAAGTGCCGGATTAGTGAGACTCTACTGTACTTAAAATTAAAATCAAAATATTTTTATTTCATATAAACCTGCATGGGCACTTATGAAACGTCAGAAGCTAGGTGCACGGTTCCAAAATGTTGTTTCCTATGGAGAAGAGCCGGCAAGAAACTCCACGGTTACTCTTTTAAAAATGATTGGCTTTAACAGTGTTTTCAGAGATAAAATGTATGGGAGGATAGTGCAGGCCTGTCAATAAGTACCAGGTAATTAGACGAATACAGAATAGAAAATCGTCTACAAATCTACAGTCTGTAAGGCCTACAACGTTCTCCCATTCACAATATGTAAAATAATCTACATAAATAAAATGAACCTAATTAAACATAGTGACATGATTAACATGAGAATCACTAAAAAATTGAGGCACAAGCAATACAATTACAATTTCAAACTTATGATTATGGAATAACCAGAAATCTGACCTGTTTCAGTTTATTCCCTAATTATAAGTAGAATGTCTTCAAGATTAATTAAGAAAACATGTAGATTATAATATTTAAAAGGTATTGTCATTTGCTAGATCCAAATACAAATCGTGCAGGCTTAGCACGAGCACCGATTTGTCGACGGAAGAATAGACATGACTGCTATATGAGAAGATAGCTATGTTTTTCAATTAATTATCAGAGTTATGCGTTCTAAATGAATCATGATTTTGTAGATAATCGTATTCTATACACTTTGTGGTCGTCGTGTAGAAAGTTTGTTGTCAGTGTGATTTTGACATTTTGAGAAGAAATATTCTTCTGAAACAGTCTACATTTATAAGGAGAAACGAAAGATAAAATGACAGATTGTAGAAGGATATCTACGGTGCAATGTCAAAAATGGAGAAACGAAATGTCACTTTGTATTGAAAAAGCACTGTCTATTCTTCGTAGAAATAGAAAGCGTGCTGTAGTCCCGTCCAGTGTAGATTTCATTATGCAGATTCCCTATGCCATACCCGCACTGGCTTGCATGGTGGGTTAAGGCCCAGTCCCTCTCACAGAGAGGAGCCCTGTATCCCAGCAGTGGGCACGTTGTGGGCTGACTGTGTTTGTTCCACTAGAATGTTCAGTGTTTTGAGTGTTTTTTAAACGATATACTCGTACATATATAGTGTGACTGGTAATTAGTGACCGACATTTAAACACATGATTGTATGTACTTAATCATTATGAACAACTTTTACTATGGGACCAAACCCGAAATTGCGAGAAAAATCAGCTGCTCCCTACATTTTGACGAGTTATGCGAACATAAATGTAGGGAACAGCAGATTTTTTTTTTCGCGATTTCAGGTTTGATCCCATAGTAAAAGCTGTTCATAATGATGAGAACAATCATGTGTTTGACATTTAAACTCACTCACTAATTATATTACCAGTCACCCTATATATATTAAAAACTAAATAAGTTAATACAAAATCTTCACTTTAAGTGATGCACACACACAAGTCCACTTATGTATACATAAGACACAATCTTGCACAAATTACGTATTTGTTTTAAATTGAACCAATTACAAGAACTTTTGAATTATCAGGGAGTTGATCAGTCAAATGAAGCTACCTGCCCATTCCAAAACGTATGAAGAAGAACAGACAAGAAACTCCATGGACACTCTTTTAAATTAGACTATTATTTCTGACTACCTTCTGCCAGCGACTCCGCCCGCGCGAAACTTTCATCCCCTATTAAACTCTCTTAGGGGTTGAATTTCTAAAAATCCTTCCTTATTCCTTGTCTACATTATAAAGGGAACCGCTGTGCAAAATTTCAGCTTTCTAGGTCCAAGGGTTTGGGCTGGGCGTTGATGAGTCAGTCAGTCAGTCAGTTAGGATTTTTCTTTTTATTTAAATAGATTCTGTTTCTGTTTCCTAGCTAGATTGATTTATCGCCCCCGAAACCCCCTGGATACTAAATTTCATGAAAATCGTAGGAGCCGTTTCTGAGATTCAGATTATATATATATCTATTTATACGCATTTACAAGAATTGCTCGTTTAAGGTGAAACAAGTCCCCATTTTTTCCATACAAACTTCGGGAGGGTTTTACTCCACTGTTTGACTATGTACATCAAAACTTAAACATGGTATGGTTTCGTCTCATTTATTTATTTATTTTATTATTTATGTACACACAGTAAAATACATAGGAGATACGGCATAATAACAAGTGAGTACAAAGGCACTGCTTATTTCTTTAGAAATTTCTTCCAGCAGACCTGCGAAAGGAGAAATGAAAAAGAAATGTAGACAATAGTGTGTGAGAACAAGATAAGGAAATAAGAATATGTGACGTCTTAAACTAAAATATACTTACACATATAATGCAGAACATTTACATATACTTATATAAATACATATTTAATGATAAAATAAATATTGTCGGTACGGAAACAGAATACTAAAATAAAAAGCCATTAAAAGTTATGAGCCAACAAAGATTCGTTTTTCTTGATAATTTAACGTAACTTTGGACATGTATAAGTAATAAAAGAAGTTAAAATCTCCAAAACTACGTCGTTACCGACAAAGTTCAATTATCGAAAAGTTATATAAACTTAATTGGTCATTGATTCAGAAAACCCGATCTTCCAAAGGACATTTCTTAAGTTTTTACGCGCCTGTTTTACCATAACTCAAACTCAAAGCATTTATTTCAATTAAACCTTTTACAAGCACTATTGAATTGTCAAAAAAAATCGAAGTTGAAGCTAGGTGCCTATTCCAAAACGTAGATCTCTATGGAGAAGTACAGGCAAGAAACTTCAAGGACACTCTTTTAAATTAGACTATTATTTGTGATTATGTTTCTTAAAATAAATAATCATAGCACATAAATAGACAAGAAGCCGTCTTCAAATCACTTAAAACCAGCCAAGGACGATGATGAATGACTGTAACTTAGACTAATCTATCTTACATAACAGACGTTCTAACATGACTGGCTAATGGCCACGTTCTACATCCGTTCTAATTTAGAGACTGTGTTGAAATATATTTTGAATGACTGCTAAATCATCTTGGTTTTTAACGATTGATTAATGAAGTCTTAGTTAGACTAATTGATGACCATGCAATAACTGTGTGGGAAGACTAAGTCATTCTCAATTTTTTCACTCGTTCCTTTTTTGTTCGGATCGGGGAAGACTAAGTACTCTAAGTTTCCTCGCATCAATTATTTTACTCCAGAAGTGAGTTCTAAAACGAAGTTCCGACTACTGAATTATTACGCTTTAATAAAAACTTTTTACAAAAAAAAAACAACCGACTTCATTGTTTAGTTAAAGTACCTACTCTACACCAATTCGAAGTTTTATCATCCTTGGGGTCAAAACTTCTTGTCGACATTTTTTCCATACAAACTTCGGGAATGTTGTTCGAAAATGTACATCAAAAATTAAACATGGTACGCTTTTGTCTCATTATTGATCTTGTCTGTGTGGATACAAAATACAAAAATAAAAAGCCTTTAAAAAGTTATGAGTCCACTAAGATTCGTTTTTCTTGCTAATTTAACGTAACTTTGGGCGTGTTTAAGTAATCAAGGTGTAAAATCTCCAAAACCAAGTCGGTACCGACAAAGCTCAATTATCGAAATGTTCAATAAACTTTATTGGACATTGATTTATGAAGTGGTTTTTTCATAAAACCCGATCTTCCGAAGGACTTTTTTTAATTTTTTACAAAAAATGATTCTGTATCTCACTCAATAACGTTGTGCGTGTATCTACACGCACAACGTTATTGAGTGAGATACAGAATCATTATAGCGTCTAACTGCTCATCATACTACCTCTGTCGGACACGAAACCTGCTAAGACAGCGTGCTTTTTAGCCAGGCCCACCAGTGAGTTCGAATTCGCGACTAGTTCCCCTTAACGTCACCTTGTTTTATCCGTCTACGATTGAATGAACTAACCTACCGTACAACTTTTCACAAAAAAATATTTGGAGCTGGATGATATTGAAATAATAGTACTTATCAAATTTGTTTTTAGTCACACGTTCCTACTAGGAACTAAAACGAAAACTGTTCTAGAATACTTCTTTTCATCTTTCAGCACACCAAACAACCAACTCCGTGTCCGTCTCGGAGAATGGGACGTCCGAGACTCCGGCGAAAGATACTCCCACGAGGAGTACGCGGTACAACGGAAGGAAGTCCATCCGTCGTATGAACCAGCTGACTTCAGGAACGACGTGGCTTTAGTGCAGCTAGACAGGGGCGTTGTGTTCAAGCAGCATATTTTACCAGTAAGTACCAAAGGACTATCTAATTCACGAATGCAATGGAATCAAGAGTGCTGCTGAGCTGCTCCACCTTGCATAGGAAAAGGAGTAGTCTTCTGAGTTACTGATCAATCTTCGTTAATTGGAGAGACACCAAAAGAAGACGAAGAAGGCTATAGTAAGGATCAACATAATTTAACAGGAAGTTGTCAAATCCTGGACATAGGCGTTCCAGAAACATCGCCACATGGAACGGTCTTGTGCTTTTTACATCTGGCGGATTCCCGTGATCTTCAGTAAGACGTCGGTCTACTTCGAGATGGGCCTGATAGGTAATCACGTCACGGGAACTTTCAACCGTACAATGCAGATGTGTCGATGTGAGTAATGTATCCCTCGATGTCAGGTAGTATTATAGACCAGTGGCGAAAGCACCATGTAACTCGATTCCTACCGGCTTCCCTTCGGTGATTCGCTATTGAAATTAGTGTCTACTATTGCCAAAACATGTAGTAACACTAAGGGTAATTAATTCACCGTAACATTCAAACATATTTTTAGGTTTGTATTACAACAAAACAAAATGTTCTAAACTAACCCGGCGCCAAAACGTCATAATCGGGACCTAAAAATTCATACAACAGCGAGCCCGTAATTTTGTCACTTTAGGTCACGTGGCACCGCTTATTATAACGAGAGCAAGCCACTGTGCAACGGTTTACGATAGAGAGGGATATAGAAAAAATGCGTCAGCGAGAACGAGATGAAAGAATATTGCAACGTTTTTTTAAGTTTCAGTCACCTGTAAAAAATTTTTCATTGATAATTTTCATTCCTGTACACATTTTTAGAATGATAGTATTTTTACTTCATTGATAAGTAAGTAAGTTAAAACCGGCTTCTCTCTTAGAAAAATTGACACCTCGCCGCTGATATAGACATTCTCTCTTCTATCATTGTTTACATAGGGAACTTTAAATAATAATATATGACTATATATATATATAATGTATCCGTGGTGTTTTTAAAGTCGCTAAATTACACGAAAAACTTAAAGAAAACTGCCTGCGGTGGTACGGCCATGTGATGAGGCGAGATGATGACCATATGACTTAAAGAGTCTTGAATATAGAAGAGGGAAAAGAGGCTGTGGACAACCACCAATAACTTGGCTACGAACAGTACAAAAAGACATGATAGCAAGCAATACTACAAAAGAGACAACCCACAACCGTACGGTGTGGCGCAGAAGTACCAGGAGGGCTGACCCCATTTTTTTGGTATAATATCCAGGAGCCGTGTTCCGTGTGGTGCCGGACGTTAAAGAATAGCACCATCCCATTTCTTCCCGTGAGTGTCGTAGAAGGCGACTAAAGAACTTACTAGAGAATGGGCAGCAGGGTTCTCTATGCATTTTACCACAATACTGCGATCGCCAAACCGCCTGCCAAGCGTGGCGATAATGGCAAAAGCCCCCCTTTTAGAGGAGGCTTATGCCCAGGAGTGGACGTCTTTTGGCTGAAATGATGAATAACCAGGAGAAAGAAGACTTAATCTTTTACGAAACACATCATCTGAAGCTTTAATAGAACTATTATCTTTCTACAACAAGTTGTTATCTGCAAAAGAAAAAAACATTTGATCCACAGTGTCGATAAAAGTAAACTCAAACCGCATTGTTTCTTGTTTCCAGGTGTGTCTACCACAGAAGCAGATGAAGCTAGCAGGCAAGATGGCGACCGTTGCCGGGTGGGGACGGACGAGGCACGGACAGAGCTCAGTACCTTCTGTATTACAGGTAATTACGTTTCTTTTTAACTGACTTCAAAAAGGAGGAGGTTATCAATTTGACGTTTATTTTTAATGTGTTTTCGGGCATAACTCCGTCATATATCGACGGATTTGTAAAATTCTTTTTTTGTTCGAAAGGGGTTTATTTCAAAATGATCCCATTTAAATTTCATATAGATCTGATGATGAGTTTCGGAGACGGACAACGGAACTCTTCAAAAAGTGACAGCAAATCAACCGCGATTTCTGCTATCGCATAAATATGCATTGTTTTAACCCCAAAGATGATGAAATTTCGAATTGGTGTGGGGTAGGTACAGTCAGCGTCAAAAATATTGCAACGAACACTGTTCAAAATTACCTTAACAACTAATGAAAATAAACTTTATCTTAATTGGATAAAGTTCTTGTCAGAATGATAGTTGTCGTGTACTTTCTTAATTCTGAAACATTTCTTGTGTCATTGAGTTACGATTTAATTTTGTATGGTTGTTTGTATGTCAGTTTGTTTGCCCCGTTATTATTGACACTGACTGTACTGTAACTAAAAAGTGAAAAATAAAACCGTTTTCCAAAAACTAAAATTAAAACTGTACTTATTATGCGAGACTAGCTCATATCAGGCTTTCGAAATGATCAGCCTACAGTTGTCCACTGTTGGACATAGGCCTCTCCCAATGACTGACTTGAGCTAGAGACTAGAGCAGTAGTGGCCCAGTGGTAAGGACCGCGACTTACGAGCTATAGGTCTAGGTTAGGTTAGGTATAGGTTAGGTTCCAACTCAGACTAATCACCACTACTCTCAAAACGGTGACGAATAATATCGTACATCGTGAGCTAGAGCTCTACCTAGCCTGTGGAAAAAAGTTCTTTACAAAAAAAAAAAACAACCGACTTCCAAAAAAAAACACTACAAAGTGAAAAATTACCTTGTTTTGGAAGTGCGTGGATCTGTATTTTAGCTTTTGTCAGCAACTTTCGAAATTAACCTAGTTTTCGTTAGCTAATAGCTTCTAAATATTTTGCCTGAATCTTGCATTCTATATATAATAAACATAACAAAAATATACACACGTAGGAGGGGCTTGTGGCTAAGTAATATTAGCTGCACGGGTCGATCGATCAGGTTAAGCTACGCTCGCCGCGGTTGGAATGTGGATGGGTGACCATCTTAACATACCAAGACCCCTCCGTGCCTTGGAAAGCATGTTAAGCCGTTGGTCCCGGCTGTCATTTGTGGATCTTTGGTAGTCGTTACGGGTCGTCAGAAAGCCCGAAAATCTGAAAACCAGTCTTACCAAGGGTATCATATTACCCAGTTACTGGGTTGTGGAGGTAAGATAGGCAGTCGCCCCATGTAGAATACTGGTATTCGGCTGCATCTGGTTAGATTGGAAGCCGACTCATACATAATTGGGAAAAGGCTAGGCAGATGATGAAATGCAACTAAAGCCTTTTCTTATCATTTCAGGAGGTTGATGTAGAAGTAATCCCTAACGAGCGCTGTCAGCGATGGTTCAGAGCTGCAGGAAGACGGGAAACCATACACGATGTTTTTCTATGCGCTGGATATAAAGAGGTAAAAATCAGTGTTAAATTACAAAACTGTGGCGGCATCTACAACGCCACATGCGAACTACGCGTCGATGACCTGACGTCACACAAATCCTGCTTCGTGCAATCAGAGTTCACTTCGCTACTGGTATATACAACCCTAGTTTTATTATTTGCGAAACTCGAAACACATGTCTAATATTTTTATGTAAAGTATCTATGAACAAAATTTCATAGTTACCTAACTGTCTACACAAACATGGTCACCACGCGGTCCCCCGTCGTATTGTGCTCATTGATTATAAATAATTAGGCAGTAGGTATCTAAACGTACGGCGATTGTGTTGTAAAAACATTTTCTATAAAACTTTTTTGAGAAAAAATATAACATCGATTCAGTTACTTATTCTGAAGAAACTGTTTCGTATATATACTAAAAATTATACAGGGTAAGTTTTTCGCCGGATATACAAAAAAAAAATCAGCTGTTCCATACATTTTGACCGCGTAGGTATTGCACTTTTCTATGAAACAGCTGATTTTTTTTGTACAACCGGCGAAAAATTTCTGCGCAAGGGGGTCTAGAACGATATGCTGAATTCATGGTTACAATTTGCGCACTGGATAAAAACTTTTCCTGTATAGGATACAACGTCTCGACATCAACCGTCGGGCAGTTTCCCACCAGATACAACACCGGTCTTCGCGGAGTATACTCCCTGTTCTATAGAGTACAAGTGAACTTTACACCCTGTTCCTCATACCTCTATAAAACTGTCCGAAATTTCAGGATTTAGCAACCCATTTTTGGTTGTCAAGGATAAAAAAATAAAGCATTAAGCTCACAGTTCTGTTTACCCATTTATTTATTTTTGAGAGTGCTGGAGCTCCACGACCTGATCCGCACTTAGTTGATATCCCGACCAGTCCTATAAAACACATTAGAGTCCTTTTTGGCTACAAAGTATCTAATTTCAGCATTAAAATCCACTTTAAAGTTTCGTTTCGATTCACCCCTGCAGTCCTCTATTCACCCCGTTTTACTGTACTGAAAATTCATAGTCACAATTACCGTTTGCGCGTTGAAGTCTTTTACACCGTATATTGTCTACTGAAATTCTTGTCAAATTTCGAAATATCTAAAAACCCACATTAGAAAGATCCACAACTTCTATCTTCTACTTTTCGGGCTTATATATAATCTCCCTTTGTCTCATTTCCAGGGCGGTCGCGACTCTTGTCAGGGCGACAGTGGAGGCCCACTCACGATGAAGCTAGAAGGGCGGAGCACCCTCATAGGCCTCGTGTCCTGGGGCATCGGCTGCGGACGAGAACATCTGCCTGGAGTTTATACTAATATACAGAAGTTTGTGCCCTGGATTGACAAACTTGTCAACCCTTAGATATTTTAAAATTAATCTTAAAAAGAAAATACTCGGAGTCTACAAATATGTGTGCCTTGAAGAGAAACAATATTTATAAATTGTAAATAGGATCTACTAGGATGACGAAAAATTAAGAATAACTACACAAAAAGCTTTTAATGATATTTAATCATTCATTCATTTAATCGTTCATTTAATTATCAAATAATCAAAAGTTCATTATTTGTTCAATCATTCATTTAATCGAAAATTCACTTAGTCAATCATTCATTCACACTCATTCATAATGAAGCTAGAAGGGCGAAGCTCCTTCATAAGCCTGGTGTCCTGGGGCTACGGCTGCGGACGAGATTATTTACCTGGAGTTTACACTTACATGGAGAAGTTTGTTCCCGGGTATGACAAGCCTGTCAGCCCTTAGAATTAAAAAAAAAGCTGAGTCTATAATATGTGTGCCTTGTAAGAGAGACATAACTTATTGTAAATAATCTAATACCTTTAAACGAAAATTCTTGTATAAATGTAAATTTATATATATAAGCTGAATCTCGGAAACGGCTCTAACAATTTTCATGAAATTTTGTATGCAGGGGGTTTCGGGGGCGATAAATCGATCTAGCTAGGTTTCATTTTAAGAAAATGTCAAACAAAAAAAAAATTGCAAAGCTCGGTCATCCGGATATTATTATCTAATTGAATGGAGAAGTATGAAGAATACCACAATACACTTAGATTGAATTGAAACATCCATTCACACAATCATCCATATAAACAAAAAATCATTCAAGTCCATTATTTGTTCAATCTTTCATTTAATCGAAAATTCAGTTAGGGAATCAGTCATTCTTATTTATTCACAATGAACCTAGAAGGGCTAAGCACCAACACAGATCATCTGCCGGTAGATTATATTATACCGTTTGAACCCTGGATTAGCAAACTTGCTAACCCTTAGAATATTTATGAAATAATTGAATACAATACTCGGAGTCTACAAATATGTGTGCCTTGGGAAGAGATATGTAACTTATTGTAAATAGTATATCTACAATCGACATGAATACAGAAAATAATTAAATATTTAAAGTTAAAATACGCACAAAAAGTCGATTGGAAATTAATTTCCTACATTTTGTGTGTAACAAGAAAAAATAAACAGTCAATCGTTGAAGCCTGCCTCTATTCATTCAAGACTATAACGAGATCAATCATTCGAAAATTCACCTAAAATTAGGCCTCGCTTCGCTCGATTAAAATCAATCAATAATTCATTCATGTCTCATTCACGGTGAAGCTAGAAAGGCAAAACACCCTAGTTCACACATCATTCAGTCATCATGCATTCATTCAATCGATCAATCATTAATTCATGTTTCATTTACAAAAATACGTGTCCTTTGAAAAGCGTGACATTATAAATTTTAAATAGTGATGGGGAGAGATTTTAAAAACGATGAAAAACATGTAGAAGTGAATCATTGTTGAATTTCATATGAATCCAAATTCATCATTATTTCAATTATTCATTTTATTTTGTCGTGATCATGCAAATAACATCATTCATTCAAAAATCGTTACATTATAATCATTCATCCAATATCATACCATCAATATTAACTATTCCCGTAATAATCAATATATATCTCATTGAAAAATTAATTTTGCATTTAATTTTGATGTCTTTCGATCATGCATCGAACGATTTATTCATTAAATTAATTATTCATTCATGACAAAGTTTATCCAGTTTGTCAATACTATAAGACGATTCTTGTTCATCTCTTGTCATTTGTCATTCATATCAAATCATCCAAGATACATACTCGGTTATTCATTGGTCAACCGTGTCTCAGTGCATTGTCACAATCATCGTTATTTTTTCATTATCAAATTGGTGGCTGTCCATCGCATTGTAAAAAATATCACACCCTCCATTACCTACATTGTCTTATTTACATTAATTTACATGCCATCATAGATGAATTATGTCATCTTAATATTTTCCTTTATTCATCAATACTCAATCATGAAAATATGGACGTCTTGCGCGGGAAGATGGTTGCTAATAAATTGTTTTTTTACACATCTCTTAGCTCATTCAAGTTTTATTATTGTTAAATAGCTCATCACAGCATTTCACTTTTTTGACGCAATTTTTGATCATCACTAGATTTAATCATAGTTTTTTTTTTTTAAATCGTCATGTTTTTATATCATAATTAATTCATAAAATTACTGAAATCACTGCGACTCTTCAAAACAATAAAAAATAAACAAAAACAAGGTATCTGTCATATCAAATCACACCAATTTTATTACATTGGTTCATCGGAAGTAACATTATTTATAAATATCAGGGTAATATCGTTATCATAATCATAATGTGATATATCATAATTACCCCAACGTAAACATTTATGGGTAACTTTACCCTACAAGGGTAAAAGTAACAAAATACTCGTAAAGTCCTAAATTAGGATTCGAAAGGACTATGTGGTCCATAATGTTATTAATTATAAGGATTACGTGATTAGAAACTAATTTTATTTATTTTTAGACTTATTGTCTTTTATTTAATGTTTTGTTTTTGTATTTTATTAAAATATTTTTTTTGTATGTGTGCTGTTTTCTGTCGTTGTTTCCCCGTGGCTTCCGGGTATCCCTTCATATTTTTTTTTGCAATTTTCTGGTTTTCTCAGGGGGCATATTGATCAGAAATAAATGTGTACTTATAGAGATGTGTATAATATAGGGTGACTGGTAATTAGTGACCGATATTTAAACACCTGATTGTACTGATCATTATGAACAACTATTATACTATGGGACCAAACCTGAAATCGCGAAAAAAAATCAGTTGTTCCCTACATTTATGTTCGCATAACTCGTCAAAATGTAGAAAACATATGATTTTTTTTTTTTCGCGATTTCGGGTTTGTTCCCAAAAAGTTGTTCATAATGATGAGTACAATCATGTGTTTAAATGTCGGTCACTAATTACCAGTCACCCTATAGATAGATCAATTGTCGAGGTCGCTAGCTAACTACATCTTGCAATAACTCATTATTAAAATCAAAAACATTTTAATGGGTAGATAATGTCAACATTCAGTAAATTAAAACAAACAATTTTTTTTAAATTATGATAATAAAGATATGACCTCTCAGTAGGCAAGCAAATTCAGGTGAAAGGACGCAAACATTGTCTTGAGTTAATCACAGCGACTAACTATTTTTATCGTTTAAGTAGTCGTTGATAGAATAGTATGCCTTTCCACAAAGGTTGGATTTTAATTTAGCTTTAAACGCATAAAAATTCAAATCTAGCAAAGAAGAGGGAAAATTGTTAGAAAAGGTTACACCAAGACCAACCTTATGAAGCCGGTGAAAGGGAGCACGTAGTTTGTCCTTATTTCTAGTGTTATTATTATGAAAATCACTGTTTTTTAGTGTACAAGTGTATGTTTTGCCTTTTAAATAAGATGTTGGCCAAGATGAATTGCGATGCCATGGTGAGTATACCAATATATTAAAAAAAATCTCGAAGCGAAACTCTAGCACCTAGTTGATAAATTGTTAAGTTATCAGAGTCGTATATCATACATTACATACGACTCTGATGACATTACAAAACCTAATCTTTCTATTGAATTTAGAAACTAGATCTACCCACATTTGACAGTTAGATTGGTGCATAAATGTATTATTGATACTAATCAGATAATTAAAAAGATATCATTTACGACATCGCCTCCTACAACATTACCTAAAGAGAATTTGCCTACAAAGTTATAATAAAACATCGAGTTTTATCCAATCCAATCTAGACTCGATCCGTATTGTTGCAAAACAGGATCTAGGTAATAGGGGATTAAAATGATACATATCTTCATAAAAACACACACAACACTTATTAAAAAAAAAAACGACGGGTTGCACTCAGAGTGCCGGCAGAAGTGAAAACTTGAATATTAAGGTGACACTTGTCCACATTTTTTCCATACAAACTTCGGGAGGGATTTACTCCACTGTTTGATAGTGTACATCAAAACTTAAACATGGTATGATTTTGTTTCATTATTAATATTGTCGGTACGGAAACAGAATACTAAAATAGGAAGCCATTAAAAAGTTATGAGCCACCAAAGATTCGTTTTTCTTGCTAATTTAAACTAACTTTGGGCGTGTTTAAGTAATAAAAGAAGTATAAAATCTCCAAAAGCAAGTCGGTACCGACAAAGTTCACTTATCGGTAAGTTCAATAAACTTTATTGGTCATTGATTTATGCTGTGGTTTTTTCATAAAACCCGATCTTCCGAAGGACTTTTGTTAATTTTTTCGCGAATGTTTTGCTATAAATGCTCCTGCATCTCACTCAATAACGTTGACCGTGTAGACTAGCGTCTAACTGCTCATCACTGATACTATCTCTGTCGGATACGAAGCCTGGTGAGACAGCGTGATTTTTAGCCAGACCCACCAGTGAGTTCGAGCCCGCGCAAAGTGTCCCCTTAACGTTGTGCATTTTTGATATTTTGGAATGGTTAGGGAATAATTTTGCACAAATTGCTTTAATTATCAGTATAAAAGTACTATCATTTAAATGTGGTAGAATTCAATATTTATTTATTGCGCTATCGTACACAAACATGACAATTTATATTACATTAAAAAGTTTATCCCTCAGAAAAATCAAGCCATCAGCTGTCACCATCCATGGATGCGCGTGGCACGCTGTAACATAAACACACACGTACATTCGCGCATTGCCTAAACGAAACAGCAGGCGCATACATTTTCACCGCGCCGTAGAAAGAGAGGGGGATACTTCCTCTCCTACGCCGCGCCGGCTGTCTACTCTTCATCCGTCTTACGAATTTTAGATCAGGTGACGTGTCCTGACGCGAGTTTAATCGTCATTTCATCAATCAAAATTTTTACCCATTACAAAAAAAGTGTACAACGCCGCTAAAGAAGTTTTCACTTCAAAAATATTCTTAGTGGAAACAATATTCATTGCTGGTATCAGCAGGATGTGGCGGTGCTTGGGGGAGGCTTATGTGAGCAGCAGTGGCGTAACTTGGGTGGGTGCGGCAAGCAGGGCCCTATCGAATGGGGCCGCGATAAGTCACCAATTATTAAATTTAAAAATAAAAATACACACAATAATAAACCATTTCACACTGTTCCCTTTCACGGAGAGGAGGCCTGTGTCCCAGCAGTGGGAACGTATTACGGCTGAGTATGTATGTATGTATGTCATACTGTTACCAGTATCTAAGAAATCTGAAGAACTACTTGAATATATTGTGCAGTACGGGGATGAAAGCGTATTTCCAAATCTAACCCATTTCTTTTCAAATTCTGCTTAAAATTTCTGCATAACAAGTTGTGAGCGATTTATTAGCCAGTTGAAATTAATATCGTAGTTATTGAAGGCAAAATAGGTTAAAATAGGTTATGCGAACAAGCTTTGCTCATTATAGAACGAGAAGATAATTTACGAAAGGCCCTAGGCGCCATTTTCTGTTGGTACGACCCTGTTGAGCAGAGGTCGTCTTTCGGCTGAAAGGAAGATCATGAAAATTATTCGAGTGGAAACATAAAAAAATACAAAGTTATAAACGCTTTAAAATAAATGCTAGACAAAGATGGCACGACTGCTGCCCAGGCGCAATATTATATTCGTAACATAACGCCATCTATTAATTCTATCATGTACTTGGAAGGTTTCATGCAACTCAAAGGGACCTGGTGGCGCGATAGTCTTTTCGATCGTTTTACTAAATCACCGCAGTTTTACACTTTGTATAGGTGGCACCAGGAGCGTTATGTTTATGGCAGTATCCCTTGAAATGGGTAGGTAGAGACCACGCTGGATTCAAGTGTTGGTGTTTTTGGAAAAATATAAGGTAGGCGTAAAAATTTTGCTCTCTTATTTAATTTCAATTTGCGTTGCACTTACATACATATTTATTATAGTTTATTTTAAGTCTTTTAAGGCGTAAACGGGTTACTTATATCAGTAAATGATGCATCAGTTTATAATGCAAAAGCTTATATTTCCAAAATAATATGGAAATAGATCAATTTATTAAAATGTATTAAATCAACATTCCATTTAACCTTTAAAACATATTTAATGACCTAAGCCCAAGGTTTGGTTGGCTTGTTTGTCTATTAGTTTAAGAGATTAGAGGTGACAAAAATGTAAAAAAAAACAATGTTTCAAAATGTAATCTTTTGTTAGACCAACATTTTACCGTAGAAGATAGATAAATATTTATTTTACTTAGAACCACATTTTCAATGAATGCGCGTTGATGTCTTCTGTTGGAAAAATATGAATTCAACTCGATTTTTCGAACCGACGAAAAAACGGAGGAGGTATTACTCAATTCGACGCGTATATTTTTTTTTTTTTTTGTGTATGACCACGCATAACTTTTTCCAGAGTAGTCCGATTTTGATAATTCTTTTTTTATTGGAAAGGGTATACCTCGAAGTTGGTCCCATATAAATTTCGAAGAATTCCAACCCTAAGGGTAAGAAAAAAGGGGATGATTGATTGTTTACTCACAGATTTTAATACTGAGTTGTGTATTACAAAAAGTAATCAACAAAAAGTAATCAAAAATTAAGCATGTAGTAATTAGTAGATTATAGCCACAAATTTTTTTAAAATAAGTCGGTGACTTTGGATATGTATTTAATTATATGTCACCGCCTTCCGAACTTAGTTATTGGGGTTGGACAAAGCTAGTTTATTATTTTTTACTTTTCGGTTTTTCGGCGGTTAAATTTTTTTGTTAAAAAGTTTTTTTTGGGAGTACATACAAGTTTTTGGGAGAAAATGACTGGTAGGTATCTTTCATGAACGAGCTCTATAGAAAAGAGTGTTATTGGATTCTATTTCGATTGTCCTAGCCCAGAGACTAAGGTTTTTTTTTTTGTTTTTGAGGGTGGGAAATCATCAAATAACTTCTCCTGCTCTGGGTGGAGCAAGAGGGTGTGTCAGACTTTTACTGACAGGGGCCACGGTTTATTTTTCGAACAACCCACACCCCTGGCAGGCATCGGCCCTTGCGGGCCCCACCAGTTGGTGTTGACATCTCTTTGAGGCGCGCGAGCAACACAACGCGCCGTCGACCCCCGGGTCGACGGCGCGTTGTGCGCGTTGTTCCTTACCGGACAGCGAGCTACACATTACTCGACGTCCGCAAGCCCACGCCTACGGTGGCCGGGAATCAGCCTGGGATTCCCGACGCCCAGGTCGTCTCCTGCGGTGACTAGGGCCGTGAGGGCGCATATACTGCCTCTCCCTTACGTGCGTCGCCTCCCACTTCGCAAGCGGTACTGAGTTTCCTCATCGCACCGCACGTGATCCACCCACGGCCTATATATCGAGCAGGAGACATCTTTCTATCATCTATATCATATTTCAATGTTCTTATTGCTGGTTCCTCTGTGAGATGAACCAGCACAAATCATGTCACCAAAAACTCGAAGACATGTAACATCTACGAATTCGCACTGGGCTCGCGTTGTGGATCACGGCCCATTCCCTCTCATCAAGAGGAGATGTGTCCCAGCAGTCTGAGCACCATCCGGTCGCTCTTTCGGCTGAAATGATGATGATGTGATAGCGATACTTAACTATAGGTTTATATACAACGTGTTGTTTTGCATCCTCGTCAAATTCAAGGAGGTAATGATGCTAATGATTCTCGACACGAATCGATAATAAAATAAGTAGTTTTTTTTCTATATTTTCGGAAATCGGCGTTTGGCATTTTTTTTTTCGGTCACGCATGTTAAAACGTGGCCCGTGTGATACCGCAATGTAACACACAGCGATATAGTCGTGCGACACTGCCTACTGCATACGGAACGGGGCGATTCTGTTCTTTGAAAGAGGTGTTTTCTGGAATACTGTTCAACTTAAATAGCTAAAAAAACAAGTATGTATTCATTAGTGAGCAAGTATCGTAATTTTATTTGATTATTTATGTCTTTCAGAACAGCCTCCTGAAATTTGACGAGGATGCAAAACAACACGTTGTATATTCGTCTGCCATACAACATATATCATCATCATCATCATCATTTCAGCCCCTAGGACGTCCATTGCTGGACATAGGCCTCCCTCAAAGGGGGTTTGCCATAATCGCCACGCTTGGCAGGCGGGTTGGCGATCGCAGTATGGTGGTAAAATGTATAGAGAACGCTGGTGCCCATTCTCTAGTAAGTCCCTTAGTCGCCTTCTACGACACCCACTGGAAGAAATGGGAACTATCGCTATACTCCAAAGCAATTCTAAACGCTTTCAGACTATATTTGTGCGAATCGAACCCATGACCTTCCGCCCAAGAGCCAGCATTACAACCATTACACAACACAGCAGCCTTAGTCTTACCGTTAATAACTGTGATGCATTAAAGATTGCAAAAACACCTTTCATGTATGTACAGACAAGTGGTTAGCCTTCAATATGTTTTATTTATACCATCAACTATAAACCTGGTAACTACATTTTCTTTTACAACTTAAAGTAGATGTTGATTGGAACTTCGTTTGAACTTGTCGACCGCTGTTTGACCGTACACCAGTTTTACCAAGGGTTATCGTATTACCCAGTAACTGGGTTGTGATGGTGTAAATACTCTATTGCTATCAAAATAAAAAGTCATTTATTCAAATTCGGCTGAGAATCAGAACTTTTTAACATCAGAGTTACATAAGAAAGTCCCCCGGGACAAGGAAAGTCCACCATTCACCACTTCCTAGTGCTTTAGCTGGGAAGAAGAAGTGGCGCAACAAACTCCCCAGCAGCACAGTTGTCTGTTTAGTAGAATAGACTTGATTCTAAACATCCTCATGCAATTTAATAAACATTACGAGACACAGAACATTTATTGAATAACTAGCTTCGCCCACGCGGAACTTTCATCCCCTATTTAACTCCTTTAGGGGTTCAATTTCGGAAAATCCTTCCTTATTCCTTGTCTACATTATAAAGGAAACCTTTGTGCAAAATTTCAGCTTTCTAGGTCCAAGGGTGTGGGCTAGGCGTTGATGAGTCAGTCAATCAGTCAGGACTTTTATTTTTACTTATATAGATTAGTCATTTGTCAGCTAGCCATGCCAATACACCAACAAATAAAATGAAAACTTAACTCAAGCACAAAGTTATTTTTTTTTAAATAATGTTTAATACCAAAATAAAAGCCTCCTGGTATAAACGGCGTGATAGCTCACATATGCAATGTTGGATTATGCTCATATAACTGTTACGCCCCGAGTTACGACTCGAGGCCACAAATGATAACCTAGGACCATCGACGTAAAATAAATAAACAGGTAGATAATTATTAATAACAATAACAAAATCGTGGTCAGCAAGACGACCAGTCACCACAAGCAGCACCCGTTCACGAGCATAACGTTTGTAATAATGTGATTATGAGCACCATGTATCTATCATATAATTCATTAATCTATCTTTGCTTCAATTTTAATTGGTTTTACCTATTGTGGTCTAGTATGGTAATTTTTAGGGATGCCTCGATACGCCTTTTTGCCGATACTTTTATAAAAATATCGGCGATACCGATACAATTATTGAATTCAAAAATGAAGGTAAAATAAATAATACACAAGTCAGGTTATTTTTTAAGTTACCTTAAAAATAACAGGACAAACTAAATAAACCGTTTAAAACTATAGACAGGTTGAGATTCGATAATAGTATATTTCAGTATGGTTAGTTCGTGCCTCGTTTGCAACGAAATAGACGAGACAACACCCGCGTTTACATTACATTTTTAAAGCGCGAAATTTGAAAGTATCGTCGAATCGGCCATAAAAATATCGCCGATGCCGATATTTCGGCAAACTTCGAGTATCGCCGATATATTGGCATCGGTATCGGTATCGGATGCATCCCTAGTAATTCTAGGTGTATCGTTTTCAATAATAATAATATACCTAGTTATAATGTAAATAAAATATTTTAATAGAGTAACGGTGGAGTTTCTTGCCCATTCTTCTCCATACGAAAATATCGTTTGGAAGGGGCGACTAGAATCAATTCTATTTTAATGTAAATGTTGACGTTCAAAAGTGCCTTTTATGTGCCTATTTGAAATAAATGCTTTAACTTTGACTTTGACGTCAGTTAGGCAGTCGCTCCATGTGAAATGCTGGTACTGCATTCGGTAAGACTGGAAGCCAACCCCAACTTAGTTGGGAAAAGGCTAGGCAAATAATGATTTACGATAAAGCAAATAAAAGTACATGATTTATCTATGGAAGATTTTAATTTATAAGTGGGATGCTCTAGCAACAGAAACCTTGAAGAACATTTTCAAGACATCCGGCTATAAGGAACCTGTGTTTTATCTACACATCATACTTCTCACCGCCGACGATACCACCACCATTACGTCGGCGCGGAAGAGGCCAACTACCGGCCAGCTTAGGACTCCAAGACCCACTGGCCTCTGATAGAGTCCTCGCTCCCGGTGGAAGTGTGCAGCGCATGAAGTGAACACGAACTGTCAACGAAAATGTCATGCTATGGGGCTACAGAGGGGGGAAGTAACTTGACTGCGTACCGTGGTCGGATGCTCTCTCTGTTTCAGGTGCTTGAGCCAGCAGTAAACTTGTTGGCGCAACGACTGTCGGATCAGGTGCGGGTCATCCAGCGTAACCATATGCTGGATACCGCCGTACTTGATCGACTTCGGCTCGAATGTAAGAATCTATTACCTATCTAAAGACTAACCGCAGTCAGTAACCGTGGTCTCCCAGCCAAGGTGAAGCGAAGAGGAACCCAAAGGTGTGGCCGCTCGTCAGGGCTTTTGCCTTCAAGCCGATGACGTAGCGGCCAAAAAGTAGGTTTCGGTGAGGTGCACCGCAACCGAGGTGGGCCGCGATGTCGAATGTGAGGCATAGCGGCTGAGGGTTACAGGCTGCGGCAGAGGAGGAGTGCCGGTGCTTTTGAGCAGCGCTCTTTCCTTCCGAGGCCTGGACGGGGCCGCCACCGTTTGATGGCGGACGCGGTGGGGCCGCAGGGGAAGAGAAGTGTCGGTATAGCGTTGGCCGCTCTCCCTGTCTCCTGCGGCCGAAAAGTTGTTGGGCCCGCAAGGGCCGATGCCTGTCAGGGGTGCGGGTTGTTCGAAAGAGACACCGTCGCCCCTGGCACACAGGCAACTGAGGGAACACGGGTGGGTTTTAGTCAGTAAAAGTCTGACACGCCCTCTTGCTCTCTCATGTGAAGCCCGTATCTTTCCCACAATTTAATTCACGTAGCAAACCACGATACTCTTCTCTTTATATTTTTGTATAAAATAAATAAGTAATAATCTTAAAAAGTCTTCGTGAAATAAGACACACGGAAAATGTCAAATGCCTTGAGAATCAAGTTTGCTCATCAATATTCTTCGAAGCGCATAAATTATTCTGTTCAAAAGAAAAACAATGCGTGTATGTGTGTGTGACGCAATCTCAGAAAACCTGTATTGTTGCTGTTTTAATAGTCACTATTATCTTTATAAGATATAACTGTGATGTCAGTGGACATAAAAGTAATATATTTCTATAAATATTTATTCGCAGATGTACATATTTCTCGTACCTATATGTTATGCACATAAAAGCCTCAATAGAAAACTAATGTTAAGCCCCACCAGGATATGAGTTGCCTTGGCTTACATGGAAGTCGAAATCATTTTTTTTTTTAATAATCTTACATTGGTACTTTTGATACATAAGAAGCTTCGTCGCTTCCTATGGAGAAGAGCCGGCAAGTAACTTCACGGTTAATCTTTTTAAAATAATTGGCTTTTACAATGTTTTCAAATTACAGGGTTCATAGGTATGGGAGGACAGTATACAAGTACAGGGCCTGTCAACAAGTACCAGGACCTTAATAAAATTTAAAATGTTCAAAGTATTCAAAGTCTACAAGCCCTACAACGTTCTCGAATTCACAAAATATAAAAGAATCTAATACGTACATAAAAGGTAAAATAAAATTCTATTTTAACTAAATGTCGTGATTGACATTACAATCACAAATAAAGAGTTGAATTTCGTCTTTAAATACACTCCGGATCCAGGTACGCCGAAGCAAACAAAACCTGCTCAGGTGGAGATTCACGGATGACTCCCGTGGCGTGTAAATGTGGTGCGGTCCCACAAACAATGGGGCACTTACTATCATGTCCAGCGTGACCTGTTTTCTGCACGCTACTGGATCCCATGGACAGTACCGAAGGTGCTAAGCTCGCAGCCAAATTCTCAACTGACTCTATTTAGGGTGATGTAACCACCCATGCGAGATCTAATTCGCCCCAGTGCTGGTTTGAACTGGGTAATACGATAGTCCTTCGGTATGGACTGTCTGGCAAGAGCCAATGGTTTAACGTGTTTTTGAAACTCGATAACGTGCTTGTAACTTACCGAGACTATGAATATAAAATTGCATATATCAACTTTAAGAGTCTGTTGGATAAAAGCAACACATTTGTTCTCGAGATGGCGATAAAAGAACGAACAAAATCCATATAAAGATACGCCTCTGCGAACTTGCGAATCGCATTATCTTTATTACATATTGAATCTTTCTGAATCATTTCGAAGAGGTAAGAAGAATTTATTGAGCTCTTCGATTCTCAACCTTATTGCAACGATTCATAATTTTAAACTGTCAAAATTTTTGACACTTCCGAAATTTAAATTTTAAAGCGTGTTCCACTTTGTTCTTTATAAGTTAAGGTTGGTTTTTCTTAATCAAACTATATGGTACATAAAACCTTTTGTGTCTTGAAATAAAACTCGTTCTGCAACATGAAAAAAAAAAGAGTTTAAGCTTTGCAAAATTCGATTCTTTCCGATGCGCGGTTGGATTTTTAGTGTCCTTTCGTTTATGCTGGTTTATAGTATGTATTTATGTGTTTATATGAACGGGCTGCACTTCGACAAGGCCTTCGATGAATGACAAAAAACGTTTACTTTTCGAAGCGAAGTTGTTTGTCTTATAATTCATACGGGCCATAACAAAAGGGGAAATTGGTTGTTTTGAGACACATATTAATGTATAGGACGGGACATATTACTGGCTTTTTGTCTGAATTACTGCTGAGGTATTTAACAAATGACATTTTTATTAAACTCAAATAACCCATTTTTTTGTACTTTTTAACCGTATTCAAAACACATCATCATCATTTCAGTCGGAAGACGTCTATTGCTGGACATAGGCCTCCCCCAATTTTGGGGTGGAGGGGCTTGCCATTGTCGCCACGCTTAGTAGGCGGGTTGGCGACCGTACTATGGTGATAAAATGCATAGAGAACGCTGCTGTCCATTCTCTAGTAAGTCCTTTAGTCGCCTTCTACGACACCCACGGGAAGAAATGGGATGGCGCTATTCTTTACGTCCGGCAACACACGGAATTTCAGAACACGTGAATAATAAATAAAACTACTTCCGAAAAACACTACAATGTCAAAAATTACTTATCGGAAGTCGGTGTCTATCAGCGGGCTTAGCATGACGCTTTGTATTTCTACGAAGAATAGACAGTGTTTTTTCAATACAAAGTGATATTTCGTTCCTACATTTTTGTTATCGCACCGTAGATATCCTTCTACAATCTGTCATTTAGTCTTTCGTTTCTTACGATATTTCTCTAGGTCCTTTTATATGTAGACTATTTCAGAAGAGTATTTCTTCCCAAACTGTCAAAATCACACTGACAACAAAACTTTCTACTCGACGGCCACAAAGTATATACGATTATCTACAAAATCATGATTCGTTTAGAACGCATAACTGTGATAATGAATGGAAAACATAGGTATCTTATCCTATTAGTACATAATTTATTTAATAGTGTTGTCTATTCTTCCGTCGACAAGTCGGTGCTCGTGCTAAGCCTGCAGATCTGTATTGGTATAGTTTTAACCACCGACTTCCGAAATTAAAAATTATTTGTCACTTTGTAGTGTTTTTAAGAAATAGTTTTAATTATTAGGTAAGGTGTTATTTTCCAAGTCGGTTGACTATTTATGTCAAAAAGTTTATTTATTTACCTATCTATTACAAAACAATACAATAGCAACAAGTATTCTATCAGTATAAATCCTTTGTCTTATTCAAACTACGTATTCACTCATGACTAAGAAGCTATATTTAACACTATGTACTAACGTAATTACCTACATTACCAAGTTAAAATGACAATCACACAATCTTGCTCAAGCAATCGCCAAATAAATGCTTGACAATAATTGATTGATTCACGCTACGTCAGTGTATAATACCAGCCTATAACTGTGTGTATACCTGCAACATCCCATTTCTTCCCGTTGGTGTCGTAGAAGGCGACTAAGGGACTTACTAGAGAATGGGCAGCAGCGTTCTCTATGCATTTTACCACCATACTGCGATCACCAACCCGCCTGCCAAGCGTAGCGATTTTGGCAAAACCCCCTTTTGGGAGAGGCTTATGTCCAGCAGTAGGCGTCTTTCGGCAGTAATGATGATTACTGTATCACAAAATGGGAATTATTACAAGAACAATTAAATATAATTATGAATTGAAAAAGTCACATTGGTACTGTTCCGGATTTGAAATCACAACCTGATGCCAGGTCAACACGACTGCTGTTACGTCACTGTGCCTTCTGCTGGTGCGACAGGTGTGAAGTAACACCTGTTTCCACAGGGAAAAAAGGGATCAACGACATGTGTTTTTATTTTGGTGGTGACAGGAAAGGGACATAGAATTGAAATGTGTTTTTTTGAACTGTCATAGACAAATAAATACATTGAAATAACATGTTAAAAGTTTGAATACAGCTAGTGCAATAGAATTTAATTGCCTGAAAGAAATACATCATTCAGTAAAATAAGACGGTAAATGAATGTATCATAAGTATTTAAATAACTTCTTCCATTCTCGACGATATCATTGAAATTGTTAAATAAATACAAATAAATAATTCAGCTCTTAACTTGCGGAGTAAAAAGCTTATTTATTTATTTGTATATTTTATCGATTCCTGTTATTGGAAAGAAATAAACATATATATTTAGTTACGTCATTAGCGTGCCGCTGCGTCACTGGACGGTACGTGACTAATAACACGACAGGCAATTACCTTGCATTTATCATGCCAATATCGAATGCGTTACCGAGGCGCTCAATATTGACGACACTGACGTCATTTTCTTCACGTCAATCTTAAAAAAGCTGAAGTTTTATGATGAATCATGTAGCTATTTTAAACTGTAGACCGGTAGTCCTAGCACGTACGATGTTCCGGTGGCTACGATCTCATATAATCAGCCAATGAGCCGTTATAATGCCTTAGAAGATCATGCTGTAGTCGCCACCTTTACAGACGGTATGATCTTAGGTGGACATACTTAATTTTATTTTAGTATAGTGGTCATACCGTAATAAAATTAAGTAGTAGTAATAGAGCAGTGGCCAAGTGGTAACGGCCGCGACTTACGAGTTGTAGGTCGTAGGTTCGAACCCTGACAGGCGCTTTACTTTGTGTAAATTATTTCGTTACCACTGCTCTCAAAACGGTGAAGGAAAATATCGCGAGGAAACCGGCATGTCCTAGAACAAAAAAATCGAAGACATGTGACATCTACCAATCCGCACTGGGCCCGCGTGGTGGATTACGGCCTAATCCCTCTCACAGAGAGGAGGCCTGTGTCCCAGCAGTGGGAACATTATAGGCTGATGATGATGATGATAGTGGTCATTTATAAAACGGAGTCATCCTTAACGCTAGTCAGAATCCCGAAAGTCTGTCAACCAGTCTTACGAATGGGTATCGTGGTACCCAGTAACTGGCTTGTGGACGTCGGAGAGGCAATCGCTCCATGTAAAATACTTCCTTCCAGGGGTGCGGGTTTGTTCGAAAGAGATACCGCCGCCCGTGGCATACAGGCTACTGAGGGTACACGGGTGGGTTTTAGTCAGTAAAAGTCTGACACGCCCTCCCGCTCCACCCAGAGCGAGAGAAGTTATTTGATGATTTACCAGCCAAAAAGTTTTTTTTTTCAATAAAATATTTAAAAAACATTTTTTTATGGGTGGTAAATCATGGTAAATCATAGATGTTCGTTTTCCAAGCTATTTTGTGATAGGTAGATAGATTAGTCCCGTGTGGTGTCCGGGCGTAAAAGAATAGCACCATCCCATTTCTTCCAGTGGGTGTCGTAGGAGGCCACTAAGGGACTTACTAGAGAATGGGCAGCAGCGTTCTCTATGCATTTTACCACCATACTGCGATCGCCAACCCGCCTGCCAAGCGTGGCGATTATGGCAAACCCCATCCTTTGGGGGAGGCCTATGTCCAGCAGTGGACGTCTTTCGGCTGAAATGATGATGATGATGATGAAGAGATAGATTTGTTTAATAATGTTTACGGTTTTAATTGGGAATCTATATTATTATTTCCTATACCTACATTAAGTATAACAGGCAAAATATACTTATTTAAGTAATGGAAGCGCGTTGTCTCCAAAGACAGGCTTATCCGATTAAAAGGAAAAAAGGAGGCTCCTATCACTAGTTGTTGAATTTTACTTGTCTATTTAAACTAATATTATAAAGAGGAAAGATTTGATTGTTTGTTTGCATTGAACAGGCTCCGAAACTAGTAAACCGATTTGAAAAATTATTTCACTGTTGGGAAGCTACACTATCCCCGGGTGACATAGGCTATATTTTATCCCCGTATTCTCACGGGAACAAGAACTACGTGGGTGAAACCGCGGAGCGCTGCTAGTTAAAATTATAATCCATCTGTGAAAATCACGTAAACATTTGTAATCACGATTTATCGTTTCGGGGACCTCTAACACCTCCGTACGAGCTCGAAACTAGTTGAGCAATCCCGAAATAGATGCTCAAGTAACACCGTAAACATTAATAAACATACGACGTCGTCTGCCTATCTCAAAATAGCTCACAGAATTCATTATGGCAATGAGTGTAGTACTCTGCACAATGAAGACTTGAAATGGTGCTTAACACCTCCACATTTTGTAATATGAATGTAAATATATTATATTATACATATATTCAGACGGGTTATGTACCGACTATAAAAATATATAATAAACATGTTTTTGTGTTGGATATTCGAGTTTTTTTTAACTTACATGACGTTGACTTAAATTACTTTTATTTTTTCCAATAAATATTATTCAATCTGCCTAGCCTTTTGCTAACTCTATCGAGGTCGGCTTCTAGTCTAACCGGATGCAGTTGAAAACCAATATTTTATATTAGTAGTAGTTACAACCCAGTTACTGGGTAATACGGTACCCTTTAGTAAGGTAAGACTGGTTGTCAGACTTTCGAGCTTCTTACGACCCGCAACGACTGTCAAAGATCCACGAATGACAGCCGGGACCAACGGCATAACGTGCTTTCCGAAGCACGGAGGGGTCTTGGAATGTAACGATTGTCACCCATCCACGGACCAACCGCGGCAAGTGTAGCTTAACTTGAGCAACCGCGGCTGGATCCACACAAGCCCTTCTATCCATACCATATAAAAAAAAAATACTGGCTTGTTTTTCAGTCACGTAATCTTAGTCTTGATCTCGGTAATTTTTTGTAACCGTATGTAATTAAATAATTTAACTGAGGTAACTCAACATAATAATTGTAAATTGAAACTTCAAGCCCGTTTCCCATTGCTTACAGTCACGCAAAGCTCCTAAACTCCTTAGTGACTATCCGAAACAAAATTTTATTTATTTTAATTATGTATCAATATTTCCTATTACACTCAGACACGAAACTTTAAAAATCCTTTTACATCCACTCAATTAAGTCGATAATCGCCTACATAGATCATAAGACCTTTTTGGTAAAGGCCGTTCGGTCGGGCGCCCGCGCAGCCGCCAGTGCAACACCCGACGCAGAACGCGCGGCCGCGATGCGACAGCCAACGAACATTTTAAAAAACGAACACGAATCTCCATTTTCAAATTGAAAATTTAACATTCTTCTAACGTATTTTGTTTAAATCGAACGTGTGTTTTAAATTCAAAATTGGAATAATGTGAATAAGTTTTTTTTTCTTATTTCTTCATGTGTAGGAATGTGTTAGTGTCCATGCACAAAAGAAGTGTTGTGTGATTTTTTATTGTTTTTTTTTTAATGAGGTGTCAACCTCGAAGTTACTGTGTGGGATAAAAGTGTTTCAAAGGTAAGGAATTATCGATACTTTGCGAAACATCTGGCCATTGATAATCGTGGGCTCGAAAAAAGCCTTCGGATTACTCGTAAGGTCAATCGAATATGGCATGACGGATTGGTCTTTTTGTCTTATGTTTTTATTCGAATCAATGATTTTTTTCCTTAATTGTATACTATAAAAGATAATAACTTTACAACACTATTGATTTCATATTAAATTAAGAACATTAGTATACCCGACTATTTAAAATTTAAATGACAGATTATACCCGACTTTTGTAATTTTCTGGTCCTTCGAAGCGAGGTTCATTTCATGCATTTTGAATGCAAATGGTTATTAAAATGTAATAGCCCTGGTCATTGTAAGTAGTTGAAGGTTAGCGACGAGCAACCGGTTCTCATAACCAGTATAAGGGTTACATTCTTACACAAATAGGACTAAGGTTAGGTTACAATGTAGAGGAAGAATTTTTATGCTCTTGCGAATTTTCACGCAAAGCTTTGAAATGAAGTGAAACGTTTATTTATTTAAGTAGATCTTATAAGACAATTTTACACGTCAATATTTTGTTGGGCAGTATTTAAAAAAAAATAGATGCGAGATTGATTCCTGAGAAGAAATGGCGAAATAAACTAAGAGGTCATGGTGTATTTTAAAGTCAGAACATTATATTATTAGAATTTTATGTGAGTCTAACAACGCCATGTCTAGAAGGGTCTTCTGTAGAAAGAGCCATTGCAACTTTGAGCTGAACTGTCCCAATAAATAAGACGGCATGTCATCGTGTAGCTCAACCCTATTTTAGGGAGCTCAACGATCCGTCACAAGACGCTACCAGATCTGCAGGACATTTGCGTGGGGAATAAAAAGTACTCAAAATCGCCATACAGTTAGAAAGTCATGTATTCAAGCTAGCCTTTAGGTTAAGTATTATTTCCTATATTAGGGTAGGCCTATCTCCAGCAGTGGACATCTTTCTGCTGAAATGATGATGATGATGATGAAGGTATTTATACATTTAACTATGCTTAAAGCAGACAGGTTTTAAACGCGTGTATTTCGGTATGCAAAAACACCTTCAAATTTTTTGTCCTACGCTGTCCCGCTCCTGGGCAAAAGCTTCCCTCCACTCCTTCCATTTTTCTTGAGCCTGGGCGTCCTTGTTCCAATTTTGACGAAACCTCCATCCAGCATGTCCCGCTATATCCTACCGGGGCTAAACATATCTCCCCTCTAGACTTAGGCAATCATCAGTCCGTCTAGCCATTTCCCAAATATGTTGGGGTCGGCTTCCAGTCTAACCGGATGCAGCTGAATACCAGTATTTTACATGGAGCGATTCCCTATCTGACCTCCACGAACCACTTACTGGAGAACACGGTACCTCTTAGTAAGACTGGTTGTCAGGTTTTCGTGCTTCTGACGACCCTTAACGACAGTCAAAGATCCACAAATGACAGCCAGGACCAACGTCTTAACGTGCTTTCCGAGGCACGGAGGAGTCTCGGTATCTGTTAAGATGGTCACCTATCCACCGACCAAACACTGCAAGCGGATGGCGGTAGCTCGCTATCCGGTTAGGACCAAGCCCGGGTCGACGGCGCGTTGTGTTCCACGCGCAGACATGTTTGCACAAACTGGTGCGGTCCGCAAGGGCCGATGCCTGCCATGTGTGCGAGTTGTTCGAAAGAGATACCGCAGCCCCTGGCACACAGGCAACTGAGGGAATACGGGTGGCTTTTAGTCAGTAAATGTTATTACTTAGCCACGAGCCCTCCCCCTTCCTCTCCTCTGCATGATACCCTAGGGTCTAGGTACCTCATTAACAGCAGAACTATGTGAAAGTCTATTAACTGCTCCCAAATTACAATGTTCTTTTTTACTCTTTTTATTTTTTACAATGTCCGACATATTCTCGTCATTATTTGACATTATGCATCAATTTTAATAACGACATTTTTTTAGTGATTGTCATGGAAATCATGTCAGAATAGGTTCATTTTATTTATCTAGATTATTTTTACATGTTGTAAATGAGAGAACGTTGTGGGCCTTACAGACTAGATTTGTAGACGATTTTCTATTCTGTATTTTCATTCCGCTAAGTACCAGGTACTTATTGAGACTTAAAACATAACTGGCGAAATGTGGGTGTTGGTACTATAGGTACATCTCTGCCCAAAACTTCGGGGAAAATAGGCTTGATGTAATGTTAAACGATCAAAATATTCGTAAACGAAACCATCCTCCTCCTCAAGTCGTGCTCCTCATTACTGAGGGTCGTGATCCTCCCTTGAAATCACTTTTTCTCTGACGATGTTTCTCCATCTCTGTCTATCCTTGGCCAAGTGAAGCGCATCATGAAATTTCGTTCCGATAGAAGAGTTTATATGGTCGGACCATCGCAAAGGGCTGCGACCTCTGGGACGTTTACCATACACCTTGCCAGTAACCATCAGTTGTTCGAGGTTATTGCCATCTTTCCTCGCTATATGGCCGAAAAATTCCAAAATTCTGCGGAGGCAGGTCGTAGAGAGTCTGGTCTTCATTTTGAGCTCGCGTAGGATGGACTCGTTGGTGCGGAATGCCGTCCAGGGTGTCTGAAGCATCTTCCTCCAACACCACATGTCGAAAATCGGATATAAAAATGCATCGAAAACAGCTGTTACAACAGAAACTATTTCATTCTCTGTTGCATAAGATGTCACCTTGAATGCAGCAGTGAATGAATTTGTTACGTTGTACGTAAGTGATCTCTACCTATCTATTAGATTACATTCATATGAATAACTAGATTATCCTCCTCATACAATATAAGTGTTTCTCAGCTCAACTTATTCTACCAGGGTCTTTATGTTGATTAAGGTGAAATAAGTCCACATTTTTTCCATACAAACTTCGGGAGGGTTTTACTCCACTGTTTGACAATGTACATCGAAACTTAAACATGGTATTGTTTTGTCTCATTATTAATATTGTCGGTACGGAAACAGAATACTACAATAAAAAGCCATTAAAAAGTTATGAGCCAACAAAGATTCGTTTTTCTTGGTAATTTAACGTAACTTTGGACATGTTTAAGTAAAAAAAGAAGTGTAAAATCTCAAAAACTAAGTCAGTACCGACAAAGCTCAAGTACCGACAAAGCTCAATTATCGAAAAGTTCAATAAACGTTATTTTTCATTGATTTATGCAGTGGTTTTTTCAGCAGCTCATTGCATAAAGTTGTGCGTGTAGACTAGCGTCTAACTGCTCATCATGGGTACTACATTTGTCGGACACGATGCCTGGTGAGACAGCGTCCTTTTCAGCTAGCCCCACCAGTGAGTTCGAGCCCGCGACTAGATTCCCCTTAAAGTTCGTTTCTACCTATCAACTGAATTTGTAGTGGCTCAATGACCAATTTTGTGATTTCCTAGTATTTATCTAGACAATCTTATTCGAGAATTAAAAAGTAGGCTCTTCTGGTAGGGTTCTTCGGGTTGGCGTATTGCATGCTAAAATCATTCTTAATTTTGGAGATTTTACACTTATTTTATTACTTAAACACGCCCAAAGTTAGGTTAAATTATCAAGAAAAACGAATCTTTGTTGGCTCATAACTTTTTAATGGTTTTTAATTTTAACATCATGTTTCCGTACATACAATATTAATAATAAGACAAAATCACACCATGTTTAATTTTTTATGTACATTGTCAAACAGAGAAGTAATACACTCCCGAAGTTTGTATGGGAAAAATGTGGACTAGATTCACCTTAAGTTTATTATTCAAATTAAAATTTGTGGGCGAATTGACAACTCTAGAAATACTTAATAAGCAATTAGCACGTTAAGAATTGTATGCGATATGGTTAAGGATTTTTTTTTTGTATATTTCTTACTTGATAATAGGACAAAATCGAATTAATGTTATTACTTTATTGCATAAAATTGAAAAGCGCCAATTCCCTTGTACTTATTTCTTTCTCTATAATTTTGAAATGATTATCCGAAACGGAACCATGTTTTTAATAGAGCGTTTCAAAATCAAAATCAAAATTCATTTATTCAAATTAGGCTGAGAATCAGGACTTTTCGAACGTCAAAATACATAAGACAGTCCCCCAAAAAACGCCCACCCTTCCTAGTGCTTTAGCTGGGAAGAAGAAGTGGCGCAACAAACTCCCCAGCAGCACAGCTGTCTGTTACACAGTTGTCTATCCGTCTGTTTGTCGTGCAAGCAGTATTTAAAAACTTAGGACTGATTTTTAAATAGTCATATAATTTTCATCTGAAGAAAAAATCAGACAGTTTGACATACTTAGTTTCTATCCAAAAGTTGTCAAACCGAAATATTTAGTACTCAGACAAAAGTTGAAAAGCCAGCCCTTAAAAAATAAACTTTTCTATACTTTTATAAGCCAAATAATAAAGTAAACAGAATAAATAAATCATACCGTTTCGTAAGGATAAATGCCTTTAAGGCGCAGACAGCCGACTTTTAAGGACGTTTTATTGAAGATCACGTCTAAACGGCTTGTCTTATGTATTTGAAAAAATTATATGTGAAACTCACCTTTTTACACTTATAATATCATTGGTGAAACTAGACAATTTTCTTCGTCATTTGTTATGTGAATATTTTAAATAATATTTTTATAACATAATGTAATTAATTGGTAAAGTAATATCTATCGCGGACATAAAAACGATAATCGCGCAAAAACTATCGGGTGTATTTCCATGTAACTTTCACCATCTAAAAAACAATTGAATCACCCAAAATTTAGTATACGGTTTTTATTTGAATTGTGTTTGATAAATCAACATGGGTTGTTTTTCGAAAAACTTGATGCGCGTTGAGGCGGGGTCTTTTGCGGGCGACGGGCGGCAGTGCATCGCTGCAGGTAGCTGTCATCTATCGTCGCCTTAACGAATATTGCATTAGTCTCGTTTGAAGTAAAGCAAGTACCTACCTACTTGATCGGTAAGATAACATGCTTGCAATCTAATTTAGTACCAGTGAACGTTTTATATCGTTTCAACTGAAAAAAGTATTGCTAGGAGAATGTTCTTTTTCAACAAATATTTAATTACGTTGTTGAAATTTTACCATCATTATCTGCCTAGCCTTTTCCCAACTATGTTGGGGTCGGCTTCCAGTCTAACTGGATGCAGCTGAATACCAATTTTTGACATGGAGTGACTACCTATCTTACCTCCACAACCCAGTAACTGGGTAACACGATACCCCTTGGTAAGACTGGTGTCAGACTTTCGGGCTTCTGACGACCCGTTACGACTGTCAAAGATCCACAAATGACAGCCGAGATCAACAGCTTAACGTGCTTTCCGAAGCACAGAGAGGTTTTGGTCCCATCCATGGACCAACCGCGGCAAGCGTAGCTTAACCTGATCGACCGATCCATGCGGCTTTTAATACTTAGCCGCAAGCCCATCATTTTATCATTATAAACATGTCTTTCAGAAATCTAACCATTTATTTGACCTGATGGATGATGGAACTAACGTAGGTACGTGCAATGAAACCGATTTTTCAATAGGCATCAATAGGTATACTTTTCATAAACTGGAATTTATTTTTAAAAAAACCGCTGACACAAGCATTATTTGCAATTAACACAAGAAAGGGTTTATCATCGGTCCACCTTGTGGGAAGGCCTCCCACAAGGTGGACCGATGACCTTGTGAAGGCCGCGGGTATCAGCTGGATGTGGGAAGCACAAGACCGGTCGAAATGGAGGAGCCTGGGGGAGGCCTATGTCCAGCAGTGGACGTCTTTCGGCTGAAATGATGATGATGATGAACACAAGAATGCCGCTTAGGGCTTTTGGATAGGGTTTAGGTACTACCCAAAAGTCCTAACCGTTTATTATGGCAATTAGGATTAAAAAAAACTCTGTCTTTGTTTTGTACTATGCCACCACTGTCCATTCGTTTGTCTGTCAGCGGGCTGTGACTCATGAGCCGTGCTATGTGAACAGTAGACATTTTCAGAAAATATGTATTTGTATTAGTGTTATTAACAAAAAAATAAAATAAGGAACAGGATCAAAGAAATATGTCTTGTATGACGGCCCATACAAGAAACGATGTTCTTGTTTACTTATCACCATCATCTGCCTAGCCTTTTCCCAACTATGTTGGGGTCGGCTTCCAGTCTAACCGGATGCAGCTGAATACCAGTATTTTACATGGAGCGACTGCCTATCTGACCTCCACAACCCAGTTACTGGGTAATACGATACCCCTTGGTAAGACTGGTTGTCAGACTTTTGTTTACTTATGTAGTGTTAAATATTGTACGGTGATATACCAACTCGGGAATCCAAATCTCGCGAGATTGGGGCTCAAGCGAGATCCCGCGAGATCATGAATATCAATACTGCGAGATCTCGCCAATTTCGAGATCTATCGTATTTGTCTATAATTTTTAATAAACTTGTAAGTACACTTTGACGTACGTCTCTATCAAATAACAAATGAAAGGAACAACCAGTCTTCAATATCAAACAATTTTTTTTAAATAATGAAACAGTTATTTTATAACAAACAAAACAACGAGAAGTCAAAAAAAAATCGTCCGTGTCAATCCGCGCTTCGAATAAGACGTTTTAATGCTCGAGTGCAATCTCGTTAAACTCGCGAGATCTCGCCCTTTTTTCGTCCCAGATCAATCTCTCCCTTTTTTCGTCCGAGATCAATCTCTCCCTTTTTTCGTCCGAGATCAATCTCGCTAAAAAAGGCCGAGATCTCGACGAGATTGCATTCCCTAATACCAACCAACCCTTCGTGTGTAGTCCGACAAGCACTTTGTCGGTTTTTTATTTTACCGCTGCCGACCAACAAAATAGGAAAAGGACAACAGTTTAATAATTACCACACCTTCTTACAGTTTCCTTATTCATCGCGACACATATGGTCTTCCAACCCCAAAACCCACTAAAATGCTGTTTCCACTTATCAACAACACTATCTAGCGTTAACCTCAGTTAGCAGTAGTTTGAACCTTTTACTGAATTCCCAGGCTTTATAACAATATGCGCAAGAGTCGTTGCAAACACGCAATGGTTAAGTAACTGAGAAGCGAACTAAACGCAGCGTTGCGACAACACATCACCTCTCTTGAGTCTTGACTCATCTCGTAAAAGTAGGTTTTATTCTTGCGAACTAACCTGATGGAAACGAAATTTTCTACAAAATGGTTGCCACTAATCATGGCTTACTTAACTTCATGGCTGATGCCATTATCGGCAACCCTGCTGACAGTAATTTGGTGCTAAGGAACAGTTCCTGTTGAATAAAAACTAATTGACCCAATATAGTGTTGCCCACATTTAGGGGTTAACCGTGTATCATAGTAAAATTGTTTTTTTTTTCGTGCACCACAAATTCTCGGAATTCTAGGCACCTCTTAACCACGGTCGGGGATAAGGCAAATCAGGTTATCAAAATGTGTATTCTTTTATACGATAGCCTGTCGAATGTTTGTGAATAGAATTCTAGTTGCAAGACTTGCAACTTGTTATTTATGGGCAAAGCCCTAACTCGATGTGCATGGTACAATGATGGTCAATCGACAATAAACAAGCACTTCTGTTATACGGTTTTTGTGGTACTTAGAAAAACCCTCCATAGCTTTGATTTAACAAAGCATTAATGGTTTTAAAAAAATTGTTAGACATTCTAAAATACCAACAGGTACCTTTCATACCAGTTCCTACCCTAACTTAGCAGTCAGTAGCTAGTTCCGGCAGTGACGCGCCATGCGTCGGCGGCCGGTGGGCGTGGCCTTGACTGCGCGAGCGCACAAAGTAGCGCTGTCGTCTCATTCCACTTCACTTGGTGCTCGCTGACAAGGACAGGGGTGTGGTGAGGCAATACGTGGTCGCAAATGAAGTAACAGCTGCACGTACATACCTACATAGCCTGCTAATATCAATCATCATCGCCTTGCCACAGTCGGGTAATTTTATCTTCGGCTGTCTGCATTGGTGGCCCAGTGAGCAGTGGTGATGCAATGGTAACGGCCACAACTTACGAGTTTTAGGTCGTAGGTTCGAACCCAGACAGGCGCTTTACTTTGTATAAATTATTTCATCACCACTGCTCTCAAAACGGTGAAGGAAAACATCGTGAGAAAACCGGCATGTCGTATAACCAAAAATTCGAAGACATGTGACATCTACCAACCCGCACTGGGCCCGCGTGGTGGATTAAAGCCTGCTCCCTCTCACAGAGAGGAGGCCTGTGTCCCAGTAGTGGGAACATTATAGGCTGTTTATGTATGTATGCATGACTTGTCTGCCTGTACTAGGCCCATGGAATCCTGTGTTCGTTGTCTTAGTAGCAGTCCACAGTCGCGATTTGTACCTGGTTGGCAATACGCTCGATCCCTATTACATGGGACCTCAAAACTTAAATGAATGAAGTCTCATTGGCACCAAACATGGGATTTAAAAAATCTCTAACTGCTGTGGGTCTACTATACATATGTACACGTCTGCCCAAGCCTGTTATGGTGTTCAAAACTCAAAGTCAAAATCAAAGGTCGTTTATTCAAACTAGGCCGAGAGTCAGCACTTTTTGAATGTCAAAATTACATAAGTCAGTCCCCCAAAAAGCCCGCCCTTCACCACTCCCTAGTGCTATAGCTGGGACGAAGTGACGCAACAAACTCCCCAGCAGAAACACAATATTAACCAGATTCAGATATTTTTTTTAGGTTATTGCTAATCCAGTGCTTCAACACCATTTCAGCCGAAAGACGTCCACTGCTGGACATAGACTTTCCCCAGGCTCCTCCATTTCGACCGGTCTTGTGCTTCCCACATCCAGCGAATTCCCGCGGCCTTCACAAGGTCATCGGTCCAGCTTGTGGGAGGTCTTCCCACTCTACGTCTTCCAGTACGAGGTCGCCACTCCAGAACCTTTTGGCTCCATCAGCCATCTTTTCTGCGAGCAATGTGCCCTGCTCACTGCCACTTTAGTTTGGCAATTCTTCGGGCTATGTCGGTTACCTTGATTCTCCTGCGGATCTCTTCATTCCTGATTCAATCACGTAGGGAAACTCCGAGCATAGCATCCATTGCCCTTTGGGTGACTTTAAGCCTTCTGATAAGGCCCATTATGAGCGACCACGTCTATGTGCGGTATTTGGGATGAGAAAATATTACGAAGAGTCCCGAACGCTGCCCAGCATTGCTTCATAATATGTTCGAAAAATTTGTCTGCGCAACAAAGTAAATATCACAATGAATGTTAGTGAACTGTTAAATCGAAAGCCACTGCTACCATTGGTGTGTAACGCAATAGCCCCGCTATTTATTTATCACAAAATTTCCCTTAAAAACTAAAATAAAACAAAGCAGTAAGAACAGTTACCTTCATAATGTCGTAATACGAAAACATTTCAAACAAAAACACATCAACATCGATAGTCAATATGTTGTAACGGCAAGATGAGCCATGTGGGTGTGTTGCACAACGACATGGCTATAAAATAATAACCTGACTAGATGAGCTACGGAATATAGGTTTATTGTGTAAATTATTGACTGCTGTGTGGTCTAGTAGAAAATTTATCACGTGAGTTTTGAAAGGAATAAATCAAATCAAAATCAAAAGTCATTTATTCAAAATAGGCTGAGAATCAGCACTTTTCGAACGTCAAAATACATAAGACAGTCCCCCAAAAAACGCCCACCCTTCGACACTTCCTAGTGCTTTAGCTGGGAAGAAAAGTGGCGCAACAAACTCCCCAGCAGCACAGCTGTCTGTTAATAGTGAGGTTCAGTTGTCTCAGTACATGAAATGTTTATTTATGTAAGTAGATCTTTTTACATGTCAATTTAAAACTAAATGCCGCGGCATTTTGTACCTGACTGCTCCTCTCCTATTAATATTTTATGTGCGTCTAACAATGAAGGGCTCATTTCCAGAAGGACATGGATGGGTTAGATAAATCTTAACACTTCAAAAGCCTTTAGATTGCTGCAGAAAACTAACGGGAATATTGATGATGATGATGATGGGGTCCCTTTTCCGCACGTAGACTCCCATTCGATCCGTTGTGCGTGGGGATACTGGCTAACAAAGCCAGCCTAGCTCCGCCCAAAAGCACAGAAGCTGCCTGAGAGCTTCACAGGATTCGCTGAGCGACCTCACTGTTTCGTGGATTTATTCACGTTGAGCAGCCACGGCCTTGCATTCCAGGATGACGTGGGCGGCTGATTCCTCGGCGTCAAGGCAGCCCCTGCAAATCGGGCTGTCTGTGGCGCCTATGTTAAAAAAATGTTTGTTAAGGGGGTTTTTTTTTTTTTTTTTTTTTTGGGTGGGAAATCATCAAATAACTTCTCCCGCTCTGGGTGGAGCAGGAGGGCGTGTCAGACTTTTACTGACTAAAACCCACCCGTGTTCCTTCAGTAGCCCTTAAGCCAGGGGCTGTGGTGTCTCTTTCGAACAAACCCGCACCCCTGGCAGGCATCGACCCTTGCGGGTCCCATCACTTTTTGTGCTGACATCTCTTTGAGGCGCGCGTGGAACACAACGCGCCGTCGACTTGGGCTTGGTCCTTACCGGACAGCGAGCTACCCATTACTCGCCGTCCGCAAGCCCATGCCTACGGTGGCCGGAAATCGGCCTGGGATTCCCGACGCCCAGGGCGTCTCCGTATCCTGCGGCGGCTGGGGTCGCGAGGGCGCATATGCTGCCTCTCCCTCACGTGCGCCGCCTCCCTCTTCGCGAGCATCACTGCTTCGCTGAAGGAGGTGACGGCTCCCCATGCTCTCTCGCTCCGTACCATGGCCTGGACCAGGGCCGGACGCGAGAGATCGCCGCCGCCGATCGCCTCCACGAGGACACGGCGGTGCTCCGCCCAAGCAGGGCAGACCGCCACCGTGTGCTCCACCGTGTCCTCAGGGCGATCTTCGCAGTGGAAACACCCGGGCGTTTCCTCCCGCCCTATCCGAAACAGGAACCTCCCGAAACAACCGTGTCCGGTGAGGACCTGCGTCAGGCGGAAGGTGAGGACGCCATGCCGCCTCTCGAACCACTCCTCAAAGAGGGGACTTACCGCCGCAATCGTGGCGTGCCCAGCACTGGGTTTTGTTAAGGGGGTTACGGCCCGTAATTGTTCCTATGATTATTCTAAGGTTATTTCTACTCAGGCTAAGAAGTTTTTTGGTTAAACGCTGGTGTACAATTGGTAAAGCCAATTTTGGCTGTCTACAGTCTGTTGCCCGTGACCATCAACGGGAATGTTATGTCTCATTTTTTTTTAAAGATCATGTAATTGTCAATAATTGATCATCGTACTTGCTCCTTTCGTTTTGGCCCTTTATGGCTATTAAGCCATTTTTTTTTTTCGATATTGTCTTCCACGACTTCCACCTGAAGTCAGTGGTACCTATAATTAACTAAAATTACTTATCATGGATATATGATATTAATATAATTACTTATCATGATATTAATATAATTACTTATCATGGATATATATTTGATTACTTATCATGGATTATATAATGGAGGTTGAGTGATTGATAAACATAAAAAAATTGTCAAAATAATCTTAGCCTTCATGCCTCTAGCTACCACGATTTAAATTGAAATATACACAGTTACAGTGATTTATTAGAAGACCATCTTCAGCATTGGCAATTTACGGTTTTTTTAATAATTGTAATTAATGTGATGTCTCCATATAAACCAATGTTATTGAACCTAACATTTATTATGACATCCAAAAACGTACAAAACCATTCGATGTTTTAATTATCCTTGATTCTTGATTGAGAATTTCTTTATATGGTACTAAACCATTTTCAGAAATCATGAATCATGAATTGATGCGAAAATGAGTTTGTCGACCATTTGATTAACTTGTGAAATGACTTTTTTCACTTAATTTTTTTGACTATTTTCGAGGATTTGAATAAGCTTAGGTGGTATAAATTGCAATTTAAGATTATTAATTTTGATTTTAATAATAGTGTTTGATTTCAAATACAGTAGCACTGCCCATTCTGGTTTTTAAGTCTCCATATCTGAATGGAAAAATCGGAACCCTTGTTTATATTTTTTTAAGAATTATCACGCATTAGGGAGGATTTTTGCAGTACCATACCACACTGTGATTTGGGGCTGAAATGAACACTTTTGCATGTACAGAGGCCAGCACATCAAGCTACCCCAATCTGTCAAATTTCTTTGATAGTTTTTCAACTTTATTACAAAGGAATAAGGTTTATGTTCAATTGGGAAAATTTTACAGTTTGGGATAGCTTGACCTGCTGGCGACTGTACACTAATATCAATGAACGGTGTTCTTAGATTTCATTCTTTAGCAACCATCTACTGGGATACAATCTTCCCGAACATTTTTGGTCGAAATTAAAAAAGTTTGGTTATTAAGAAAAACTTTTCGTTTTTAGGCCTTTAGCGTTCCAAAAGTATAAGGAAAGATTTCGAATATGCTTCAATCATCATCTGATTCAAGTGCATTCATTTAGTTTTGTATTTTCCCAATGACACTTTTTCCAAGTGTCTATGACGCCAATAATTATTTTACCTTCTCCGAAATTGTAACACTATAAGACACTTGTCAGGAAGAGGGAAGGAAATATATGTATAATATAATACATATGTATATTACTGTAAGAATTGCCAAACATAAGTGGCAGTGGGCAGGGCACATTGCTCGCAGAACAGATGGCCGATGGGGCCGAAAGGTTCTGGAGTGGCGACCGTGTACTGGAAGACGTAGAGTTGTAGGCCTCCCACACGGTGGACCGATGACCTTGTCAAGACCGCAGGAATCCGCTGGATGCGGAAAGCACAGGAACGGTCGTAGTGGCTAAGCCTTATGTCCAGCAGTGGACGTCTTTCGGCTGAAATGTTGATGATAATTATGTATTACTGAGTAGTCGTGTGAAACAAATGATCAACAGCGCATAACAATTTTAAATTAAATTACAAAGTTAATCACTTAATGATCACATGCATTATTACCTTTTATGATTAATTAATCGCTACTTCTTCTACCACGCCTATTGCAATTAAGTAAGGTTTATATTGCCAGCTGTTAGTCTTATGGGCTATAAACATTACCTTATACTTAAAACTTAAGGGGAATCTAGTCGCGGGCTCGAATTCACTGGTGGGCCTGTATTAAAAGCACGCTGTCTCACCAGCCATCATGTCCGACAGAGGTAGTGTCAGTGATGAGCAGTTAGACACTAGTCTACACGCACAATGTTATTGAGATGCAGGGTCATTTATAGTAAAACAGACACGTTAAGTTTAAGAAAAGTACTTCGGAAGGGGTTTTATGAAAAAACCAAGGCATAAATTAATGACCAATAAAGTTTATTGAACTTTGAGCTTTGTCGGTACCGACTTGGTTTCGGAGATTTTACACTTCTTTTTTTATTTAAACGCAACCAAAGAAATATTAGTTTTTCTTGCTAATATAAATTAGCAAGAAAAACTAATATTTGTTGGCTCCTAACTTTTAATGACTTTTTATTTTATTATTATATTTCCGCACAGACAATATTAATAATGAGGCAAAACATTACCATGTTTAGTTTTTGATGTATATTGTCAAACAGTGGAGTAATACACTCCCGAAGTTTGTATAAAAAAAATGTCGACTAGATTCACTTTAAATATGATGCAAGATCATCTCTGTAGGAAACGTAAGAAAAACTATAGAAGTCTATTACGCATCATCTAAAAATCTATGAGCAAATTCACAAAAAAAATCGATAAATTATGTCATCATCATCATCATTTCATCCGAAAGACGTCCAATGTTGGACATAAGCCTCCCCCAAAAGGAGAGTTTTGCCATAATCGCCACGCTTGGCAGGCGGGTTGTCGATCGCAGTATGGTGGTAAAATACTACATAGAGAACGCTGCTGCCCATTTTCTAGTAAGTCCCTTATTCGTCTTCTGCGACACCCACGGTGCTATTCTTTAAATGATGTGTGATGAAATAATGAAAAAAAAAGTTGAACATCATAGCTCCACTATGATGTAAAATTTTTTTTTTTTTTTGGAGTCGAGCTACAAAGAATGTCCTCAAAAAAACCAAGCAAACTTTAACCAAGTTGACAACAAAACCTACAACCTACCTATTAGAGGGTCAAATACAGTATTACGTATCAATAATAATTAAAAGGCCTCTATCAGTAAATAAGACACCCATTACAACGTCACCATGTCCCCTCTAATGGTAACGTGGGCAGCAGAGACCTCCTACGTACAGTTTAGCATAAAAACAAGCAACCTTGACGCAATCTTTTGCTACACTTCACTTTATAATTTGTCAGGTTTTATATAACTGTTGTCATACACGTTTTGACATACAAAGTCAATACTTAAGTAATAGAGATCCTTGCAAGTAAGTTTTGCAATACAGGACTGTTTTCAATCCAGCGAGATCCACGGTATCCCCCAAAGGTAATCGTTTTTTTTTTTCCATAAATTTTCTTTGATAAGGTGTAATCAAAAGGTTTATTAATAATTACAAAAACACATGATATAGTTATTTGTGCAACAAGAGAGCAAAGTCGTTTTTTGCTGCGAGTGCTGATTTTGAATCCTGAGTGTGGCGAGGGATTCAAAGGCACGAGATGCAAAAAACTTTGCTCTCGTGTAACACACATAACTTTTCACTTCAGCAGCGAGAACACTTTAGGAGATAAAATAATAAACAGGAATTGATTGAAATAACTATTTATAGTGAATCAAAATAATTAACATTGTAGGGAGAGGTACCAATTCAATAAAATGGAACATTTTAAAAGTTAAAACTTATTCAACTCTTTACGCTAGCCACGAAATTTTATTCCCGCTCTTTTATTTAAATTAAGGCGTGTTCGGAAATAGCAGCCATGATATTTTATTATTCAAAATATATTACGTAACATTATTGAAACTAGAAATAAATATTTACAGGTTAAATATCAGTTTTATTTGCAGTAAATACTTATTTTCACTATAAGACATACTTAACTATCTTTTTCAAAATTTCTTTAATTAGTACGAAATTCCGAACGTGTTTGTCATTGAGGTCTAATTCAAAATCGGAACTTCGAAAGGGCTGGTCTTTGTCTCTCTCTCTTTCTAATGGCTGGAAAGAGATAGAGTGTGAATGTTTCGAATTGTATGATTAACCCAAGGCGGAATAAGATATTCGCGGCTTTCTGAAAACAATAATTAAAAAGTTACTTTGTCTCACTCAGTGAGCAAAATCGCATTTTGCTCACTGATTTCAGGCAGCAAAACCTTCATGTTTGAGCTACTGAAGTGAAATTTTTTTTACCAGTGCGCAAACTGTAACCGTGAATTCAGCACATCATTCTAGACTCCCTAGCGTAGAAATTTTTCGTCGAGTATACAAAAACACCGACGAAAACTTAGATTATATTTCAGAGAATGTTAGCATCCGAGATCTGATCAGAGATGCTTTCACAGATCTTACATACTCGTACTGTATCCTCACACACCTACATGGGCACTTAGGAAACGTCAGAAGCTAGGTACACAGTTCCAATTGCTCGCTTCCTATGGAGAAGAGCCGGCGAGAAGCACCACGGTTACTCTTTTAAAAATTATTGGCTTTAACACTGATTTAAAATAATACAGTGATAATAGGATAGAGAAGCACAGAACCGGTCGAAGTGGTGAAGCTTGGGGGAGGCCTATGTCCAGCAGTGGACGTCTTTCTGCTGAAATGATGATGATTATGATGAATAGGATAAGTAACGATAACCTAATCTATGGGACTTTTCTTGCGCAGTTTTTATATCCCTCGGTGAACTCCACAAAGTGTACTATCCTATACGCAGGAAGGTAAACGCACATAACTCTATTATGTATTCTGCGTAGGTGCTCTCAATGTTTGCCTTCGCATCGGTGTTAAATAGTTATATAGCTTTATCTAACGTTTGAGAATCATATTACAACATGCACGAACTAGACGTCATGAGACTTCGTTAAAGGTTCCAAATAGGACTGCTTAGATCAAGTACGTAGTTTATTATTGTTTGGAAAATTATAGGAACTATTACATCATCGTCATCTTCACGTTTTCCCGGCTGCATCCTTTCGGAGCCCGGGGTCCGCTTTCCTACTTTGAAATAATAATTTTGGGACAAAAAAACACTAGTCATTTATTCAAACTAGGCTGAGAGTCAGCTCTTTTTGAACGTCAAAATTACATAAGAAGACAGTCCCGCAAAAACGACCACCCTTCACCACTTCCTAGTGCTTTAGCTGGGAAGAAGAAGTGGCGCAACAAACTCCCCAGCAGCACAGCCGTCTGTTTAGTTGGAAGAACTTGATTCTATACAATAATAGGTAAGCATTCAACAAATAAAAAAAAAATTCATTGGAAAAAAATGAAAAAAATAATGGTTTATAGTCAAATAAAAAAAAATGATATGGAGTAACTCAATGTCTGGGGGAACTTGTCATTTCTGCTTTTCGTGGAAAAAAACATGATTTGTCAAAACGTGTTATAAAAACTAAGACTAAGAAAAGGCAGGGAAACTTATTGTAGACTGGCTTTGCCAGCAGCTCGCGTGGAGGTCGGAAATCATCCCGCGGGAACGTTCTACTGGGATAAAAGTACCCTATGTGTTAATCCAGGTTATAATCTATCTGTGTGCCAAATTTCATCCAAATCCTTTCAGTAGTTTTGGCGTGAATGATTAACAAACATCTATCCACCCACCCATCTATACTCATAATATTAACTTTATAATATTAGCAGAATTCCGGGAAACTTGATGATTGCATTCACTTCAAGATGTTTTGTAAAGCTGTAAAAACCATGCGAAGCAGAGGCGTGTCCCCAGTAAAGTATGCACCTCTCTTTAACCTCCAAGGCTTCAAGGTTTACGTTATTAATATATTTTATTTATTACTTGCCATTTCGTAGCTTGTCGTTCCGTGTGGTGCCGGGCGTAAAAGAATAGCACCATCCCATTTCTTCCGGTGTCGTAGAAGCGGCTTACCATCAGAGAATGGGCAGCAGCGTTTTCTGTGCATTTTACCACCATACTGCGATCGCCAACCCGCCTGCCAAGCGTGGCGAAAATGATGACTTCCCATTTACAAAACCTAACGAAGAAAATTAAGTGGCAGCACGATGTCTGTAAACACTGAATCTAAATAAATGAATGTCACCATATTGCAAAACTCATATGTAGCGCGAATAATCTTGATTCTCTTAAAAAGGAGGACCTGTTTACTCAATCACCTTGCCGACTTTGGACAGTGACTATTAATTCCGTTTCATATATTACTCAACTTGATAAGTCCGCCATTTATAGAGGTGAATATTTATTGAATTGTCTCTGGATAGATAAAAGACTTCGTATTTGGAAACTGCGTTTAGTTGACCAACAGGCGTTGTGTGACAACCTCCTGTTTACGATGGTCTGCGTGACGCAAAAGGTACGGTTTCCGGTTTCTGTTTATAACTGTGATAATTAATAGAAAAACATAGCTATCTTCTCCTATTCTACATCATTTACTTAAGAGTCATCTCTATTCATCCGTCGATAAATCGGTGCTCGTGCTAAGCCTTCTGCAAGCTTAGCACGAGCACCGATTTGTCGACGGAAGAATAGACATGATTATTAACTAAATGATGTACAGACGCCAGCACATCAAGCTACTCCAATCTGTCAAATTTATTTGATAGATTTTCAACTTTATACCGTAAGCATAAGGTTCATGTTCAATTGGGAAAATTTGACAGTTTCGGGTAGGTTGACCTGCTGGCGTCTGTACAATAGGAGAAGATTTTTCTATTGAGTATCGCAGTTATGCGTTCTAAACGAATCATGATTTTGTAGATAATCATATATACTTTGTGGCCGTCGAGTCGAAAGTTCGTTGTCGGTGAGATTTTGACAGTTTGGGAAGAAATATTCTTCTGAAATAGTCTACATTTATAAGGACCTAGACAAATATCGTTAGAAACGAAAGACTAAATGACAGATTGTAAAAGGATATCTACGGTGCGATAACAAAAATGTTGGAACGATATGTCGCTTTGTATTGAGAAAGCACTGTCTATTCATCGTAGAAATACAAAGCGTCATATGCTAAGCCTTCTGCACGTAAACTGTCGAAATATAAACATTCAGAACATAATTACTCAACGACCCATGTGAGATGCCCCTGATGGTCTGCGTACGGTCGCACAAGGGCGAGCGAGGGCGACACCTGGTTGTGCAACACACGAGACACCCACACTCGCGGATGATCTTCAGTCTCTATCAATATTTAGTGTAGTGGATTAGTCATGTTTAACTTTGAATTTTGTGATCATTTTCATGTTGAAACTTTATATAACACTAGATTTTGTCAGAGGTTTCGCCCGCGTAGAGGTCGGAATTTAACCCACGGTAATATCGGGATAAAAGTCTCTATCTGTGTGCCAAATTTCATGCAAATCTGTTCAGCCGTTTTGCACGATTGAGTAACAAATATCGAAATAACCAAACACAAACTTTCACGTTTATAATATTATCTTAGTTGGATTTATATGAGGTTAGATAGTATCATTACGCCTGTTTTTCTTGAAGACTTAGAGGCAGCAGAGGCAGACGGCAGAGGTGTAGGTACCTTTAGTACTAATAGGAGGTTGACTGTTCCTATCAACCAGGCGCAAATCCAGACTCCATTTCAGTAGTTTCTTGCCCATTCTTCTCCAGGTATCTATTAAACTTTGGAATGGGCAACTAGCTTCATCTTTCTTACCAACCCCTTTGGGGCCATCCATAAATTACGTCACACATGATTAGTTGACCCCCCATCCTTGTCAGAAACCCCCTCCCGCTTGTGTGACGTCACATATTTTTAAAATTTTCTATTTAGAAGTAATTAGATTAAAACAGCAGTTCTTCAATTTTTTTTGTTTTTTTTTTTATTAATACTGCACTCGCCGACTACTTAAACCTACATATTATAAGCCTTATAAATATAGATCGAGTTGGTAAAGTAATATTTTTAACTTTTTGGTTTACATATAAATTTCAAGACTTTTATTTTAACATGCGATGTCACAAATCTTTTGACCCAATGTCCCTTGTGTCACAATGTTACATTTCGTTGACCCCCCCGCCCCTTAACGTGTGACGTAATTTATGGATGGCCCCTTTACAATTCAAAAGTGCTTGTAAAATTGTTTATTTGAAATAATTGCTTTGAATTATCGTTTGAGATGGATTATCAGTTAGATGTTTGCCTTTTACCGCAAGAGCCCAAAACGAGGGTATTAATTACCAGACTGCAGTGGAGCCCAAAAGGAGAGTAATGTTTTAGCTTCCGGCTGAGTTCGTAATTCTTATGGCAACACCGATAAATGTCATAATATCCCTTGAAAATGTACTTCAAGAATAATTTTGTAATACACATAGGATGAAATTATGGCTAACAACTCTTAGGAAATTACACTAGTTCTCTAAATCCCTACTTAATCAATATGCTTTAATATTTATATAACACTATACCAGCCTATGATATCATTACCATTGCAAATTACATTATTAAAAAAACCTTATTACAACTAAGTCACTCAAAAACCTACCTTAATCCCACCCAATAAGGTTCTTCTCAAAAACCAACTTACGGATCACAGTCCGGTCATCATAAATTGGACTCAATGTCCTTAAGTATAAGGGTGACGTGTGGTGTATTGGTGTCGTGGTCGACTCGTCCTCGGATCGAGGTCGGCAGTAATCGGCGCTCGTCTTCCAACTTATTAATATTAGGACCATCGGGTATTGAGTCACGAAGATAATTATTTTGTGATGGGTTTTAAATACCCTTGGTTAGGTATTGGTCATAGCTGTGACGTCATAGCTTGAAACAATAGAACTTAATTGGTTAAGAATAGCAGAATCAAGATTTCTATCTCTTCAGTTTGTTTTTTTTTTAAACAGTGGCACTGCGGGAGTGTCGACAGAAGTGAAAAATTGAACAATTACGTGTGTATTTTTTTAATCGTCAATACAGGATTTCACATTGGGTCCTTGGTTCCTGATTGCTCTCAGTAAAAAATGATAAACGAGCGATTGACTTCAGCCATTAAAGGTAACAGCACAGATTTTTATGATAAAAATACAAAGGGAAAAAAAAATGGAATTTCCTAATTAAAGAAAGGGACTTTTCCAAAAGACATCAACGCGCGACTCATCCGTGTGCTCGTTCACCCATATATACACAGTATACATTTAGCTCATTGAAAGCGTTCGGTGACGATGACGCGTGTTCCATGATTTCTGTTCACCCAAAAAGTGCTCAACGCGCCTAAAGAAGTTTTCACTTCAAAATAAATCTCTTACAACTTTAGCGACAACTAATCGCCACGTGACGAACGACGCATGACACTGACGTCACAGGAAAATCCTGCATCGCGTAACTAGCATATATACAATGTCCCGACATCAATAGTCGGGCAGTTCCGATCTTGCCAAGCTCTAAGCCGAGGTACGTACCCGACAGGAGGTGCCCTTAGCGTGTACTTGCTCTAGTTTTCAACACCCGTCTAATCGGATTGTCGAAAAGAAAAATACCAAAAAAAAAGTTCGGAAGGCGGTGACATATAATTAAATACATATCCAAAGTCACCGACTTCCGAACTTAGTTAATGGGGTTGGACAAAGCAGGTTTATTATTTTTTACTTTTCGGTTTTTCGGCGGCTTAATTTTTTTATTAAAAAGTTTTTATTTTACTATTTTTTGTGGCTATAATCTACTAATTACTACATGCTCAATTTTTGATTACTTTTTGTAATACACAACTCAGTGTTAAAATCTGTGAGTAAACAATCAATCATCCCCTGTTTTCTTACCCTTAGGGTTGGAATTTTTCTTCGAAATTTATGTGGGACCAACTTCGGGGTATACCCTTTCCAATAAAAAAAGAATGATCAAAATCGGACTACTCTGGAAAAAGTTATGCGTGGTCATACATAAAAAAAATAAAAAAAAATACGCGTCGAATTGAGTAACCTCCTCCGTTTTTTCGTCGGTTCAAAAAGGAAAGCGATGCCTTGCCTTTTGCCCTGTGGGACAACACAGTCTGATTATTATTAATAAAAAAAAACATAGTTATAGTTAGAAATATTCTATTTCCTATTTACTTCCTAAACCTTTGCCAAATACCAGAACACATCCTCGAAAAAGTACACTCGATCCAAATAACCTGTTCAAAGTTTCAAACAGAAGCTTTTCACATTCAATAAATACCACATATACATAAGGAAATCCTCTAAAATACCTGTACATTATTGACAGATCACTGTAGAGTTGACATTCTAAGCAGTGCGCGGTGTAGGTCGTTCCTACTGGCGCGGGCGCATGATGTCATTCACTGACGTCATCTACGTAACGAAGCCTGCGCGGGAGTCGATGCGCGCTATGTAGGTTGTATTTGTATGAGAAATGGTTGAGATAAAATTTGTGAATTGAAGAGTTTTGAGAGGATATAAAAGGTTTTTGGTAGAAGAGGGTTGTTAAAAATGTATCCGCACATGTCGATCCAGCAAGTTAAGCTAAGCTTGCTGCGGTTGGTCCGTGGATGGGTGACCATATTTACATACCAAGACCCCTCCGTGCCTCGGAAAGGACGGTACTGGCTAGTATTTCCTAGATCTTTGATACTCGTTGCGGGTCAGATTTAGTGAGACAGTCAAAATTTTAGTTTGAATAGAATAGTGAAATTGACAACAACAGGATAGCAAAATTGCCATTTTCACTAAATTACTAACTCAGTGCAATCTTAGTGCTGTCAAACTAAAATATAGTTAAGTTGTGTCACTTTAGTCAATTTCAGAATGGGAAATCGTCGTTTGACAGGAATAAACTAAATTTTGGTGATTTTTAGTCTAGTTTAGAGAATTTTGTGACAACAGAATCGGCACCATTATCCAATAATTCAAATAGATATTCATTGCTGTTTCCTTATACGGATTAAATACGTGATCGTGAGCTTTTCAATACAAAATTGCACATAACCAAACATGTGAAGATAATAGGCAAATGGCTTGAACAGATCGTTCCAAATTGAAGCAACCTTCAGTTAAGTTCTAAAGTATTGACATAATAACTAGAATTATACAGAAAGGGTGTTTTGTTTGAGACGTCGATAAATAGAAGTGATCAAAATCAAAATATTCTATTTCATATAAACCCGCATGGGCACTTATGAAACGTCAGAAGCTAGGTGCACGGTAACGGAAGAGCCGGCAAGAAACTCCACGGTAACTCTTTAAAAAATAATCAATTGAATGTCATCATCATCTGCTTAGCCTTTTCCCAACTATGTTGGGGTCGGCTTCCAGTCTAACCGGATGCAGCTGAATACCAGTATTTTACATGGAGCGACTGCCTATCTGACTTCCACAACCCAGTTACTGGGTAATACGATACCCCTTGGTAAGACTGGTTGTCAGACTTTCGGGCTTCTGACGACCCGTAACGACCGTCAAAGATCCACAAATGACAGCCGGGACCAACGGCTTGACGTGCTTTCCGAGGCACGGAGGGGTCTTGGTATGTAAAGATGGTCACCCATCCACGGACCAACCGCGACAAGCGTAGCTTAACCTGACCGATCGACCCGTGCAGCTATTGTTATTTAGCCACAAGCCCAAAATCAGCTGTTCCATACATTTTGACCGCGTAGGTATAGCACTTTTCTATGAAACAGCAGATTTTTTTTGTACAACCGGCGAAAAATTTCTGCGCTAGGGGTTCTAGAATGATATGCTGAATTCATGGTTACAATTTGCGCACTGGATAAAAACTTACCCTGTATACATTGGATTGACGTGCGCTGTATCGATTGGGTACCCCAGTTGTATTAAAAATTTAGTACAACTGGGGTACCCAATTGATGCAGCCCACCGTACATCCAATCTATAACATAATGACTTATACTGGAAGTTGGAGGTAATAACAGAAAATAACTAGTTTCTTTGTACTGTTTTGTTTCTGCATCATCTTAAGATACACTGGTAGAAAAAACCTGCAGCAGACTTAGCACGATCACCGATTTGTCGACGGAAGAATAGACATGACTATTAACTAAATTATGTACAATAGGAGAAGATAACTATGATCACAGTTATGCGTTTTAAATTTGCGGCCGTCGAGTAGAAAGTTTGTTGTCAGTGTGATTTTGACAGTTTGTGCAGAAATATTCTTCTGAAATAGTCTACATTTATAAGGATCTAGACAAAGATCGTTAGAAACGAAAGACAAAATGACAGATTATAGAAGGTTATCTATGATGCGTTGTCAAAAATAGAGAAACGAAATGTCAATTTGTATTGAAAAAGCACTGTCTATTCTTCTTAGCAATAGAAAGCTTCATGCTAAGCCTGCAGAGACAATTCACACTAGATGTCAACGTCAAAAACCAGCACCCTAATTGCGTAACTCACGATTAATCATAATCTGTGTCAATTTGACAGTTCAACAGTATTCATTGCGTTATTTACGTCGTTGAACAGACACATTTTTCGACCAAATGGAGCAATGGTTTAACAATCGGTCTCAAAACGAAACAGATTATGATGAATAGTGAGTTACGCAATTAGGGTGCAGGAAGGAATCTATTCAACAACACAACATCCTCAATGTCACTACATTATGTCATATTTTACGTCGAAACGCTAAGAAATAATACAATGTTTTGTCTCACATGTCTGTCTATCTGTATAAAACATTATGTAAGCTTATTGACAAGTATTGGCGGCCATATCGTGATTCAGAATGTGGCCTTTAGTCTTGTAAAAACACCCACTCGGTATTAAAAACTGTCACGTAGGAGGTTTTAATGGACCTTTTTAATAAATAAAAGGATTTCAATGTCTCACAGGGTAGAGACCTGAGGGGCTTGTAGCTTAGTTAACAGCCATACGATCAGCATACCTGACCTCCACAACCCAGTTACTGGGTAATACGATACCCCTTGCTAAGACTGGTTGTCAGACTTTCAGGCTTACACGTAACGACTGTCAAAGATCCACGAACACAGCCGGGATCAACAGCTTAACGTGGTTTCCGAGGCACGGAGAGGTCTTGGTATGTATAGATGGTCACCCATCCACGGACTAGCCGCGGCAAGTGTGACTTAACCTGATCGACCGATCTGTACGACCGTTATAGCGTAGCCACAAGCCCCTCTAAAACAGTGTTACCTTCTCTGATTTTCTATTACCAAATTTTTGGAACACTTGTCAGGGTGGCAAAGACATCGGCGCGCATCCCGTAACCCGGGTAGCCGGATTCAGTAAGTACAGAGGCCAGATCAAGCTACTCCAATCTGTCAAATTTCTTTGAGAGATTTTCTACTTTACCACAAAAGCATAAGGTTCATCTTTAATTGGGAAAATTTGACAGTTTGGGGTAGGTTGATGTGCTGGCGTCTGGACATTAAGTTTTTCTTCGGTTATTAAAAAAAAACTTTTTGATCGCGTAAGTATTGCACTTTTCTATGAAACAGCAATTCCATATTTTTTGATAACCGACTTAAAATGTGTACTTAGACACATGTGCTGAATTCATGATTAAAATTTTTGCCACCCTGTTTACCACTACCTTCCCTCTTCAGGTAATAAAGGCGTGATATTATGTTCATCTTAAATGACCCATCTATCATCATTTACTTAGCACAACACTGCATGTAGGTACGTTAAACATTACATAAGTAAGTACGGTAACAATTGACACGTTTGTAAGGTCATCAGTCGGAGGTCGAACTCTGAACCGACCAGTCTACAATGAGCCTTCTGTTACAAAACATTAGTGCGTGGAATCTATGATTAGTTTTTAAATAGATGCGTAGTTTCGAAGCCTTGAATCTTTGTGATGTCTTCCGGATTTTGACGATTTTGCGTACGTTGAAAATGACGCATATTTGAAAACATGTTCTTTTTTTGCGAATTTTGAAGAATATCAACATAATTTACGCATTTTTCTCTAAAGTTCTATGTTATTCTAATGTGGGGTACATTACAATGTTCCCACTGCTGGGACACAGGCCTTCTATCTGTGACAGGGAGTGGGCCATAATCCACCACTCGGGCCCAGTGCGGATTGGCGGATGTCAAATGTGTCACACTTTCTTATATCTATGGTGTCACATGTCGCAGGTCACATGTCATGCCAAATTAAATTAACAACCAGTTTGACTAGAAAGACTCCAGATTATCATATTGATGTTGATTGATTGTTTCCAAGCATTGTTATCCTGGATATAATTTTCTAATTTGTAATATACTTGTTAACAAAGTGTTCTATTAATATGAGTTTTAAATTTTCTTTCATTTAATTGCAATATATCACAAGGGATTTTGATCATGAGGGACATTCAACGCAGTAACTACCCCATAAAAGATGGATGTACTTTTGCTTATCTGTAAAATTGTTGATCTACGAGTATCTTATCTTTATTTCTAGTAGTTATTGGAAACCTATCCAAATAAAGAAACAAAATACTATACAGTCATCTACAGAATAATTCGTGTCGTTATTACAATAGCAACAAATTCTTTACATTTAACTTAGTCACACATTTCTGGTTGGACCTTGCTGACTTCCTCGTGGGTGTTTGGAGCAACGATTAGAATTGTCTAGCATTGTGAGCTGTGTCGTCATCTTAATGTACATGCAGATCTTATACATTGTCATTGGCTATGTATTTGTAGGTGTTAAGTAATGTTTTTAAGGCTTTATTTACCTTTCTCCTTTACTGTTGGCTTTTGAAAACATCATTTATTAAAATTAGGCTGAGAGTCAACTCTTATTGAACGTCAAAATTACATAAGACAGTCGCCCCGGCACGCCCACCCTTCACCACTTCCTAGTGCTTTAGCTGGGAAGAAGAAGTGGCGCAACAAACTCCCCAGCAGCACAGCTGTCTGTTAAGTTAGAAGAACTTGATTCTATACGTACAATAGTAGGTAAGTAATTAACATGACTATACATACAAAAACATTAGCACTCCTGGAGTGCTGACAGAAGTGAAAACTGTTCAGGTAAAAGACTGGTTGTCAGACTTTCGGGCTTCTGACGACCCGTCACGACTGTCAAAGCTCTACGAATGAAAGCCGGGACCACAGATATATGTAGGTGTGAGGTAACGTGTTTCCCCATATTTATAAACGTTACTTAAAGTTAAGTAATGATTAGCGTCTGCTTAACCATACATTGACGTAGCGGCCAAAAAGTAGGTTGCGGTGAGGTGCACCGCAACTTAGGTGGGCCGCGATGTCGAATGGGACGCATCGCGGCTGAGGGTTACGGGCTGCGGTAGAGGAGGAGTGCCTGTGCTTTTGAGCAGCGCTCTTCTCTTCCATGGCCTGGACGGGGCCGCCACCGTTTGATGGCGGACGCGGTGGGGCCGCAGGGGAAGAGGAGTGTCGGTATAGCGTTGGCCGCTCTCCCTATCCCCTGCGGCCGAAAAGTGGTAGACAGGACAGCGCGTTGTGTTCCACACGCGCGCCGCCAGAGATGTCAGCAACCTATGGTGGGGCCCGCAAGGGCCGATGCCTGCCAGGGGGCGGGTTGTTCGAAAGAGTTACCGCCGCCCCAGGCACACGGGCAAATGAGGGAACACGGGTGGGTTTTAGTCAGTAAAAGTCTGACACGCCCTCCTGCTCTACTCAGCAGAAGTCATTTGATGATATCCCACCCAAAAAAAAAAAGGGGGTTTAACAGCGTTTATCCCACACGGGCTGGCAACGTCGCATTTCGGTAGGTTTTCGTGATTATTTTAATAAGTTTAAATCAAAGTACATTTATATTTCAGCCATGGACTAGATCGTTGGCTGCGATGCAGCCGAAGGCGCTTTAAATGTAAAAAAAAAAAACAAATAAAATTCAGTTATTCCAATAGAATGTAGGTATTGTACAATTCACTGTAACGTCCCTGCTGAGGCAGGTAAATGAAATAAAAAAAATAGAATACAAAAGTTTATTAGCAAATAAATTAAAACTATATAAAGATAAAAAATAATTAAATCCAGCAGTAAGCTGGCGTGAGTTCTCAATGTTGTGTAAAGTTGTCACACAGAAATATACTGAATAGTACCTGTTTACATTTGAGTTTGAAGCTCTAACCCAAATATTCAAAGGGCGTAACGATATCATGTAAACTATAATTATTTTCCTCACTAAAATCGTATTCTAATTAACAAGAATTTTCACTACAATCTTTATGAATATTCGCTGTGCGGTATTCTCTAATTAGACGGCTGACAACTTCTTCCTTCCTTCTGATATACATATTACCAGTAGTATGTATTTTCAAGTATCATTTACTAAATTATTCTCAGACATAACCGCACCTATTGATTGACTTTAGGTTTTTTGCTTTTATTTATGTATTTTAGGTTTCATATAATGGCCAGATTTGACAATAGATACATTCCAAGATTCTCAAACACATTCCTAGGTTTTCAAAGAAATCCCCAGATTTACAACTAAATTCCCAGATTTTTTTACGAATGCCTGGAATTTAATACTTTTTCTTAGATACTTACACTTATTACCATGACCTATTACAACTAAATGATTGCAACTAATTGGGAAGTGGCAATTTCACATAAAATTCCGATTTAGAAATATTACTCCATAATAATGAAATCACACTTATAACAACTTTTTTATTATAATCTGATTCATCGTCCATACATTCGCGGAACAGCCTCGATACCCACTCGAGACAAATATCAGCACACTACTTTTTATCTACAAGGTCGGCTAACCGGCCATTTTCGCATTCTATCTATGGAAACCACTTTATCTTATACACTTCAATAACCACCTTCATCACTCTTATTTTTTTGAGATTAAGGTCGGAAGTTAAATGATTTCGGGTCAGAGCAGGTGTAAATGTAAGTTGGTGTTTGAGAAATGGTTTCACAGTCAAACCAAAAACCCATTGTCTTATGGGAATATTATGAAACAGATATTTTGTAATAAGAACGTGTTTAAGCCTCTTTTATTTAGGCGTCTAGATACATTTCATGATAAATTATATAATATGTATCTCTTTTTACTGATAAATTGGTTGTGTGATTGTTGTAATAAATGATTCTATTGTTTATTTTTCAAATGTATCGGGTTGGACTACTTTCGTTTAGTTTCGTAATACTTAAGTCAGACAGATGCTAGACAATTGTAGCTTGCTATCTTGTCTCCGGCCATATTTGGTTGATTCTTAAATCTAAGGGAGAATGTACTTAAGGGGACACTTTGCGCGGGCTCGAACTCACTGGTGGGCCTGGCTAAAAATCACGTTGTCTCACCAGGCTTCGTATCCGACAGAGATAGTATCAGTGATGAGCAGTTAGACGCTAGTCTACACGCACAACGTTATTGAGTGAGATGCAGGAGCATTTTTGGCAAAAAAAATCGCGAAAAAATTAAGAAAAGTCCTTCAGAAGATCGGGTTTTATGAAAAAACCACTGCATAAATCAATGACGAATAAAGTTTATTGAATTTATTGTTAATTGAACTTTGTCGGTACCGTCTTGGTTTTCGAGATTTTACACTCCTTTTATTATTATACACGCTCAAAGTTAAGTTAAATTAGCAAGAAAAACGAATCTTTGTTGGCTCATAATTTTTTAATGGCTTTTTATTTTAGTATTCTGTTTCCGTACTGACAATTATAATAACGAGACAAAACCATACCATGTTTTATTTTTGATGTACATAGTCAAACAGTGGAGTAAAACCCTCCCGAAGTTTGTATGGAAAAAATGTGGACAAGTGTCACCTTAAATAAGCTACATGTGACCTAGATGGTGAATTGTTAGATGTAGGGCCCTAAAACATAAACACAGATTCAAAGACACCGAATTCTGATATTAAAGTAAATTTTCACTTTTAAATTATGGTGCCTCCCCCACACTACTCCGTATACCCACCGTATACCATGATCAAATAACTTCTCCCGCTCTGGGTGGTGCAGGAGGGCGTGTCAGACTTTTACTGACTAAAACCCACCCGTGTTCTCTCAGTTGCCTGTGTGCCAGGTGCCACGGTATCTCTTTATTTCCCTTTTTTTCGGTAATTTTGAATGTACTCGTCGTATTGTCGTTATGAGCGATAATAGTTCTTACTGCAATCCGATACGGGTTAAAGTCTGTTGTAATAAATTCGAATAATAAATGAGCAAGCATTGTCGTAAAAATGAAAATAAAATCGTATAAAATTAGATATTAACTAATTGATAGTAAATAATCCATCACTAGATGCAGTTCGGCATTTAAAATTTTATGGTGTATTTTTAATTATAATAATAATTGTTATTGATGGGATTAACTGGTTTTAAAGATAATTACATCTTAACTTTGATGATTTTTTTGATGCAGTAAAGTATGTTTAATTATGTTTTGACTTCGATCACTGTATGCAAAAAACACTTAAAAATATCATGATTTTTTTTGCTTTCAAAATTATTTACGGTTAGAGAGATACACTGGTTTAAAAAAAACACCATTTTGGGCCTTTTCAAGAAATCTCCGCCTTAAAAAAAAATACAGACGAATTGAGAACCTCTTTTTGAAGTCGGTTAAAAAGGAGTAAATATTTTTTGTTTTGCATCCATTTCTTTATACAAAAAGATTGATGTTCAGTTATAACTGGTGCTGTATGCTCTTGCTCATATTTCATAGTTGAAAATCATGATGACACTGAAATACGTTTTCTCTCTATTCAACCATTCATAATTATAAAATCAAAGGATACTCAGATATCAGCACAAATTAGCTGAGAACTAAGATAAGCACGAAGCAACTTCTAAAAGCTTTGAAAGTTTGAGAAACTTACAAATGTCGCCAAACAAAATTGATTAAGTAAACCCGTGAAAAACACGAACTACCATTGCGAATTTTGGTAATAGGAAAATGTCTTCTGCAGACGCGAGCATTAATAGCGATTAGAATAGATGCCTAATGTGCATAAAACGTTGTATGATAACTATAATGAAGTACTTACCTACATAACACTTGTCTCTCAAACGTATCAAAAGTGCGAAAAACATAATACTAAAATAATTTTTGTTTGCATTTTAAGTGGTCGTATAATACTTACGATTTTTTTTAATAATTCTCGACAAAAATAATAAAGGAGCTCATTCATGAGATTATAATTGAAATGATCTGTGATGCATTGAAACTTATAAAATACAGTATTTTAACTGCAAAAAAAGTCGTACCTACCTATACAGCTTCTTAACATACGGCTCTTAGAGCCAGAATAAAATTAAAATATCTAGCCAATTTTATCCTCAAAACCAGAGATCTTTCACAGAAACACACTTAAGTAATTGTGGTTTTTGCCACCAACATCTTCGTTAAGCAGAAAATTGTTCATTATGCATAGTTATTACGTCATTATTAAGAAACTGGTTTTCCCAATGAAATACGATGAGAACACATACATACATAATCGTTCCGGTATTTATCATATATACTTGAAAGGTTAAGGCGTTCGTGGGTAAGTAATAATAGCCGTACGGGTCGATCGATAAGGTTAAGCTACGGTTGCTACGGTCAGTCCGAGGATGGGTGGTCTTTACATAGGTACCGAGACACCTCCGTGCTTCGGAAAGCACATTAGACCGTTGGTCCCGACTATAGTTTGTGGAACTTTGACAGTCGTTACGGGTCGTCAGAAGCCCGAAAGTCTGACAACCAGTCTTCCCAAGGGGTATCGTATTACCCAGTAAAGCGATACCCCTGGGGAACATTAGTTAACCTGGTTATCAGACGTTTGGGCTTCCAGCTATCCGTGGCAAATGATAGAAATCTACAGCCGGCTACGTGCTTTCCGAGGCACGGAATAGGAAATTATGTTTTTTTAATGGATAGAGTAGACTACCCAGTTGTATAAGGGTGTAGATTCTGTATACCCCTTACGGTGAATGTAAGCATGATTTTGCGTTATCATCGTTAATTTTAAGTCTAGAACGAAATGGAGTCTAATTTTATTGATGAATCGAATCAACATCGATATCCCTGACATTTGCATAGATCGCGTCACGCTACAAGTACAACATGTTCTAAGCCTATGCGCATGAGTGCATAGCACGACAAGTGTGGACAAGGTCAATATCGATGCGCATCGGTAAACCTATCACGAAGATCTGGCTACAGCGACATAGTTTAGTCACTGTTGTTGTGTCGCCATCGACAAACGAAATAAAGAGGAATACATACAAGTACATCAATAGCCACAAACTAAATTCAACTAATTAGACCTATTGACAAAACTGTTCTTAAGTAGGATAATATACCTTAGATCAAGAGTACAAAAATTAATATCAGAAGTCCCCTTCATTGTTATTCGTTCAGACGAGGAAAGAAGAAATACTATCAATTAGGATTTTCATAATAAGAACATGATCTCTGAGAGACATTTCCTGTATTTTTAAACAATCGTAATCTTATATCATTTGTATTTATTTATTCACAAGGCAACTACAACATATAACAATCACATTATTTCAGTAAGTTAACATTGTAAGTTTCGACCTGATTATCACATTTATCACACAAAGCGTAATCGCACAACATGACCAGCAAAATCAATAATTATAATGATGGTGATGACTACAGTAAAAGGTTAGTTTACAAAAACACAGTTACAAGGTCTGTGCGTCTGTACTCCAACGCACTTCTACTTAGGCAGGGAATGTGTTGGAGAACAACACGACAGGTAAATTACATAATTGATAAAAGTTACATTATTTAAAGAATACAGTATTACGATATTAAAAGGAAATAGTACATACATGTCTTTTGAAAGCAACGGCACGAGAATCGAAGATGTCAATACTGTTATTGTCTTTTGAAATTTCATCATAAAGTCTACACATTCTGACGATGGCGTTGTAATCAGAGGTGTTATTTTTAAAGACCAAAAGTGTAAAAGTTTTCGGTATTTGGGTGTTATACCTAGTGTTAATGTTTATGAACCTAACATATATGCAGCTATGCATTATATCAGCCTATAAGCTTAATACTGCGGGGACACAGGCCTGCTTTCTGTGAGAGTGAGCCATATTCCACCACGCGGGCCCACTGTTCCTTCTAGTTCCGTGCGTCGGGGGCCCGGGAATACTTGTATATTCGCCGCTCCACCGACCGGTATCAGCTCGCCATGCGTAGCGAGCTCCATCACCAAGTGCGTTTATCTTCAACCTGGAACCAAATAAAGTTTACATCATCATCTTTCAAGCGTTACAATTTGAAGTCACCGAGTGTTACGTCTCGTTGACCTAGTGACCGTTAGCAATTGAATTCGTCTTGGTAAGGTGGCAACTGATAATAAAATTAAACGATTTCATGCTGAATAGTGATGTACCGTCTAGTCGGCTAAAACCGCCGAATAGTCGGCCCATTTTTAGTCGTATTAATATGCTTCAAAATTTAAAAGACGGTGATTGAAATGAAATTGAAATCTTTAACTACTGTATTAAAAAAAAAATGAATCACTTTTACAGTTTACTTTCAGTGCAATCTAGAATAGGATAGGAAGAAACGCCGGCTCGCACTTAAGCAATGATAGAATAAATGCAAAGCAAATAAAAACATGTCCTGAAAATTTCGCCTGGTCGCCGCTGGCGCCGGTTCCGAGCCGAAAGCGTAGTCACGAACATTACCGATGTCACCCAAACTCATCCGAAATCAATGATCGGCTTGGCCGACTAGTCGGCTAGTAGGCAATGTCATAGTCAGTCCACCTCTAATGCTGAAGTTTTCGATCAGGGTGCTTACTCTGGAATATAATTCCGATAGATCGACATTGGAATTGTCAGTCAAACGTCAGGGATTGGCCAGACTCAGTGAGCCACCAGTCAGTGAGCACCCAGGTTAAACTACGCTTACCGCTGTTTGTCGAAGAAGCCCGAAAGTCTGACAACCAGTTTACCAAGGGGTATCGTTTTTACCTGGTAACTGAGTTGTGGAGGTCAGATAGTCAGTCGCTCCATGTAAAATACTGATATTCAGCTGCATCCGGTTAGACTGGAAGCTAACCCAACATAATTTGGAAATGGCTAGGCAGATGATAATGATGATTAGTGGTAGATAATATTACCATTGTTAACCGACATCAAAAAGGAGATTATCAATTTGACATGTTTTTTTTTTATGTATTTTCGGGCATAACTCCGTCATATAGTATAGACGGATATTCAAAATTATTATTTTTTTCGAAAGAGGTTTATTCTGAAATGATCCCATTTAAATTTCATAAAGATCTGATGATGTGTTTCGGAGACAGACAACGGAACTCTTCAAAAAATTACAGCAAATCAACCGCGTTTGCTGCTATCGCATAAATATGCATTATTTTGACTCTAAAGATGATGAAATTTCGAATTGTGTGGTACCATATCTAAAAAAGTGAAAAATAAAAGCTAAAAAAAAAACTATCTACTTGCTAATCTTCAAACCAGTTCAAACTTCAAATACCTCGCTCCATTACAATCAAAAGTAAACACTGAACAGTCCACTCATTACACAATGGCCCACGATTGGAACATAACGGAACAGTGGAACCCCGCCCGTTATGCGCGTACGCCTCTTATGGACACGTTCTTTGAAAGGAATGATAACGTATCATTGTTGAGTGAGCACTCTTGTTAGACGGGTCTGGGGCATTAGAAAACAATAGTTTTAACTAGCTATGACCTGTGGACTCGTCTGTTCGTAAGTACCTGGTACTTATTGACAGGCCTGCACTGTCCTCCCATACCTATTATCACTGAAATTTGAAAACATTGTTAAAGCCAATTATTTTTAAGAGTAACCGTGGAGTTTCTTGCCGGCTCTTCTCCATAGGAAGCGACAATTTGGAACTGTGCACCTAGCTTCTGACGTTTCATAAGTGCCTATGCAGGCTTATGTGAAAGAACATTTTTTTTTTTTGTTTGATACATTTTGACAGCGTTGGTATAGATTTTTTCAATGAAAAAGCTGTTTCTTTTTTTGTTAACTGACGGAAAATTTCTACGTAGGGTGGTTCAAAATCATGTAGGTACGTACTGAATGCTTTCAGTTTGAGCGTCCTTGCCCCTACCCTATAATATCTTAGTTTCAGCATAGCAAAGTGATAATATAGCAATGACTATTAACTATTATATTATATATATTCCGAGACATTTTCATGCGGTTGGTCGACTCTTCACGTGACTAAAGGGCTGGCCTATTTTTCGGCCAAAGAATCAGCTTTGTCATACAAAGTGGCCTTAGCCTTTTGGGCACTTTTCCCGTTGACAATGGTGCGGTTGTATTTTTTGACGCTTTGTGATTATTTTCTTTTTATATACCTGTACATATTTCATTTTAACCAATGACTGTAATGAAAATTCAAAATGTGATTGACTTAATCTCGGTTCCTATTAAGAAAAACGAGTCGCTTTGCTTACCAATTTTAGCATTTTTAATTGCCAAACTGGGCAAATAAATGGTTTCCTAAGCTAATTTCATCTGTGATAGCTATTTCTGATAATCCACCATGAAAAGCTACGTGGTATTTGCTTCATAATTGGTAAAGATACGAAAGTCTTAATTTTAACCAAGAACTGTCCGCAATTATAAGAATCGGCCATTAAGCTACTGAAAAGCTTACCAGTACGTATGTCAATTCTGTTGAAAGCCGTTGTAGAGATACTAAATGCTTTGAAAACAATTGAAACTTGTATTGGTCCTAAACACGGATTTGAACATAATATTAATTGGGCACGCCACGATTGCGGCGGTAAGTCCCCTCTTTGAGGAGTGGCTTGAGAGGCGGCATGGCGTCCTCACCTTCCGCCTGACGCAGGTCCTCACCGGACACGGTTGTTTCGGGAGATTTCTGTTTCGGATAGGGCGGGAGGAAACGCCCGGAGACGCCCTGGGCGTCGGGAATCCCAGGCCGATTTCCGGCCACCCTAGGCATGAGGTTGCGGACGGCGAGTAATGGGTAGCTCGCTGTCCGGTAAGGACCAAGCCCAAGTCGACGGCGCGTTGTGTTCCACGCGCGCCTCAAAGAGATGTCAGCACAAAGTGACGGGGCCCGCAAGGGCCGATGCCTGCCAGGGGTGCGGGTTTGTTCGAAAGAGATACCGCCGCCCGTGGCATACGGGCTACTGAGGGAACACGGGTGGGTTTTAGTCAGTAAAAGTCTGACACGCCCTCGGGAGAAGTTATTTGACGATTTCCCACTCAAAAAAAAAAACATAATATTAATCGATTTTTTTTTGTTAACACAAATGTTGTTACGTCACTATAGCTTGACTCATATCATTTTATTAAACGTTGATCTACATTGACATTAGATTAGAGTCTCAAGGAAATAGATCGTAAGGATAACATACTTGTACATACGACATTGACATACTCTGAGATAGTACACCTTGGAATTTAAGTCATGCCTTCAGGGAAGATTTTGTACCGGTTTTGATTTTGTTATATCTTTAATTCACACTGAAAATAATCAAGGTAGGCACAACGTTATCGTGTTGAGGTTAATCTAAATCTTTAGACAGTTTTTCTACCCTAGGAAAATGCCGTAGTGTGACCGAAGAAACGATGTATTGAATGTGTTGCTCCGACTCAAAATTAATTGGGTTATCATTAAAAAACGACAGAAAGAAAGTTATGCGAAAACGAAGTTATTTTAAAAATTATCAAATTTATTTTTAGAATACTCGTATAACATCAAGGATGCTGATTGTTTAAGATAATCAATAGGATGACGACCTGTATCCTCAAATTAAAAATATTTCACATAAAACTTCATGGACACTTATGAAATGTCAGAAGCTACGTGCACGGTTCCAATTTATCGCTTTCTATGGAGAAGAGCCGGCAAGAAACTGCACGGTTACTCTTTTAAAAATAATTGGCTTTTACAATGTTTTCAAATTATAGTGATAATGGGTATGAGAGGACAGTGCAGGCCTGTCAACAAGTAACAGGTATATACTTAGAGGAATGAAACCGGCCCCATCGGCCATCTGTTCTGCGAGCAATGTGCCCTGCCCACTGCCACTTAAGTTTGGCAATTCTTCGGGCTGTATCAGTTACCTTGGTTCTCCTGTGGATGTCTTCATTCCTTATTCGATCGCGGGAAACTCCGAGCATAGCCCTCTCCATTGCCCTTGGGTTGACTTTAAGCCTTCTGGTAAGGCCCAATGTGAGCGACCACGTTTATAATATCGCTATAATACGCTTATAATGATAAATAACTCCAAATAAATAACGGGATCAAAACCCAAAGCAGATCTATTAAAGGAGTTAATAAGATCACTGCACTGTGTCCGTAGGGGCCTGTTGCCGAAAACGGTCGGTTACTCTTACGTCACCACCCACAACCTTGTGCAACCAGTCAACCAGTCGAGCAGTCGAGTAGTCGCGACCGGTACTGACGACGACGGAAGTGTTTGATTTATTTATTTGGGATCCCCAACAAAAGATTTACACAATAAGTGTAAGTAAAGTCAACATCAAGTATTGTGTAGGTGTACTCCCGGGTCGTTGGCGCGTTGTGTTCTACGCGCGCCTCAAAAAGATGTCAGCACCAACTGGTGGGGTCCACAAGGGCCAATACGTGCCAGGGGTGCGGGTTGTTCGAAAGAGATACCGTGGCTCCTGGCACTCAGGCAACTAAAGGAACACGGGTGGGTTTTAGTCAGCGAAAGTCTGACACGCCCTAAGTTATTTCATGATTTCCCAAGCTCAAAAAAAAGAGTAGGTGTACTCCTTCGCTTATTCGCCGGTTTTTGTTTTTGTCCTTATGAGTTGAGGACCATATGGATACGTAAATAACTTTTACCTGAACCTTTAATAATCACTCTCGACTTCTTGTGCTGAAACTAATAGGTCTAGCCAAGCTACCTCCACCAGTGAAGCAGATTAAATTAAAGAAAAAATGTTGTACAGCTTATTATACAATTATCCGACTGACACTTTAAGTACCCCTTTCGTTCCATAAACTTTCTTTAACACTTTTGTGTTCGACATGCCACACGCAGTCGGCACAAGCGCAGGCGCAGCTTTTCGAATCACTTTTCATTACTTACAAAGTATATAGAAAGGTAGAGAAGTATCACTACGTACAATATTTAACAATGGACGTATCGGTGTAGTAGAAAGATGAAGATTTATTCATTTAGTTAAGGCGCAGACAGCCGACTTTTAAGGACTTTTTATTAAAGATCACGCCTAAACGGCTTGTCTTATGTATTTGAAAGAATTATATGTGAAACTAGACAATTTTCTTCGTCATTTGATATGTGAATATTTTAAATAATATGTTTATAACATAATGTAATTAATTGGTAAAGTAATGTCTATCGCGGACATAAAAACGATAATCACGCAAAAACTATCGGGTGTATTTCCATGAAACTTTCACCATATAAAAGACAATTTAATCACTCATAATTTAGTATACGGTTTTTCTTTGAATTGTGTTTGATAAATCAACATGGGTTGTTTTTCGAAAAACTTGATGCGCGTTTAGGCGGGGTCTCTTGCGGGCGACGGGCGGCAGTGCATCGCTGTGGGTAGCTGTCATCTATCGTCGCCTTAAAGTTCAATATGTTAAGAATAGCTGTAAATCAATTATTTTGTTAACTATCGAATTGAGAACCTCCTCGTTTTTGTAGTCGGTAAAAAAATTGATAAATAATTTTATCATTGACTTTAATTAAATCAATTAAGCTGGAGCGTCTCAATTCGACAATTTCTTGTTTCCCTCAGGAGTGGTCCCATATTTTATTAACTTTGCTTGAATCGTTTTTGAGTTAGCTTAAATAATACGTATTTTTTCCAATGTCACTGTTATTTAGATAGCAAGTACTTATTTACGCCACACTAAAAAGTGAAAGAAAATAAAATACAAACTTTCGATCTGCTGATGTTACCGTGGAGCTTTGTCAGACTAACCGCCATAACTCATCAACTCTTATACATAAGACAGAGATCATACAATCATGACTTTGCAAACATGTATGACATTGTTCTAACAAGAAGGAAGGTCAGTTTGCCCCTAATGCTAACATGCTTTTGACTGGTTGATATTTTCACTACGGCAGGTTATTCTAAATTTATTTGACGGGAAACGACAGAAGAATCTTAGCTGTAACAAGTGGACCTTCTGGGTTTCTTCTTGTAAGTTAATATAACGACATTGGGGCATGTTGCGTGCGCTGGACCCATTATTGGGTTTTAATAATAGTTTGGTCCATAGTTTAATGGTTGCTGTGTTGATCTTGAAATTAGGCATGAAGACAGGAAAAATTATAGTGATCATTTGGCGTTTACAATCTTTAGATGTTTCGTTTTTGTTGCACTTTCTTTTATAGAAGTGATAAAACTCATTGTAAAGGAGCTCTTCGTAGGAAATACTAGATAAATTACAGATACCAGCATCAAATTAACAGATATCGAATGGTTGTGAATAGCTGTTATTCACAACCATTCGATCGTAGGAGTCCTTTGAAAGTGAAGCAAAAATGCCACCCATATATCAGTGGCGTATCTAGTCCTAAAAGGGGCCCTGTATCAGAATTTGTTAGGGGTATTTTGACTCCTCAGCGGCCAGACTTAAAAAGACGATTTATTTTTATTCAAAACGAAAGTCCTGTCAGCGTCCTGATTCAGGAGAGAAAAGCAAGAGTGACATCATCACACAAGTATTTGAGGTGTTGAGTTTTTTTTTTACATGCTGTATAATAACGTCGGGGCCCAGTAGCTTGGGGGCCCCGTATCGTTGATACGGCTGATACGGTGGTAGCTAAGCCACTGCCATGTATGCCACCATAACATAAGACTTATAACTGGTTTCCGAAAGGCTTATAGAGGTCAGACATAAGTCGCTTGGGGCGAAACACGAAATTCACCACGCCATAAGCAAGGACCGGTCGACCTGGGAAGGACCGTATATGTCCAGTGTTTGTAGCCAGGTTATCAAAGTAAAAAGAGTTTGCAAGAAATGATGTAATTGAGGACACACTTCCTGTGTTTTTTTTTTAACACAGATGTACACACGGCTACACATCAAGCTATACATACCAGTATAAGCTGATCTCGCATTGTAGGTATAGGATTTCCGTACAGTGAGAATTCAGCGTAAACTGTAAATTTATAGCTGGATGTGTAGCCGTGCGTACAATTCGATTTGTTTTTAATATTTTGTTCTGCTCGGGAATTTATTCGGACTCTTTATAAATTAAAATCTTAATAATGTATTTGTTTTATATGGATAAATATGTATGTTATTTAGGCTAACAGACGTAATTCATAATTATTATGTTCCTATATGAGTATAAATAAAAAAAGAGAGAAAAAAATTACAGAACATTAAAAAATGTTGGCCGAGGAATCAGCGTCGCCATAAAACGTGGCAATGTCGCCAGCCTTTTGGGCACTGATCCCATTGACAGCGATGCGGACGATTATTTTTTTGATGCCCTGTGATTCTTTTCTCCATTTTTTTTTTCTAAACATGTATCTACATATTAATAATATAATTCTATGCCTAGCCTATATACCTACCTTTATAAATTAGTTTATAATAATTTCCAAAGTTCTTCCAAAAAAATGTTCCTAAAAGAATTCTTAGCCTTTTGCTTCCTTTGCTGGAACAAAATACCATTAAATGCATTTTATTTTATTGTATTTTATTACACACCTAGAAGAGATAAAAGGACATAGCTTCACGTATTAGATTTTTAAGGACCGTTCCGAGAATTTATCTGTTGGAATCGAGAGAATGCATTCGCGGAAAAAAAAACTGTTTTTTTAATAGCTTGGTACAGTCACCAAAATAAATATAAGAAACCAAGTTCGACGTATAGAGTTGAACTTTAGTAAGAAACCGATAGATATTTTTCGAATAAAAAATTATTAAATTTATAGAAAACAAACAATTTAAAGAAAACATAATTATCAAATGATCTTTGGAAGCGTCTTGATCGTCCGCCTGCTTATAGGCCATATGACGTTACATTAAATTGAATAATGGGGCCGTCCATAAGCCATAAAGTGACGGACAGTTTTTTTTAAATTAATTATACAGACTATTTAAAAACACATTAACAATTTTAAACACACTTTTCACCTTGACTTTTTCACATTAAAAACAAAAAAAAAATTACCTTTCGTAAGACTATACATTGTTTATGTCACTTCTAAGAAAAACCCAAACGAGAATTAGACCACGCATTTAAACAATGCTACTAATGCACCGAGAGATCTGCTGGCGCTTGTGACAAAACCGGCAATGTACCTATTACGTAACGAGTTTGCAATCGTTTTAATGTGGTTATGTATTGAGATAGGAGATTGTACTGTTTTGTATGCTGCTGGAGATTGTTGGCGTAAAAGATTTGCTTGCAACAAGCTTCGGGTATAGAAGTAGGTAATTGTTTCTTTTCTGTCTCAAATGATAGAGAGAGAAAGAGTAAAAAACTGTACTATTCTGCCAATAGTTTCGAATTCGAACTAGGGTTCATGATTTCTCGAGCGTTTCAGTTTCTCGGGTCTCGAGAATTCTCGAGGCTAATTTCTCGGGTCCTCTCGGGTTGTCGAGAAATTTTCATTTACGTGTTTTTGCCTACCTTTTCGGTTAAAATAATGAAAAAAGACGTCACAAACAAAAACAATATGTTTCATAGAAAAATATCTTATTTTAAATAAATAAATTAAGTGGTTTTCCTGTCAAATAAACACTATTCACTTCTGCCAGGGGTGCGGGTTGTTCGAAAGAGCTACCGCCGCCCCTGGCATACAGGCTACTGAGGAAACACGGGTGGGTTTTAGTCAGTAAAAGTCTGACACGCCCTCCTGCTCCACCCAGAGCGAGAGAAGTTATGTAATGATTCCCAACACAAAAAAAAAAGACAAGTATGTTTTCTCAAGTTCTCGACTTTTTCTCGAGCTTAATTTCCCGGGAACAAAGCCCAACGATTTCCCGGGAATTCTCGGCTCGGGAATTCCCGGGAATGAACCCTAATTCGAACCCAAGCAGGCACTTTACTTTACTTTCATCGCCACTGCTCTCAAAACGGTGAAGGAAAACATCGTGAGGAAACTGGCATATCCTGGAACCATAAATTCTAAGACATGGGATATCTGCCAACCCGCAATGGGCCCGCATGTTGGATTATAGCCCATTCCTACTCACAAAGAGAAGGCCTGTTTCCCAGCAGTGGGAACATTATAGGCTGTTTATGCTACTCTGCCATGAGTTGACAGATATCATATAACATCATTCCAGTATTCCCCGAAAAGTTAGGTAAACAAAATGCCTAGTTTGATTAACGGTACAAGACAATTTATTTCGCATTCTCAGATCCTCTCAGTTTTGTACACAGGGTAATTTTTTAACCAGTGCGCAAACTGTAACCATGAATTCAGCATATCATTCTAGACCCCTAGCGTATAACTTCTTTCATTACTCCGTGGTATAAACTTATCCTAGAAAAGTGCAATACCTACGCAGACAAAATGTATGGAACAGCTTTTTGAATCATATGCTGAATTCATGGGAAAAGTTTGCGCACTGATTAAAATGTATCCTATATTGGTGCAAAAGTAGGTACTTTAGTTTCTAAATAAGTCCTCCCGTCTCACCTGAGATACTATTTTCACCAGCAGGCCTCATCAAACGGACTTGTAAATTGCCTCTCTCCGCATAACTAGAGAATTAATTTTATTCCTCAAAAAAAATATATTTTAATTTTAATTATTATCTGAAAATATATTTTAGGATTGTGAGTTTATTAAATAATTTTTTAATAATTAATTATATTAAAAACCTATATAATAAAAAACAGAGAGAAAAGAATCATAGGGCATCAAAAAATTCGACCGCATCGCTGTCAATGGAACAAGTGCCTAAAATGCTGGTAGCATTGCCACGTTGTAAGGCGACCAATTCTTTGGCCAATCTTTACATTTTTTTGTAGTCAGTACTTTTAACTATCCGTATCACTAATATGTATTCATAAATATTGGTATTGGTATCGTATCGGCCAAGATGCGTATCGAATATCGATGCATCCTTACAAAAAAACCAACTAAGCAATAGAAACAAGTCTAATTAATGTATTTAAGACCGTTTAGAACTTTAGATTCATATTAAGATACGTAAACCACAGTACTTACTAAAGAAAAAACTGTACCATACAAGTATTACCGGCACTTAAGTGGCAATTAATCTCCGTAACGAGTACCTGGTACTGTATGTGAGTACTGATCAACGAAAGTGTTACACTGGTTGTTGCACAACGCTCACCGTTACTATGTCACAGGTAATTCATTTGTCGACAGTTCTGACCTAAGGTGATAGAAATAGAAATCATTTATTTGCCAATAATGTAGGAGTACAGAAATATGATGGATATTTTGAACAGAGTCCCGATTGCCCGATTGCCGTACGGCATGCAAAATTATTTAATGTACTAGACAAAACAACAGAAACAGACATAAATAGCAACAAAAAAAAAAGATAAAAAACAGTCCTTTCCCTTAGCCAACATAACTATCATTAATAAGAATTCACAAATTATTCAAAAACATTCGGAATTATGCACAGATGTCAACAAACTAAATGGACAATAGAGTTAACTTATTTGTTAGTTAATTTCTTGATGACAAAGTCACAAACTTCCGTCCAATTGCTTACTTTTGTTAGTTTATTTAAAAAAAAATTAATGTGCGTTTTGTTTGTGCAGAATAAACATTTTTTCTTTCTTTCTACGAATCAATCCGCCTAGCCTTCTCCCAACTATGTTGGGGTCGGCTTCCAGTCTAACCGGATGCAGCTGAATACCAGTATTTTACATGGAGCGACTGCCTATATGACCTCCACAACCCAGTTACTGGGTAACACGATACTCCTTGGTAAGGCTGGTTTTCAGGTTTTTGTCCTACTGACGACCTGTAATGACTATCAAAGATCCACGAATGACAGTCGGAACCAACGGCTTAACGTGCTTTCCGAGGCATGGAGGAGTCTTGGTATCTAAAGATGGTCATCCATCCACGGACCAACCGCGGCAAGCGTAGCTTAACCTGATCGATCGACCCGTGCAGCTAATATTACTTAGCCATACTACAGAGGACCCAATAGATAAAAATTCCTCCACTTAGCAATCGCAAGGACATGTCAAAACAGCCTTATGCCATTGCAAGCCGACTGGTTGGATATCTTTGCGGACTAATGGAAGAAGATCTTATCAGTATGACGCGAATTTTGTTAGATACCAGAAGGCCAATTCTCGTAATTAAAAACGTTCGCAGTGTCATCTCGGCGACAGTCGAATTTCAAAAATTTGTCAAAAATGTACAGGAAATTTTGACAGATCGACACTGAGATCAGACTGTGAACGTTCTTAAAATTACCAGAATTGCCCCTCTGACGTATTTAAGTTGATAAGGGATAATACTGTATCCGTCTAGAAATAGCTTTCGAATGACCGCATTACACATGACCATTTTTTTGAAGTTATAATGGGAATAGTAAGCTATCCTCAAAATATAGATAGATGCCGCGTGCCGGCGTGTTTTTTTATGAAAGATCCCAGGCGGCTTTACTTTGTCCGTTATTTTCAACAATTATCGTCATATTTCAACCAATTTTTACAACACCTCAACAATTTATACTCCTAAACTTTCCTCATGAATTACTCTGTGAATTGGTGAAAACCGCATGAAAATCCGTTCAGTAATTTTTGAGTTTATCGCAGAGAAGATAAGTAGTATAGTTGTGTATAGTGACTTAAGGGGAACCTAGTCGCTGGCTCGAACTCACTGGTGAGCCTGGCTAAAAATCACGCTGTCTCACCAGGCTTCGCGTCCGACAGAGGTAATATCAGTGATAAGCAGTTAGACGTTAGTCTACACGCACAATGTTATTGAGTGAGATGCAGGATCATCTATAGTAAAACAGGAGCGTAAATATTAAGAAAAGTCCTTCGGAAGATCGGGTTTTATGAAAAAACCACGGCATAAATCAATGACCAATAAAGTTTATTCAACTTATCGATAATTGCACTTTGTCGGTACCGACTTGGTTTTTGAGATTTTAAACTTCTTTTATTACTTAAATACGCCCAAAGTTAGGTTAAATTACCAAGAAAAACGAATCTTTGTTGGCTCATAACTTTTTAGTGGTTTTTTTATTTTAGTATTCTGTTTCCGTTCAGACAATATTAATAATGAGACAAAACCATACCATGTTTAAGTTTTGATGTACATTGTCAAACAGTGGAGTAAACCCCTCCCGAAGTTTGTATGGAAAACATGTGGACTTGTTTCACTTTAAGCCTCTATGTCCTCCAGGGGTGCGGATTGTTCGAAAGAGATACCACCGCCCCTGGCACACAGACCACTGAGGGAACGCGGGTGGGTTTTAGTCAGTAAAAGTCTAACACGCCCTCCCGCTCCACCCAAGGCGGGAGAAGTTATTTGATAATTTCCCACCCTCAATAAAAAAAACCTCTGTATCCAGTAAAGTTAGCGCAACTACATCTGATTTTCCATTTTTCGTTCCACAACAAAATGGCGTTTAAGTTAATATTAAAAACTTAAACTTAACTTAAAACATAGAACGTGTTCAAATCTAACTTTTCAAGCAGTCATGCCAACCTGGCACATATGCCTTCACACATGACAAGCCACATAATTATGTTAAAAATACCCAAAACCCATTGCTACTAACAGCAAAACAATACGTAAAATGGTAGTTAAAATTGATGTCTTCATGCCCATTACGTCCACAATGTCAAGTTTTTGCTAACCACATAAATATACGCGTCGGATTGAACCCGGAACTCGCGAGGGTACGTCAAGCGTGACATGCGATATACCTACAGGTAAATGATGGCTAGACTCACTTATTAGATGTACAGTTTCAAGAATATGTCGGTTCGATGGTTTTATGCTAGGTTGGCGAGTTTTAGAACGGTGAGTCGAAATAAGTTACATCCCTATTTACTTTATATTATTTATTTATTTCCGTACTAATTTTATAAATGCGAAAGTAACTCAGTATTTGTTACGCTTTTACGCCGAAACTGTTTAATCGATCGTCATGAAATTTGGCAGAGATATAGCCTGGGATATGAAGAAGGACATAGGCTACTTTTTTAAGCAATCACTGACATACACGCGGGCGGAGCCACGGTCAAAAGCTAGTATTATTTAACAGGTTTCAAGAATCATTGAAATATAAAGCTTGCGTCGTTGATCTAGTGCTCGCAACAAGTGAGCATGAGGTCTTGCGTTCTAGTACCTATGCTGGGACACAGGCCTCCTCTCTGTGAGAGGGACTAGCCTCTAATCCACCACGCGGGCCCAGTGTGGGTAGATAGATGTCACATGTCTGCGAATTTTTGGGTCTAGTACATGCCGGAATCCTCACGATGTTTTCCTTCACCGTTTTGAGAGCAATGGTGATGAAATAATTGACACAAAGTAAAGCATCTGTCTGGGTTCGAACCTACGTACAACTTGTAAGTCGTGACCGTTACCTTTGGGCCACCACTGAGTCATTATGACATTTAGTTAACTATCTTTTGGCAAGGCCTGGGCCCGCGTGGAGGCCGGTGTATAATACATATAAACCTTCTTCTTGAATCACTCTATATATTGATGAAAACTGCAGTAAAATCCTTACAGACCGCAGATTTGTAGACGATTTTCTATTCTGTATTTTCATTCCTCTAAGTACCTGGTATTGACAGGCCTACACTGTCCTCCCCATACCTATTATCACTGTAATTTGAAAACATTGTAAAAGCCCATTATTTTTAAAAGAGTAACCGTGGAGTTTCTTGCCGGCTCTTCTCCATAGGAAGCGACAAATTGGAACCGTGCACCTAGCTTCTGACGTTTCATAAGTTATCATGCAGGTTTATGTGGAATAAAATATTTTAATTTTGATTTTGATTGCGTAGTTTAAAAGGTCTAAGCGTACAGACACGAAAAGTGACTTGAGATTTGTCAAGTAAGTATTAAAACAAAACTAAAATCGTTAACACATTAGTAATGTATGTCCATGAGGTAATTGACTTAGTCACTCTATGTTGCAACAAAGGCAGAACCTATTTACTGATTCTATGAGCCTTTTTATGTATTTGTCAACGACACCTACTGATAATAACAAGGCCAGTGGAAATTACCTTACAATGTAGGTTTACTAGCCTGCTAAGGTCAGGTTAACTAACTGCCTACGGTGTGTACCGTCCTTACACTGTTGCTATGGTATTTTATGTCGCTGGGTGGCTTAAAGTGGATCTTGTCGACATTTTTTCCATACAAACTTCGGGACTGTAGGTATTACTCCACTGTTCGACAATGTACATCAAAACTTAAACATAGTGTAGTTTTGTCTCATTATTAATATTGTCTGCACGGAAACAGAATACTAAAATAAAAAGCCATTAAAAAGTTATGAGCCAACAAAGATTCGTTTTTCTTGCAAATTTGACCTAACTTTGGGCGTGTTTAAGTAATAAAAGAAGTGTGAAATCTCCAAAACCAAGTCGGTACCGACAAAGCTCAAATATCGAAAAATACTTATTGGTCAATCGTTTATGTAGTGGTTTTTTCATAAAACCCGATCTTCCGAAAGACTTTTCTTAATTTTTTACGCGCCTGTTTTACAATAAATGATCCTGCTTATCACTCAATAATGTTATGCGTGTAGACTAGCGTCTAATTGCTCATCACGGGTACTACCTCTGCCGGACACGAAGTCTGGTGAGCCAGTGTGTTTTATAGCCAGGCACACCAGTGAGTTCGAGCCCGCGCCTACATTCCCCTTATGATGATATATTTGAAAAACTGTGCTTTATTATTTTAGCGTACCTTTTTAACCATTTGAAATCGGGAGTTTTACTTGTATGTTTGTTGACTATATTATTTAGTTTCCCGTAGTAGGAATACACGATACAAGAAAACTTTATCCATACAAAATTTAGTCATTTTTTGAAGCTCAAGACGCAACGCTTATGAGTTATTTCAGTGCTGACCGACACCGAACTTTTCCTGTAGACCAAGCAAAAATCGCAGAGACCTTTAGACCAAATGTTTTTATAACCTTGGAGATCGATCATTTTAATTTTGTGAGTAATTTCGGAAATACATAGATGCAATTACTCCATCATGGATTCTGCTTTTAGTCAAATTTGAATGGTCGGCGCCGCATCTCCTTTTAACACGCTTTTATCAGCTTCACCTGTATGTTTGTATGTCTGTTTGTAACCGACTCCTTTGGACTTGATTTTGACCTACTTCAAACGGTCAGATATCATTTAAACTTTGTAGACTTATCGAGGACCGATGACAATTCAATAATTAAAAAAAAAAAAACTGAAAAGTCACGCTTTTGTAGTTAGCAGAACTCAAAAAGAGTAAATAAATAATAGTTTAAAAACTAAAAAACACGATTTAAAATCAAACTAAACAAGTAGAAAATGATTAAATTTTATTAAAAAGCGCGGGATTAACTAATATCAAGCACCCCACGCATTTTAATAGAATTTAATTATTTTCTACGTTTTTAGTTTAATTTTAAAGAGTGTTTTTTTTTGTGTTTTAAACTATTATATATTTACTATTTTTTAGTTCTGCTAACTACAATATATTATTTATTGTTCCACACTTCTCCATATATGTCGTCATCTCGGTAGTCACCTCCTTTCCAACCAGATCATCTTCCACACAGTCCATCTACCGTTTTTTGGACATTCAAACTTACGACTTTTTGCCGCAACATTTTTGCAGCTTTGGATTCCTTCCAACCATTACGTATATAAAAGTTTCTTCACAACAAACTAGAGATGCCGCGAATACTAGGTATTTTTCGGTGTTTATTACGCGAATTGTTTTTGTTATTTGTCGAATACCGCATAATACCTAGTATTATTCGGCATTCGGCGAACAGTTGTCTAAAATAAAGTTTTAATTAACAAAAAAACTACAAGACTTAAAAAATAAATAAAACTTATTTTTTTCTCAAAAAACGCTGGATTATACAAAACGTAAAATAGGTACAAAAAAAAAGAGTTGCCAGCTTTAAAAATGTAAAATCCTGCATAATGTGAGACTGTTTTCTTTAACTGCATTGTTTTCTTTTCTGATAACCTTGGATTTTTTTTAAACTGCTGTAACAAATAAATGATTAGTAAGTTCAAGCGTAATATTATTATTTGATAAAAAATATTCCTTTTCGACGACTATTCGTCATAAAGAATGGCGATTAATCGGTGTTCGACTATTCGCTATAACAACTATTCGCGGCATCTCTACAACAAACAATATTCAATTCCAAGTATTTCTTCAGTCAAGTGCCAACACCTTCCTATTCTAGTGCTTATGTCTAAGTATATTTATCTAGACTTCGTCGCAGTGAATGTCCGAACTATGCAAGACTTGCATAATAGCGCGGAGCTTTCTCCGGTTAAACTGAGACGGAATAAGCATTTGAGTAGGTATATTGTGGATTGTGGGTAGTTTTGCTCTGGTAACATTTGGCCAGTTGGTGCTCTAGATTTTTTTTCGCACATTGCTCGCAGAACAGATGGCCGATGGGGCCGAAAATTTCTGGAGTGGCGACCGCGTACCGGAAGACGTAGAGTTGGAAGGCATTCCACAAGGTGGACCGATGACCTTGTGAGAGCCGCAGGAATCCGCTGGATGTCGGAAGCACAGGACCGGTCATAGTGGCGGAGGCCTATGTCCAGCAGTGGACGTCTTTCGGCTGAAATGATGATGATGATTCCCAACATTGGACCCCTTCAATACTACACGGAACATTTAAAAATGAGATTATCCAAATCCTCCATCAAAACCCGGTAAACTCAACCAACTCAGTAGTGCCGGTTTAGACACACAGACACACACACACGTGATCACACACATTCACAGCACCTACATCGCACAGATAAACGCACACCCACACTTTAAGTATTAGTAATTAAGTCACTCTCGGTATTTTTTTTTTCTTATTTTCTGTGCACTTCGTAATTGGCGTAATGTTTAGAATGCATTATTGTCAGCTGTGAAGTTCATCATCATCTGCCTAGCCTTTTCCCAACTATGTTGGGGTCGGCTTCCAGTCTAACCGGATGCAGCTGAATACCAGTATTTTACATGGAGCGACTGCCTATCAGACCTCCACAACCCAGTTACTGGGTAATAAGATACCCCTTAGTAAGTTACATTTAATAAATAAATAAATGATGAATGTATAATATTTAATGCCCCTCTCGTGCCGAGAAACCTGCCCAAGGTCATTGATTTTATACAAAGTTTAGATCCCTGGGAGGAGGCCTGAGTCCCAGCAGTGGGAACGTAATAGGCTGAGTATGTATGTATGTAATATGTATTTAGATTAGTAAATGTATGCCATACCTAGTTTAGCACTCGAGGGGCTCGTAGCTAAGTAATGACAACAGCACGGGTCGATCGATCAGGTTAACCTATACTAGTCACGGTTGGTCCGTGGATGGGTGACCATCACTTACCAAGACCCCTCAGTGCCTCGGAAAGCACGTTAAGCCGTTGGTCCCGGCTGTCATTTGTCGATCTTTGACAGTCGTTACGGGTCGTCAGAAGCCCGAAAGTCTGACAACCAGTCTTATCAAGGGGTATCGTATTACCCAGTAACTGGGTTGTAGAGGTCAGATAGACAGTAGCTCCATGTAAAATACTGGAAATTCAGCTGCATCCGGTTAGACTGGAAGCCGACACCAACATAGTTGCTAAAAGGCTAGGCAGATGATGATAGCCTAGTTCAGCACTGGATATCTACTTATCAATAAAAGTGAACATGAACCTTATGCGTATTTAATAAAGTTGAAAATCTATCAAAGAAATTTGACAGATTGGGGTAGCTTGATGTGCTGGCATCTGTACACCGGTTATTAATACGCCACTTCCCCCGGAAGTAGGAACTGTCGATCAAACGAAACGTGACGTGTTCTGAAATATAATATCAACGTCACGTCCGCCTCATTAAGGACGAGTCCCATAAGAGTTGGGTAACCAGTTACTTTCAGTTTTCTCTGTTATGTAGATGCTTTAGAATTATGCTGAGTTCCTAGGGGGATAAGCAATATAGAAACTACTTACTTATGTATATTCTAGATGTTGCCCACAACTTCGCCCTTGGGAAATTTCTTACTTTCCCGTCGCACCCTGTCACATCGCATCGCATCGTTAAGGGTACACAAGTCGCGGGCTCGAACTTACTGGTGGGCCTGGCTAAAAAGCACGCTGTCTCACCAGGCTTCGTGTCCGACAGAGGTAGTAGTAGTATCAGTGATGAGCAGTTAGACGATATTCTACACGCACAACATTATTGAGTAAGCTGCAAGATCAGTTATAGTAAAACAGGCACGTAAAAAATTAAGAAAAGTCCTTCGGAAAATCGGGTTTTCTGAAAAAACCACTGCATAAATCAATTACCAATTAAGTTTATATAATTTTTCGATAATTCAACTTTGTCGGCACCGACTTAGTTTTGGAGATTTTATACTTCTTTTATTACTTAAACATGTCCAAAGTTAAGTTAAATTATCAAGGAAAACGAATCTTTGTTGGCTCACAACTTTTTAATGGCTTTTTAATTTAGTATTCTGTTTCCGTACCGACAATATTAATAATGAGACAAAACCATACCATGTTAAAGTTTTGATGTACATTGTCAAACAGTGGAGTAAGAAGCTTTTATGGAAAAAAATGTCGACTTGTTTCACCTTAAGTGTTCTGTCTGACATATTTTATTTTTATGCTTTTTACGGTCGTAGCGTGCAATGTAATAAGCACTTAGTGTTCTTACCGACTTTTTCTTTTCTTCTCGGCTACATACGGACGTAGCATGATTTTAAAAAGCCTATATTTACGTACCTTTCTTCCTATATATCTTTCTCGAAAATTGGGTTATTAAATGCAAAAACTTAACAAAGGTAAAGACTAATAAAATTTCATATAGATCTGATCTGAAATTTCGAATTGGTGTGGGATAGGTACTATAACTAAAAAGTGAAAAATAACTTTAATTTCGGAAGGCGGCAGCCCCAATACTATCCTTAGGACGTTGGCTGATAGGTGGGACTCGCCGATCTTGGGGCGGTGGATACGACTTCACGCAGTCAAGTAGACAGTCCCCAGGATCAGAGTGCCTCGCGCAGCTTCTTCCTTACTGTGTGTCTTCCGAAATTAAAGTATTTTTTTCTCTTTGTTGTGTTTTTCCGGTAGTCACTTCTTGGCTGAACGGATTTGCATGAAATTTGGCACACAGTTTATAACCTAGACGTGGGATAATTTCCGAACTAAACGTGGCCGAAACCGCTGATAAAGTTAGTATTTCTATAATATAAGTTAATCATTGAGGTGGTGCCTGGTCTTTTCCAGGGTACGCCAAACGTGCCCATGTGACGATTACCGACTGCTAGATTTAAAAGTACTTACCCGTACTACACATTCTCTATCGAGATACACACCACGTTAATAGGCACGTGTCGCAACGATTGATACATATACGCACAAGTGTGTCCCAGTTAAATACTTAACTGCTTAGTAATAGGCACAGCTGGAGAATTTAGACCATATACGGTAGGTAAATATAGTTGTAGAATACTTTTTTGATTATGTAGTTATTACATATGTGTTTAGAGTTTATTTGTAACTAACTTTCGCCAGCGGCTACGCCCGCGCGGTACTTTCATCCCATATTTAACTCCCTTAGGGCTTGAATTTCGAAAAATCCTTCCTTATTCCTTGTCTACATTATAAAGGGAACCTCTGTGCAAAGTTCAGCTTTCTAGATCCGTGAGTTTGGCCTGGGCGTTGATGAGTCAGTCAGTCAGGACTTTTCTTTTTTTATGGGGTAATCAAAATATATATAAAAATGAATCGCCGAAATGTATGTACGCACATAACTTCCGAACGACTGCACCAAATTGGATGATTCTTTTTTTTATGTGTTCCTTATTGTCAGGACAAGGTTTGTATAGCTAATTCCAATTCAATATTCATAGCTAAGACAGGACAACGTCTGTCGGGTCAGCTAGTAGTTTATATAAACAGTTGGATAAATAGTGCAGTATTCTACATATTTACTTTTGAAATTCAACATTACAGAATAGCAATACGAATACTATTGCTATTCTGTAATGTTCTACGTGTCTTTCGAATCATGATTGAATTGTATTATTACAACCAGATTACAACCGGAATTGATTATTAAATTCTAAATTAACGCGAGCGAAGCTTCAGGCAATAGCTAGTGTTACATAAACGCTTCGTCCCGTACATTCACTAGCCAAGTACATAATATTAATCCTTCCTTTTTTCTTGACCATAAGCGGATTAAATCTCACGTAACCCTTTCCACGCGATAACCACAGACTGTACACAACAGATAACATGTGCAGAAGAACCACTTTACGCAATGTAAAAACATATTTCGCCTCATATCGGCTGTAACTTTTTCTGAATTGACTTTTGACATGAAATGTAATTTAATTAAATACATTTGCTTGCATGCACAAATAGCTACTCCACTAATCGTAATTATATTGTAATTTTATCATTGTAATTTAATGCTAAGTTCTTATTTAATTGTTCTTATCATTTGTATGCCAATATTGGCAAATCGTAACGTATGTAATTATCTATGTTTGACAAATGAATTATTCTATTCTATTCTAACTCAAATCGCTGTGAATCTTTACTAATAAAAAAAAAACGACAGTTGAAGAAAGTTTACGTCTTACAGAACACAATAACAGGGGCCTTAGTCTGCTATTTTTATAAATTCGTCATTCCAACACGATCACATCGTTATTTTGCTAAACGTTCGTAATCTGCTAAATATAAAAATATCAAATCATGATGGTCGATCAGTGGTCGGTCAATGGTCTCGTAACAGAATTGTGTTATAATGGCATTGTCGTATTGCCATTATTATAAAACCCGTTTGTAGAAATGATTTTCGAAAAAATACTACTAAATTTGAACATTTATTCATGCCAGAATTCATTTATATGTATATTTGGGTATATTTTTTATTTTTAACATATTATTTTAGGAACTGTAAATTTTTTAGCAATTAGTCATTCATTTGCCATTATGTACGAGATTACCTAGAAATGCCATTTCTTTCAATGGAGTGTCATTGGCTGACCACTGGAAAGTCATAATGACGCCATTATATTAGTAGACTACAAAACTTGTCAAAATCAACAATTATGAAATCAATGATCGACCATTCTGACACTATTGCAATAGCAGACTTGAGGCCCAGGTCATATTACAGTTGTGGCCAAACGTTTTCACGAAAACAAACGGCATGGACTTGGACTGCGCCTAGTTATAATTTTTTTTTTTGTGTTTTTGGTGTCTACCTCGTTGCTCTCGTAGCAAGCAGTACTGCTGAGCATGACCAGCAGGCTTAGCATGACGCTTTCTATTTCTACGAAGAATAGACAGTGCTTTTTCAATACAAAGTGACATTTCGTTCCTCCATTTTTAGCATCGCACCATAGATATCCTTCTACAATCTGTCATTTAGTCTTTCGTTTCTAACAATCTGTGTCTAGGTCCCTATAAATGTAGACTACTTCAGAAGAATATTTCTTCCCAAACTGTCAAAATCACACTGACAACAAACTTTGTACCCGACGGCCATAAAGTATATACGATTATCTACAAAATCATGATTCGTTTAGAACGCATAACTGTGATAATTAATAGAAAAACATAGCCATCTTCTCCTATTGTACAACATTTAGTTAATAGTCATGTCTATTCTTCCGTCGACAAATCGGTGCTCGTGCTAAGCCTGCAGGTATAATTTTATTACGTGTTTATTATTAAGAGGGGTTAGGGAATAAAATATTTTTTCTTCTTACTTTTTTTTAGGGGGAAAAGCTATTAAGTGGTCCTTCTGCTCATTTTCTTTTATAATCTCGTTATGCGCCAACCTGACACCTAAGTAGCTCATTGCCAAACCGTTCGTTTATTTGTCCCATACATTACAATACTTTTACTTGTAGGTTATGCAATACTTTATATTATTTGAACAAGTGCTGCAGTGAATGGGCTAAATAAAACTGTTACACATTTAGTTCAAATATGGAAGTGGAATTTGTTTATTTAATAATAGTGCAGGAGTGGAATTATACGGTTTTGTTTTAAATTCCATTTTAGGTAAAATTTAATTACTTTCTTTAATAAATAAAATTCGCGGAGGATAAGAGACGTGAGTCTCGCAGTCTCTCTTCTCTCTTTTTAAACTAGAGAATGCAGGTGTGGTGTCAATTTTTATTTTATTTTATTTGGACGAAATGATTTCCTTAATTTATTTTGAACTCATGGACTTACGATTGCCTATGTGACCCCCGATATCCCTTAGTAAGACTAGTGGTCTGACTTTTGAGCTTCTGACTACCCGCAATCCGTAATACCGTCAAAGGTCCACGAATTACAGTTGGGAGCAACGGCTTAACGTGCTTTCCGAGGCACGGGGTGTCTTATTATGTAAAGATGGTCCCCAATCTACGGAACAACCGTCACACAGCTCCGCAGGAGACGCCCCGGGCGTCGGGAATCCCAGGCTGAGTTCCGGCCACCGTAGGCGTGGGCTTGCGGACGGCGAGAATGGGTAGCTCGCTGTCCGGTAAGGACCAAGCCCAGGTCGACGGCGCGTTGTGTTCCACGCGCGTCTCATAGACATGTCAGCACAAAATGATGGGGCCTGCAAGGGTCGATGCCTGCCAGGGGTGCGGGTTCGTTCGAAAGAGATACCGCAGCCCCTGGCATACAGGCTACTGAGGGAACACGGGTGGGTTTTAGTCAGTAAAAGTCTGACACGCCCTCCTGCAAAAACCGTCATACAGCTAAAAGCTATCACGTCCACTATCCAGTCCTCAACAACAGTCAGTGACATTGCGTATGCCCACGTTTTCGTGCTGTTTCTATTCTGTTGTCCTTGACAGCAAACGTGATGTTTTTGCATATTGTAGGTACACTATTACACGAATAATGAATAGTAGAAATAGCAGTTGCAAATGCAGTAATAAAACTTTGTCGATTTTATTTATTAGCCCGACCTAAGTGTTAAACGTGGCTAAATAAAGTCTGTTACATTTATTTATTTATTGTTTATTATTAATTAAAACGGTAACACCAATTACATTAATTAACATAGAGATTGAAACAGGTATAGCAAATAAAAATATTACAAATAGGTACTAAAAAATAATAGAGGACAACCTAGCATACTTACTCTCGCAAAACATCGCATAATATTGCTCCATTCATCAGCAACAGATCACATTCAGGATAGGTGGTCAGGAGGGCGTTAAGCATCCTTAAAGTACGACACACAGGAGACTCAGCTCTGGCGACAGTTTTAGACAACGGCAGCGCAAACAGATTGCGTCGACGGCTTTGACGATGACCGATGAATTTGTCGGAAACATATAGTCGACAGAAAACTTCGAGGAGTTCGGGAGTCATATAGTACATGGGTCGATCAAAGGTTAAGCTAAGCTTGGCGAGGTCAGTCCGTGGATGGGTAACCGTTCTTTACATATCAAGACCCTTCCGTCTCTCAGAAAGATGTCACCTGTCATTTACGGCGGTAAATTGCGGTTCGGGGGCTAATTTAGGTGTTTCCTTCGTAGGTACTATTAAAACAAATAGAATAGGTAGTTGTAGAAAATATGTAATTTTGTTATTATTTTAATCTGTGAAGTAATTACGCCCTACTAAGGGTTTATTTTGTTTTTTAAAGATTACTTCGGTGTTTCTTCCAATTGAGGAAACTTTAAGCAATCGTGTTTTTTCAAAAATCAAAATCTAAAGTCATTTATTCAAACTAGGCAGAGAGTCAGCACTTTTTGAACGTCAAAATTACATGACATAAGACAGTACCCCGAAACGCCCTTCACTTCAGTTTCTAAAATATAATAGGTATTTAGAACAGTGAATCTTGAAAATATCTTACAAATTAATTGCATAACTAAATATTAAGTTATAACTATGCAACAAGAGATCAAACGTACGCAATTATTTCGGAAACCCCTCGAGGCGCTCTTAAAAGAGTTGACGTGAACGATGTAAAAAAAAAACTTGGAATTTTATATAACCCTGCAATGCGCTTAACCAAAATAGTATTCAGCCAAACAAGTTATGTATATCTTAAATAGGTAATAATAAATTATATTCAGTGACAAACAGACCCGATAACACAGATTTATTATCAAGAACCAAATATTTGAGTAGATAGTTGTCCAAACTGTATCTGCCATAATCGGCAAGGCACTGTCCCTTTCACTCGTGAAAACTCGTGATAATGTAACCAATTCGTGTTAAACACAAAACCAGTGGGGATTTTATCGGAGTATTCCCGTTTGAGCACCAATTTTTTAAGCACCTAATGAATTGAGTACCAATTTTTAGAACACCTAATACATTGAGCATACATTTTTAGAGCACCTCTTGAATTGAGCACCAATTTTTAGAGCACCTAATGCATTGAGCACCAATTTTGGGTTTTCAAGTCTCGGTGTTGAACTGAGTATTGAGATCCAACGTAAACCTGCGGGTTAATTACATTACAGACTACCGGTAGGAATGGCTTACATTTTAACGGTTCAATAATATTCATTGCGATATTTACGTTGCTGAGCAGACAATTTCCTGGAACAAAAAATTATGAAGATGAATTAAAACTTTTCCAATAAAAATTTTTTTCTTCCGGAAAAACACTACAAAATGAAAAATAAATTTAATTTCGGAAGTCGGTGACTTTGTACAGAGGCTAGCACATCAAGCTACCCCAATCTGTCAAATTTCTTTGATAGTTTTTCAACTTTATTCCAAAGAAATAAGGTTCATGTTCAATTGGGAAAATTTTACAGTTTGGGATAGCTTGACCTGCTGGCGACTGTAATTAGACGTATTTTAATTTTTTGTTTACTGTCTTCCGAAATTAAAGTTATTTTTCATTTTGTAGTATTTTTCCGGAAGTCGGTAGTTTCTTTTTCTTTTTTGGAAAAGTTTTTATTTTTCTCTTTTTAGTTATAGTACAGTCGCCAGCAGGTCAAGCTATCCCAAACTGTCAAATTTTCCCAATTGAACATAAACCTTATTCCAATGGTATAGAGTTGAACACCTATCAAAGAAATTTGACAGATTGGGGTAGCTTGATGTGCTGGCCTCTGTACCTACCCCATTCGAAATTTCATCATCTTTGGGGTCAAACCAATGCATATTTATGCGATAGCAACAATCGCGGTTAATTTGCTGTCATTTTTTGAAGAGTTCCGTTGTATGTCTAGTTGCAAAATGTTAATATTCAATTAATGATTACATATTTAAATGAAAGATGACTGATTTTATCTGACAATATATGATGATTATTTAAATGTTGGTTTGACTTGTGTATTTTTTATTTTGACATTTCTATTTTTTTTTTTTTAATAACTCATTTATATTGTATTCTGCTGTAGTTTAATGTTGCGAATAGTATCTAGCACTTATTTTAATTTTCACACCTCATTAGGTTATAATAAAATGAACCTTTTACACTTCTTGTAACACCTTTTTAACATGTATTATGCAAATAAATTATTTGATTTGATTTGAAGTCGGTTAAAAAAGAGTGCAGTCTGTGGGGTTATTCTGTAGAAGTTGCCAAGTCTACAATAGACATTGTGGTAGCTATTTCAGCTCTTATCTTTATTAATTGCGCATCGATTTAATAATTATCACAGGTTTTAATAAACCTAGATCGGACGGATCGCTATACCTAACATTTCTAATTCCGAAACATCATCACTTGCACTAAAAAATATTTCAGAAATAGTTTATTTTTAGGCACTATAATTGTATGGGAAAACTACTGTTAACTAAAATTTACTCTTTTTGTTTACGTTTTATTAAATAAATTATTATTCTTTCTTTCTAATTGTACCGAATTTTGGGAGTTTCCTGACAGTGTTTCACTGTATGTGTAGTGTTCTTTATCCTGCAGCGAAGCAGTTGCAAACTGTCCATCACACTTCAGCGCTTCTCCCAATTTTTTGTTGTTGATAATATCATCTTTCACACAACCCATCGTTTCCAAATTCTTCCTTACACTCTTAAGTGATAAATGTATTTATTTTGGCTGAGGTGGTTGCTCTTGAGGAAAGCACCACTCAGGTTTAAGTGCACCTGTCCAGAGAGTGCACACATAATGTGTTAAGACGTCTAGCTGAACTCAGAACATAAACAGCTCTTTTTTATTATTTAAAGGCGTTAAAACTTGACCAATTCGTATCAGCTGTGGAATCGACAAGGCTGGGTCCTTTCACCTACTGTTTGCTACCATTCGCTACAAGGGCCTGCCCGACCTTGTTATCTACATTGTTATATTTAACACGATTTCTATGTGGTAAATGATTTTAATGTTGAGACGAAACTGCCTGTGCCACATTAATTGGGCTGCTCAGTAGAAAATAAAAACATTTATTTATTGATTTAGGATCTCCAACCACTATTTGGTTGGATTCATCATTGGTTTTTTTTTTTTTTTTGGGTGGAAAATCATCAAATAACTTCTCCCGCTCTAGGTGGAGCAGGAGGGCGTGTCAGACTTTTACTGACTAAAACCCACCCGTGTTCCTTCAGTAGCCCGTATGCCAGGGGCTGTGGTATCTCTTTCAAACGAACCCGCACCCCTGACAGGCATCGGCCCTTGCAGGCCCCATCATTTTTGTGCTGACATCTCTTTGAGGCGCGCGTGGAACACAACGCGCCGTCGACTTGGGCTTGGTCCTTACCGGACAGCGAGCTACCCATTACTCGCCGTCCGCAAGCCCATTGATTGGATTATTTTTTATTAACAATGTGTATTCTTTTGTTTCAGACTGAACCATGTGGCGACTATTGCTCATGACAGTGCTGCTAGCGACCGCGCGTTCCAAGCAGCTTCCTTCATCCACCGGTAAGTTCAGCACCATCCATCAACTCAGCCTATCGCAATCCACTGCTGGACGTAGACCTCGCCCAGGCTGCGCCATGAAACTCTGTCCTCCGCCTTCCATTTCCAGTCTGTCCTAGCCACCTTTCTGGCCACCTAGCTGGGGTATTACAGTCTTCTGCTAGACAATGCCTTTAGGCCACTCCCAAGGCTTCCAGGCTAACCGGATGCAGCCGAATACTAGAATTTTACATGGAGCGACTGCCTATCAGATGGCCGATGGGTTCTGGAGTGGTGGGGTAGGTTCTGGAGTGGCGACCGCGTACCGGAAGACGTAGAGTGCGAAGGTCTCCCACAAGGTGGACCGATGACCTTGTGAAGGCCGCGGGTATCCGCTGGATGTGGGAAGCACAAGACCGGTCGAAGTGGAGGAGCCTGGGGGAGGCCTATGTCCAGCAGTGGACGTCTTTCGGCTGAAATGATGATGTCATCATCATCATCATCATTTCAGCCGAAAGACGTCCGCCTATCTGACTCCCACAACCCAGTAACTGGGTAACACGATACCGCCTGGTAAGACTGGGTTATCAGACTCTTGAGCTGATCCGTAACGACTGTCCAAAGCTCAAAGAATGACAGCTGAACGTGCTTTCCAAGGCATTGAGGCATCTTGGTAGGTATATAAAGATGGTCATCCATCCACGGACCAACAGCGTCCAGTGTAGCTCAACTTTATCGATCAATTCGTGCAGCTGTTATTACTTAGCCATAAGCCCCTCATCAAACGGAAAGATCAAATGGAAACTGTCATCTTGTCTGGAATCGCTAAAATTCTGCCGGTCCATTCCGTAAAAGTCTTACTGTGAAATCTTAAGTGAAGCGAGCCGTCATTCCATACGAGGCAACGGATTGGCACTCACTATTGACAGCTCACTTCAAACTTACTATAACATGCTTATCAAGCTCAACACAGGACAAGTCTGTTCAAGTTTGTTCAACAGACAGCCCGGCGATGTCTTTTCGTTCTTTCGAATTAATAGAATTTTTTAACCGACTTCAAAAAGAAGGAGGTTATCAATTCGACATGTTTTTTTTTTAACGTCTGTTCGGGCATAACTCCGTCATATCTTTGATTGACAGATTTGCAAAATTCTTTTTTTTACTAATATTAAATATCCGCCATGTATCCACCACGCCACTTCACCTAAGTTTACATCGATTTATAGATTGATTGTGGTCGTGATAATCATCAGGTTTTCCTTCTTTATAGACATCTGTAGGCGTAGCATGAGAACCGTAGAGAAGCGTTTTGTCGACAGAACAATAGAAAAAAATGATGTTTCCGTCTAGACAATTGACAGTTTTGTACCTAGAAATGTAGACAAGTGATTTCTATTCTACGGTAGAGTAGGAATAGAAAACAGCATGCTAAGCTAAGCCTGCTTTAAATGGGCAGACTAAGAAGTTGACAAACGAGACTACCAAAAAACGAAATGCCCAATTCTTCAACACCAAATGTCTACAAAAAAAACTTCTAATCACGATATTTGGACAAAAAATATCCTTTAATATATCCTATTATATCTAAGACCGTTTACCTTTACCATAAAAAAGTCACCCATACTATACTTATTGGGTATAAAGTCGCGCTGTCCGGCGTTGACTGGTCATTGACCCGGCGCACGCGCATCCAACGCCGCCAAGACGTTTTTATGGGAGACACTGACTTGAATGTATTTGTTTTGCCATGTAAGATAGGTTGGTTTACGGTTCAAATAGCATAAAGAATAGGACATAATTTTATGCAATAAAAAATTTATTGCATTTAGTCTGTGCTTTGTGTGTGAGCTATGAACGTATAAACTTTTCATCAAGTCTAGATCCAGATGTGTAAAAAAACCAAGATGTCAACCTTTTTTCTGATGATTTTCCAATAAAAATACTAAGTAAGGCTGTAAGCCAACCCTCTAATAAAATTTTATTGAAAACCAATCCAATTCAAAAGTCACATTTAAATTATGCGAAAATTCAGCAGTTTTCGAATGTCAAAATTACATAAGACAGTCCCCAAAAACGCCCGTCCTTCACCACATCCTAGTGCAACTAACTCTGCAGCAGCACAGGTATGTAGCACATCGGTACATTGTGGCCAAAGAGTTTCTTCATCATCATTCCATTAGGTACTCCAGTCGAAACCGAAAGACGTAGCATAGTATAGCTGGACACTGGCCGGGGAGGCCGAAGCTTACGATTCCATCTGTCAAAATCAGAGTATTTTAAACCGACTTCAAAAAAGGAGGAGGTTCTTAATTCGTCGGAATCTTTTTTATTTTTACTAGCTATTGCCAGCGGCTTTGCACGCGTGGAGGTCTGGGCGTCCATCCATTTATGGGCTGGTTGGCAATCGCAGTATAATGGTAAAACGCATAGAGAACGCTGCTGCCCATTCTCTAGTAAGTCCCTTAGTCGCCTTCTACGACACCCACGGGAAGAAATGGGATGTTTTTTTTTACGTCCGGCACTACACGGAACAATAAAAAGTATCCTATATGTTAATCCAGATTATAAGCTATCTGTGTGCCAATTTTCATCCAAATCCGTTCAGCCGTTTTTGCGTGATTGAGTAACAAACATCTAAACAAACAAACTTTCATATTTATAATATTAGTAGGATGTATGTTCCCCGATTACTCGAAGACGCCTGAACTGATTTTGAAAATTAGTTTTTAATGCATAGGGTATGCTTCAGAGGTGAGTCCATATTTTTTTTTAAAAACTTTGCTTTGGACGTTTTTGCGTAAGCCTCGATAATACGTTTTTAATCCAATTTATGTATTTTGATGTCATTTTGCTGCTTACTGACACTGTTGGTTACATAGCAAGTAGTGGTATACGAATTGGTGTGGGGTAGTTACCATAGCTAAAAAGTGAAAAATAACTTTCATTTCGGATGTCGGTGACGAAAATTAAACAAAAAAAAAAAAACGTTTGTCAAACAAGCTTTTATTTAAATGCGCTAAAAATAATAAAATCAACATTTCCTTTAAACTTATTACTATTAGTATCAACTTATAACGTCATTACATAATTTATCTATACTACTAATAAAGAGGAAAGATTTGATTGTTTGTTTGCATTGAATAGGCTCCGAAACTACTGAACCGATTTGAAAATTATTTCACTGTTGGGAAGCTACACTGTCCCTGGGTAACATAGGCTATATTTTATCCCCGTATTCCCACGGGAACGGGGACTACGCGGTTGAAACCGAGGAGCGCTGCTAGTATGATATAAAAGCTTGTCGCCAAATTTAAGTACTCGTATTACTTCGTTTTTTTTTAACTTTATTGTTATTTTTCGAGTTATTCTCAGCAAGCCCTTTCATTTGATACCCATATTGTAGATGTGCATTAAAAAATAATAGTCCGCTATCTTAGGTGTTCCGCCATGTTGGATTTAGAATGACGTCCCATAGCTGACCATGCATTGTCATCTAAATTAAACGTGTATACAAAATTTCGGCTCAATCGGTTGAAGATATCTGCTTCAAAATTGAGTTGCAAGATTCTATCCGAACAAACATAGTTACATAAATAAACATTGCAAGTTAAATGAACGCTTGTAAAAACCCAAATACATATCCAAAGACACGGAAATCGGTTGTTTTTTTTTTTGCAAGAATTTTTTTTGGCAGGTCGAAACGTAGGTTTCTGCTAAATCCTTTGTAACTCACCTACCCTTATAGACGCAGCTTCCCAAGATTATATTTCCTAAGGATTGCGGAAGACAGAGACGCTGTTTGTAGATAAGATGTAATGGTCCTTGCTTATGGCATTAGGGACCAGTTCTTGCTACAAACTCAGCAAGTATCCAAGAAATGTCAGGATATGCCTCAGTGACAGATCGTTATAGCTCTTAATACGGGTAGCTTGTCCTGTGGTTGTGGTAGTTCAATTTTATCTTTTCTTCCTTGGTTTTATATGATAGGGTGTTGACAATGCATCAATTCTGTTTGTTAGTTGTCTGGTATTTTTGCTGAACTGTATTTGGCGCAGCCGTGAGGTACACTTTCGGGCTAATTACTTACATCGCTCTTTACACTTTTATTTGTTTTTTTTCTTGATTTATAGCTCAATTTGACGTGTTATGTGCTAATGTTGTTTTATTAAATTGGAATACTTTATCTACGTACTCACGGCTACACAAAGCTATACATTTCCAATGTAATCTGATCTTGCATTGTATAGGATTTCCGAACAGAGCGAGATCAGCGTAAACCACACACTACTAGTACATTAAAATAAAGAAAGAAAATACATTTTTATTACAGGTTCTATTCTGAGATATGTCTGTAGGTACAGTCGAACAAATTATTTGGTATACAGGCGGTTAACTTTATGTTGAAGCAACTTATAAACAATGCTGTATTCACAACATTCCTGTGGTCGTGTTGAATAGACAATTCTTTGCTTTTTTTTTAAAGTAGGTATTTAAAATTGAATACTGCAGTGGAAAAATGGAAGAACTGTAAATTTTTGCCTATAGCTATACCAATTTGCTTTTTTAGTGTACTATCGATTTGGAAGAGTGCCTCCGTGCCTCTGAAAACACGTTATGTCGTTAGTTCCGGCTGTCATTTATAGATCTTTGACAGTCGTTACGGGTTGTCAGAAATCCGAAAGTCTGACAACCAGTCTTACCAAGAGGTATCGTATTAACCAGTAACTGGATTGTGGAGGTCAGATAGGCAGTCGGTCCCTGTAAAATACTGGTATTCAGCTGCATCCAGTTAGACTGGAAGCTGACTAGGCAGGCAGAATCTACGTTTTCCTTCACCGTAAAACCGTACAAAACCCGTAACACAATCTTGTTCCGCTATCGCACATAAGATCCGTTATTTACTTAACTTTCTAAACACATATATCAGTTACATATAATTTGTAATGCTTTCTGCCTTCGTAATTATTATGTATGATAATTGATGTAAACAATAGCTTTGTTTGTAACGGAAAATTTACTTTGTTTCGTAGGCAATAGAGTTGGAATTTGAATGTAGGTGATAACGTTACATAGTATACATAATTTTAGTATGTAATGTTATATGGTCTAGTTTGCAAGTAATACCATATAATTACAATTAATAATGGTTCTTTAAAGTTTTTGTTTACTGTTACCGTAATAAACTACCAAGCTTCGTTCATCAATAGAAAGATTTGAAAATAAATGCGATGCAGAGACTCCACCACATCAAGCTACCTCAATCTGCCAAAAATGGTCTACGCTCTAGTGACGTGATTTGTTGATGAAAAAATAGTAAACCATGGTCACCCAATCAAAACTTTCGCAAATGCCCGATCGATGAAAAATGTATTTACAAAGGCAAGTGGCAATAATATTCTGTAGATTTGGTTTACCCAAGTGAACTGCTTTTTTCTTTCACACTGGCGTTATCATCACCATTATTGACAGCCTTGGAGCACTGGTGACACAGTGGTAACGGCCTCGACTTAGGTACCTACGAGTTGTTGGTCGTGAGTTCGATCCTTGACAAGCGCTTTACTTTGTGTCAATAATTTCATCAAAACGGTGAAGGAAACATCGTGAGAAAACCGGCATGTCCTAGAACCAAAAAACCGAAGACATGTGACATCTACCAACCCGCACTGGGCCCGCGTGGTGGATTACGGGAGGAAATATATGTCCCAGCAGTGGGCTAGTTATGCTTATGCTATTGGCAACCTTATTCTACTCGCTGCTGAGTACACACCTTGTGCCGCATGCCTTTGCTTGCTGCCTGCCGTTCAAATTTACAAAAGAAGACGAAATTCCTTGATCCTGCCAGGGGTGCCGGTTATTCGAAAGATACCGTGGCCCCTGGCACACAGTCAAATGAAGGAACACGGGTGGGTTTTATTCAGTAAAAGTCTGACACGAAGAGCGGCAGAACTTATTTTATGATTTTGGAACCCTCAAAGGAAAAATCCATGTAGCAACCAACACTCCCACAGTCTCTCAGCACCCATTCAGAGCTCCACCCTCACTAAAACCAACCCGGTGGTCAAGGGCAGGACAAGGAGCACCGCGTCCTCTTTATAGACAACCTCGAAACTCGAAACGTCGTCTAAGCAACGTATGTTAGGACAAATCCCTGAAGAGCCTGTTAAGAGGCTACCCCTTAAAATCGCTATGCACGGCAAAATTCTGTTTTTAAATCATGTTTTTTTTTACAGAATTAGCAACGACAACGGTTGGGACGGCCACGGAAGCTGACACGACGGCATGGCCCGGCTCCGTAGCTCCTCTCGACACCCTGACAGTGGCGTGCGAGAAGGACAGCATGCATGTCACCGTCTCACTCGCAAGCACACATGGCAGAAATAGGTGAGAGATGGAGAATTTACACTTTCGTCCTTAATTCTTTTGCCTTTAGGAAGAATATTACAACATAACGTCAATACTATGCAAGTTGGTTATATATGCCATCTATACAGGGTGGTAGAAACATCAACGCGCAATCTGAAACTATGAATTTAGCACGTGATTCCAGAACCCTAGCTCATAATTATTTCATCGATTATTAAAAAATCTCCGTGTGGTGCCGGACGCCGGACGTAAAAGAATAGAACATTCCATTTCTTCCCGTGGGTGTCATAGAAGGCGACTAAGGGACTTACTAGAGAATGGGTGGTAGCGTTCTCTATGCATTTTACCACCATACTGCGATCGCCAACCCGCCTGCCAAGCGTGGCAATTATGGTAAACCGTCTCCCCCCTTATGGTCGAGGCCTATGTCCAGCAGTGGACGTCTTTCGCCTGAAATGATGAACCACCACAGTGTTGACATAATTTTTTTTTTTTTTTGGGATTTGGCTTCGCACTGTTTGTGCATTTAGCCAGTGTCAAGTAATTTTATTTTTCAATCTAGTAAATGGCCCGATATCAGGGCACGAAATTACAAGAAAGTCATAGTCAGTCATGTCAAAGTTAAGTCAAAGTTATTGTATAGGTAGCGGTATTAACTTTACAACAACCTATTAGGAGTTTTTGGGAGGAACACGAAAAGTCCACGTTACTCACTTATTTTCACCTTCACTACACTTGTGCACTTACACGTAACTAAATTGAATAATTCACTACCAAAATTATACAATTTAATTCGCAATTACACGAAATTTCATGAAAATTAAAATTCGTCTGACATGTTCCAACGCGTTCCCGCCAACAAAATAAAACAAAACAAAACAGAACGTCCACATTATAAAAAGTCTGACAAAAATGTCGTTTGAAAAAAGAAACGGGTACTGATATGATGAAAAACCCGAAGTATCCGATTAAAGTAACTTTAAAAAAAAATGATGCCAGAAACAGGTACCTATGGCGGTAAAGTGGTAATTACCCAAACTGGAAAAATACTAGGTACTTATTATAATAATTCTAAACACTTAAAATGTTAATTTTAGTATAACTTTTTCATGCTTTCAACAAACTAACCTTGATATCAGTAATTATTCTGAAACACAAGTCATCATCACTGCTCACTACATTTTACATAATTAGACGTAGACAACAGATAAATAAAAGACATCCAACACACAAATTGTAAAAACCCACCTTTTACACAATATTATGAACTAATTTGAAGATATTAGGAAACTAGACAAGAATAGAATGACATTAGACAAAAGATAGCGGATCACAATAGATATTTTTACAGTTTGAAATATTGTATGGAACATAATTGAGCATGTTATTCTTATGTATGTGTATTCTTTGGATAGTACCAAGGCTTTGACATAATATAGTACCGTTACCGGAATATTTACAGCTTTTCTTAAAATTTAGCTCATTAGGGGTCATCCTAATGGGCTAAATTTAATGGAGATTACTAGAGGCCTATCGCATCCAAGATATAAATAAATATCCTGGATGCGATAGATTTCTAGTAATCTACCTACCGTTCTGGCCTGAACAGCAGGCTTAGCACGAGCACCGATTTGTCGACGAAAGAATAGACATGACTATTTTCTAAATGATATACAATAGCTATGGATAGCTATGTTTTTCTATTAATTATCACAGTTATGCGTTCTAAACGAATCATGATTTTGTAGATAATCGTATATACTTTGTGGCCGTCGAGTAGAAAGTTTGTTGTCAGTATGATTTTGACAGTTTGGGAAGAAATATTCTTCTGAAATAGTCTACATTTACCTAGACAAAGATCGTTAGAAACGAAAGACAAAATTACAGATTGTGGAAGGATATCTACGGTGCGATGTCAAAAATGGAGCAACGAAGTGTCACTTTGCATTGAAAAAGCACTGTCGATTCTTCCTCGGCCTCGGGAAATGAGCCAATGCGACGAGCTGACAAAAAATGTTTAAAAGATACGTTTCATAAGTGCTCATGTAGGATTATCTCAAATCGAATCGAAATAATATTAATACTGAAGAGTTCGAAACCGCTAATCTACTCGAATTTGTTAGATTAATTTTGATAAACTAATTTTTGAGAAAGGCTATAGGACCCTTAGAAGTATATAAATTATAATTTACATAAATAACGAATGCTGAGCGAAAACGAAGTAATATTACGGGTGTCGCGATGGTAGTTCCAGAGTTTTCATCCTACATACAAACTTACAAAAAATCTTTTACCACTATAGAATATTGGTTGTTTCTCACTCATAGCAATTAAAGTAGTTTTTTTTTTTTGAGAACCTAGCTTCTGACTTTTCATAATAAATGTATATGTATGTAGAATAAGGAAAACATTTTTTTTTTAAGTAATTCATCTTCCTAATCGTATATAAACTCTTATCTTCCTCTCTCTCCCACAGTGTCTACGACTCGTTCAACGGCATCGTGTACCCAGCTGGCCTGGGCAGCAACTCTTCGTGTCTTCGAGAGTACGTTTCGGAACGAGGGGACTTGCAGTACACCCTGCCGCTAAGAGGGTGTAATACTATGTCCAATGATAATGTGAGTACCTTTTATAATTAACTAGCTTTCGAACAGAGGATAGAGAGGAAATAAGATTATAAATTCAGAAAATGATCCCGCGGGAACGTATTACCGGGATAGAAAGTATCCTATGATTTAATCCAGGTTATAATTTATCTGTGTGATAAATTGCATCCGAATCCGTTCCGCCGTTTATGCGTTATTTAGTCACAAACATTCAAAATCAAAATCAAAAGTCATTTATTCAAACTAGGCTGAGAGTCAGCACTTTTTGAACGTCAAAATTACATAAGACAGTCCCCCAAAAACGCCCACCCTTCACCACTTCTTAGTGCTTTAGCTGAGAAGAAGAAGTGGCGCAACAAACTCCCCAGCAGCACAGCTGTCTGTTAAGTTGGAAGAACCGAATTCATCCGACCGTCTTCACAAACTTTCTGGGATATAGTTGGATTTTCGGATGATTATCTTAAATTGACTGTCTTTATGGTCTAGTAGTGGATTATTCCCAGGAGCTCCAAATCTTCGCAAGCACGACAGCTGAACGCAGGACCACACCATCATCATCGTCTGCTTAGCCTTTTTCCCAACAATTTTTGGTGTCAGCATCCAGTCTAACCGGATGCAGCTGAATACCATTATTTTACGTGGAGCTCAACGTAAAATAATGCTTTCTATCACAGGTCAGATGACCGGCACAACCCAGTTACTGGGTAACATGGTACCCCTTGCCACAACTGGCTTCTGAAGACTCGTAACGACTGTCAAAGATTCACGACTGACAGAAAAAATAATAAGATAAATATGGTTACCCATTCACGGAACGACCGCAGCAAGCGAAGCTTAACCTGATCGATCGGTCTGTGCTGATGTTATCTATTGTCTAGGTATTTTAGACTAACATCCGAGTCCGAATTTGCTCCCGTTTGATGGCAATCGCTATATTTCCTACCCCAAATTATTGGGCGGTCCTTCTGTTTGGGAGGCTCATATAAACTAATTATTGGGACGCCTTTGCTCATATTTTTTCCGAAAATGTTTTTTTAAAATTTTCGGAATAATATATCGACGGTCCCTACATAAAATCCCCTAACTACAAATGACAAATTTTACAGGAGAGCGCTTCAAAGTTTCAAACAAACGTATAACATGTTCTAGTTAATGTAATGTCGTGATGGATTTAAAGTGCATTTTGCCATCTTAGACTTATACTTTGTTAAACTAAACGATAGTATAGGCTGGCCTGAAGGTCACGGAACCAAAACATGCAAATCACGTATCTACCACTTAGGGGATTGTATGTAGGGACCGTCGATATTTTATTCCGAAAATAAGTTAAAATCCATACTTATTACCATTATTTTTTTTTTGGGTGGGAAATCATCAAATAACTTCTCCCGCTCTGGGTGGAGCAGGAGGGCGTGTCAGACTTTTACTGACTAAAACCCTCCCGTGTTCCCTCAGTAGCCCGTATGCCAGGGGCTGTGGTATCTCTTTCGAACAAACCCGCACCCCTGGCAGGCATCGGCCCTTGCGGGCCCCATCATTTTGTGCTGACATCTCTTTGAGGCGCGCGTGGAACACAACGCGCCGTCGACTTGGGCTTGGTCCTTACCGGACAGCGAGCTACCCATTACTCGCCGTCCGCAAGCCCATGCCTACGGTGGCCGGAAATCGGCCTGGGATTCCCGACGCCCAATACTTATTACTTGGATGGATATGGATTTTAACTTATTTTCGGAATAAAATATGAGCACAAACGTCCCAATAATTGGCTAGGACTAATCTTCTAGTTAGTCAACGTACTTCCCAAGCTATTACCTTTTCCAGTACTCACTTAATTTGCATACACGTAGAGTCAACAAAACAGTTTGGTAGACAGACATAAAATAAAAATTTTAGGACTTCGTCCTGGCGTCCGTCATCTGTTATTTGAGAACGCCTGATTGTCAGTGGTCACCAGTACCAATGGGCATCAGCAATACCAGCAGGCTTAGCACGAGCACCGATTTTTCGATGGAAGAATAGACATGACTATGAAATATAAATAGTTTCCAAAGCCAATTTTACCTGCGATACTTACTTCAGGTTCACAGGCTACCAGCCAATTGAAACGAATCTTACCAACAGCTAGGTTCTAGAGTATTATTTTCCACTGACCCAAGAACTAGACAATTATTCAGTTATTAACTTATTTAAAAACTTTGCTTAAAGTTGTTTAAACGTCAAAAATCATTACGAAATATTATCGTTTAGGTAGTCTTTATCTTGGAGTTCGAGGTTCGAATTCCAGAGTGAAGGCTATGTAGAGAGTTCGTTTCAGGTGTGGTTTTGTTTGTGAGTGTGCATTTTTGACTCATCTCTTTTGCTGACTGTACACATAGACACTTGCGAGCCTGTAATTCGCCTCGCTAGACCATTGTTCTGTCTGTATCACACCTACCTGCTAGGTTCTAAAGTGCATCCTACACAGACCTTTTTTTTTTTTTTTTTTTTTTTTTTGGGTGGTAAATCATCAAATGACTTCTCCTGCTGAGTAGAGCAGGAGGGCGTGTCAGACTTTTACTGACTAAAACCCACCCGTGTTCCCTCAGTAGCCCGTATGCCAGGGGCCGTGGTATCTCTTTCGAACAAACCCGCACCCCTGGCAGGCATCGGCCCTTGCGGACCCCACCAGTGGTTGCTGACATCTTTGACGGCGCGCGTGAGGAACACAACGCGCCGTCCCGTCTACCACTTTTCGGCCGCAGAGGATAGGGAGAGCGGCTGACGCTATACCGACACTCCTCTTCCCCTGCGGCCCCACCGCGTCCGCCATCAAACGGTGGCGGCCCCGTCCAGGCCACGGAAGGGAAGAGCGCTGCTCAGAAGCACCGGCACTCCTCCTCTACCGCAGCCTGTAACCCTCAGCCGCGATGCCTCCCATTCGACATCGCGGCCCACCTCAGTTGCGGTGCACCTCACCGCAACCTACTTTTTGGCCGCTACGTCAATGGCTTGAAGGCAAAAGCCCTGACGAGCGGCCCCACCGTTGGGTTCCTCTTGGCTTCACCGTGGATGGGAGACCACGGTTACTAAGCCCCCCCGCAACGACAATGCGGGTACCCACTCGGGGGGGTACACAGACCTTGGTTATACAATTATTAATGTTGTGTGATGTCTTTGTGCGAATAAAAATATATTGTGGCTACCGGTTTATTGTTTTAGTAGTAGGTAGTAAATTAATATGCTTTGTGTCTATGAATGATGATGCTAAAGGTGAATCTAGTTGTCATTTTTGCCATACAAACTTCGGGAGTGTTTTACTCCACTGTTCGACAATATATATCAAAAATTAAACATGAAATGGTTTTATCTCATTATTAATATTGTCTATATGGAAACATAATACAAAAATAAACAGCCATTAAAAAATTAGGAGCCAACAAAGATTCGTTTGTCTTGCTAATTTAACCTAACTTTGTTTGGGCATTTTTAAGTAAAAAAAAAGAAGTGTAAAATCTCCAAAACCAAGTCGGTAATTATCGAAAAGTTCAATAAACTTTATTGATCATGGATTTATGCAGTGGTTTTTTCATAAAACCCGATCTTCCGAAGTACTTTTCTTAATTTTTTACGCGCTTGTTTTACTATAACTGATCCTGCAGCTCACTCAATATATTTTGCGTGTAGACTAGCGTCTAACTGCTCATCACGGGGACTACCTCTGTGGGACATAAAGCCTGGTGAGAGCGTACTTTTCAGCCAGTTCCACCAGTAAGTTCGAGCCCGCGACTAGGTTTCCCTTAAGAATTTATAATAGAATAAAGCAGAATCTGCGGTAAGCACAAAACCAATCGAAATAGCGGAATTTTGGGGGCCTTATGTCCAGCAGTGAATGACTTTCATCTGAAATAATCATGATCAATAGAATAAAAACCACATTACCGAAAACGCTCGCCAGTTGCGCATGCGACCATTAGACCATAATATCAGTACTTAATTCACCAGTCTAGCCAAAAAAGATATAATTTCAACATAAATGCAAATAATGAAAGTAGTAGGTGTCTATTTCGTCTATCACACACGTAACATCAATTTTTACTTCAAATACAACCAAAAAATATTTCAAAACCCACTCAAAAGAACCAAATCATTCAATTAGCACTATTTTGCTCAATATCCGTGCCTCTTTAAGGCTCCGCTCCACAGTAGCCCACGGCTAAGATACACACGTGTGAGAACTCTTTGATCGAGCTGTACAGTAGCCCTCACTAATGGAGCCCCAATCTCAAAAAGCAATAGATTGACACTTCGCTTTAACTTACGACCTTCTTATAATAAGCAATTTCTATAGGCTATAATACTATATACACACACACTCTCATACGTTTACGAATGAATGTATTTCCTAAATTCAACCGTTAAAGCAAATGGCATGATAGCTGAGCGGTTACTGCACTTGATTATCGCGTTTAGCGCAGCGAGTCGCGGTTTCGAATCCCACTCGCTGTGTGATAGCCTTTTTATTGTTTTAAAAATCACTTTTGAGTATAGTTTCTTGTTCTGTTCTTCTTATTCACTAAACTCGTAAAACTTTATCATTATACCCACAGAAACCTAAATAAATTTAAATGATTTACGACTCATTCACCGCGACTTATAGAACGGTGTTGGTTGATAATTGTGTGCTAGTGACGTGTGTTTCATCTATTAGCGTCCTTCTAATTCATTTTAAAATGTAAGCAAATTTAAATATAGAAATGAAAGCGAATATTATTGCGCTGCATAAAAGTGGACTTAATACCTATATCACAAATACCTATGTGATGAAACCGGACTGAGTGTGAGTATTATGATTTAAATATAAATATTAAACATTTATTTAATTAAAGTGTAACTGCTGATCCTTGTAGTTATTTTTAAACGTTTTATAAATATCACAATGTCTAAATAGAATAAAAATATAAAATTTCAATGTAAATTTATTTCCTAGATTATAGAACGATGAAAATAACAATAAACTTAATATCTATGTGAAATTGCCCTTTTAAATAATTTTGTTTCTAAATAGTAGGTAATACATAAAGTGTGTATTTTGCTTAGTAGCCTAACAGTACCCCTTTTTTGTTTTAGTGAAATACTGTGAGTCGGTGGGTGAAAAGATATGAGGAAGGCGGTAGCCTTGCCCGTGGAAAGCAAAGTGGAAGACCCCAGCTCCTATAACAGGCACACGTTCAGCGAATATGAAACAAGTGGTTTCAAAACGACAAGACATTTTGCCGAATTATTCGAGACATCTTTACGAACCGTGCGCCGTGCACTCCACGCAGAAGGTTCATGGCAAACAAGGCATCATGGAAAACCAGCTCGAGAATCAGCTTAAAAAACATAGTTAACGGAAAAAACATTAACATTAAGTTATAAATTACAAATATTTATTTATTTTAGTAATATTCAAATAATATTTTGTTTTATCCGTAATCTGGATTATTTTGAGGTTTAGTTTCAATCTTCTTTTCGGAATGAAAATGAACACTTAAGCTATAACCTCTTTAAGTCCTATTAAATACGATTTGTTAACTTTGAGGTTTGAGTTAAAACGAACTCACTCGCAGTAGAATAAAAGTAGTACTACTGAGTCATTTAATTGTATTGTGACAACTTGTCTGCATTTGTTACTTTTACGTGGGTAGATTTTTGTAGAATATTGTGATTTATTTAGAGTATACCGACACACAGTAGTAATCAGCACAATATTATTATATTACTAAGATACAATAGCCTGATTATCATAGTTCACCAACTAGCTTATTTACTTCAATAAATTGTTCTTATTATTAATTAGAAAATAAACTGTTTTAACAAGAAGTTATTATTAGTTATTTTTATACATTCTTCATGAAGTTATAACGAATAAACATTTTGTAATCATTTATTATTGTTAAACCTTTATTTAAATAACAATACGAGTAATAAAACAAATTTGTTACATTATTATTCTGGTATATTAATAAATCGAATAATAAAAGAACAGATGAAGATGATTGTTGAAAAGAAAAATTAAAGCTTCATCGCGAGATTTGAACCCAGACCTATGAGTTTCTTAATCCAAGACGATACGCTGCACGCTACCGGAACTCAAATTATAAAAGTAAATTTTAGCAATGGTATGAACCGACCAAGGTCATGTCTGTCGTCGCCGACGCACAGAGCGTAATTTTCGTAATCTAGCTGGCCAGAATCTCATTTAACTACGTACTTACAGAAAAAAACCAGTTGCACATTCTTGAAGTAGTTGAACCACACTTCCAAGAAATAGAATTTATTTTACAAAGAATCACGCCAAACAATAGAAAAAAGGATCAGAACAACTGACTACCTGTTCGTTCCAGATCGGGTTTACCGAGGGACCGCGTCATTCGTCTGAATTCATTCGATGAATACGCTCGTGTTTCAGTTGCTAGTAGTTGTTGTGTGTTGTTATTGTGTTCTTGTGGGCTTAGAGGTAAGTTTGCAATGTCTTTTACTTTCCTTTGTTATTTAATATAACTGCAAGCACCATTACAATTTATCATGTTTATTTTTTACTACAATAATTCTCTCAATCACTTTGTACTTGAGTTTTAATACATTATATCGCATTATACAGTTCTCAAATTGTATTTTTCTGAAAGTATTACTTGTTAGCTCTATTACGTATGTCAGTTTGTTTGCGAATGATTGCGACACTCATAGAAGTTTTTCTTAATTTTAGGATGGCTTCGCAAATTTCGCGTCGAAAATGTTTCGATGTTGGGTTTGCTAACGCAAAACAAAACAGAATAGATGCTTTGCTATATCTTATATTGCAAGAGCTGGGAGATCCTTCCCTTTCGGAAGACATTTTGAAGAGTTTGAAAGTCACAATTCGAAGTGTTTGCCAAAAAATAGAACAAAAATGGTCGAAATCGGGAAGACATCGGGAACGATTTTTGAACGCAAATTAATCGTGGTTGGAAGAAATTATATCACTGCCCGGTATAGTGACAAGCGCTGTCGTAAGCGTTTCACTTCCTACAACAAGTAATCGGGCTGGAAGACCACAAAAAGATTTCGCAAGCTGCAGCAATAGAACAAAAAGGCGGCGCATCCAACAAATGCTCGATACATCGAGTCAGGAAGAAATATCGATGGCATCTGAAGCTACGCTACGAAAGGAAGGAAAAAGAGATTCAGCAGCTATTGTTAAAGAGCTCTGTCTCTTTTCACCCAGAAGAGGTACTTCTATAAAGAAAGAAAGCACGAAAATCTATTGAAAGCCGTAACAAAGGTGGACTGTCAGTAGATCAAGCTCTAGCATAAATGGTCGATGCGAATCTAACGACTCATCAATATAGTGTGATACGCCAGCAAGCAAAGAACGTTGACAGCAATCTTTATCCACCGTATTATAAAGTAAAAGAAGCAAAACAGCCATAGCTGTTTGCCACATATATTTCGGTCACATATATGTCGTCAGGGGCTACCCTGTAGTATGCTAATACTACCCTGACGACATATATGTGACCGATTCGCACGCTGAAATTAAACTGCAGTCTTTAATAGATCATACAGTAAAAAGATTGTGCAAAGCTCAAGAAGAGGTCCTAAGTACAGTAACTGATTTCAAAACGTTGAGTTTAATTGTCAAATGGGGTTGTGATGGAGCAGAGCAAACTCGGTATAAACAGAAATTTTCAGAAGAACAATGCAGTGATGAAAGCTTATTTAGCATATCAATGGTGCCTATTCAAATGTACTCAGAAAATGACCAAAGCATTAAACAAATCGTATGGCAAAATGTTTCCCCATCTTCTACAAAATATTGTCGACCCATCAAATTCGTATTTGCCAAGGAAACAGCAGATCTTATCAAAAGTGAAGTGGATAAAATAAAACAGCAAGCAAGATCACTGGCACCCACTAAAATCATTGTAAAGGACACAGAAGTCTTAGTCAAGCCAACAATGATTTTGTGCATGATCGATGGCAAAATTTGTAATGCCTTAGCTGCATGTACATCCACACAGAGCTGTTATTTGTGTGGTGCTAAGCCCAGTGAAATGAACGACGAAAGGCTTATCGTGGAAAAGGCTGTAAACAGCAACTTTATTTCCTTGGGCCTCTCACCTCTGCACGCTTGGATTAGATTTTTTGAATGCATTTTACATATATCTTATCGTTTAGATATAAAATCTTGGCAGGCTCGAGGGGTTGAGAATAAAGCCAAAGTAGCGGAAAAGAAGAAGCTTGTACAGGAGAAGTTCAGAAGTGAGCTAGGTTTATTGGTGGATATGCCTAAGCAGCAAACAGGAAACACAAATGACGGGAATACGGCCCGCAAGTTTTTCCGGAACTCTGAAAAGTCCGCCGAAATTACGGGAGTTACTGTTGAGCTGATTAAACGCTTCCATGTCATACTAGAGTGTATCAACAGTGGATTTCCAGTCAACCTCGAAAAATTTGAAGAATATACGAAAGTGACGCGAAAATTATACTTTAAAGAATATCCATGGTACTCGATGCCTGCAAGTGTACACAAAATACTTTTTCATGGAAAAGACATCATAGCTTCTTGTGTCCTTCCAATTGGTCAGCTTTCCGAAGAAGCACAGGAAGCTAGAAATAAGGACAACAGAAAATTCAGAGAATTGTTCACAAGAAAGACGTCTAGAGTTGACACAAACACAGATCTAATTCATCGATTGTTAATAACATCAGATCCATACATAGCAAGCTTACATGCTCCTCCAAAAACTAAGCGTAGACAAATAACTCCTGAGGTAAGCCAACTTCTACAAATAAGACCACCAGGAATTGAATTTGATGATATCCAGTCAGAAGAAAGTGATGTCGAGCATGATGATAGCGATTCTGACTGAGACTTTCTGTATATGTCTATGTTATATATATTTTTTCCGTAATCCGGAATATGTACTTTGTTTTAGTTTGTGTTTTCTACTTATTTGTTTTTAAACTTTTGTATTTTAAATATAATTGTAATATTTTGAATGTAAATATTTTTATATGTACCTACTTTATGTCGAAATATATGTTTTAAACCTTGACAGAGCCTTTAAATTACTATTATAATATTTTAGAGCATATTTTACTCATAGTACAAGGCCTAAATAAAATTGGCCAGCTAGATTGTGAAAATTACACACTGTGCGACGGTATGTATAAAATACAAAGAGTAACGCCAGTGTGTGAGTAGAGCGGTGAGTTTTGTGTTAATACATCACTTATACACACAGCTGTAGGTACGGCCTGGACCGCCACTTCATAGCAATATAGCCCTTAGTATGCGACTGCATTAGTGAATCTTGATTGTACATTAAAAGAAATAAAAGAGTTTAAATTTTTCAAGTTTCCATTTGATTTTCTCAGTTGAGGTTCTAAATTCAAATCACATTAAGAGGGCTATTGCAAATGGAAGTGCTCAATTTTAGTAAAATTATACGGCGCGTGGTAGCCGATCGCGGGTGTGTGTCTAGTGTGAAGTACGCTACGCACATATGCTATCCGCTATGCGTTGGACGCCCAGGAACAAACCTGCGCAGACTAAAAGCTAAATCCCGCGCGTTCCGAGTTTTATTACTGATTTACAGCGTTGCAATCAACAATTGCTTAAACATATTAGTTTTAGTTTTAAATAAACAATTTTATTTTTTCTAGTAAGCTGACTTAGTAACCTTAGTTATAAAATACATTTTGTTTGAATTTCGATTAAACATATACAGATAGAAAATTTAATTTCAGACGAAAAATTATCATAAATTCTGTGTTTTATGGAATTATTTTTGGTGAATAACTGTATGAAACATAAAAAAAAATTATTTGAGCATTCCAAAGAACAAGGTATAGTCCTACCATGGACATATCTACTACTACAATTATATGTTCCATGTAATAAAGCATCTAAAGATGCCCAAAAGTACAATTTTATGAAACATCATTTGCCGAGACAAGGATTTTACTGTCTTATAAAACAAATTAAAATATTTGTTTAGAACACTCCCTAGACCAATACTGAAATGTTTCTAGGACATATTTTTGTTTTGAATCTTTGGCTATATCTAAACCATAATCACTCATCAAATATCGAGTAAAACGTTCAAATTCAAGCAAAAATGTGATAGCGCCCTTAATGTCCATAGCATAAGCATCCCTTGCTGGGACACAGGCCTTCTCTCTGTGAGAGTGAGCGGGCCGTAATCCACCACGCAAGCCCAATGCAGGTTGGTAGATGTCACATGTCTTCGATTTTTTGGGTCTAGGAAATGCCGGTTTCCTCCGGTATTCCTTCACCGTTTTGAGAGCAGTGGTGATGAAATTTATTAGACAAAGTAAAGCGCCTGTCGTGGGTACGAACCTACGACCTACAACTTCGAAGTTGCGGCCGTTACCACTGGGCCAACACTGCTCGCAGTAATGTGCAGTGGGTCATAATTAAATCCAGTAGGTACGATATTAAAGCCCGGGTTATATGAGTTGCTTTAGGTTACTTATTTATGGTTTGCATGACATATAATTTGACGTTTTTGAGGTTATGGAGTGTCTAGCCCGTTCTTCTCCATAGGTACCTACTACACTTTGGAATGGGCAACTAGCTTCATCTTTCTTTGCCTATTATTGGTTTAAATGCTTTTTTTATTTGGAGCGTGGGAAATCATCAAATGACTTCTCCCGCTCTGGGTGGAGCAGGAGGGTATGTCAGACTTTTACTGACTAAAACCCACCCTTGTTCCCTCAGTTGCCTGTGTGCCAGGGGCGACGGTATCTCTTTCGAGCAACCCGCACCCCTGGCAGGCATCGGCCCTTGCGGACCCCACCAGTTATTGCTGACATCTCTGACGGCGCCCGTGGAACACAACGCGCCGTCCCGCCTACCACTTTTCGGCCGCAGGGGATAAGGAGAGCGGCCAACGCTATACCGACACTCCTCTTCCCCTGCGGCTCCACCGCGTCCGCCATCAAACGGTGGCGGCCCCGTCCAGGCCACGGAAGGGAAGAGCGCTGCTCAGAAGCACCGGCACTCCTCCTCTGCTGCAGCCCGTAACCCTCAGCCGCGATGCCTCCCATTCGACATCGCGGCCCACCTCAGTTGCGGTGCACCTGGCTGAACGGTCTACCCATCTTGGATATGCAATATTACATAAAATAAATTAAGTTTACATTTGAAAAAAACGTTCTTTTTTTCAAAAATGTCTTGTTCTTGTATTAAAATGATCGAATCAAAAGACTCAGTTATTAAATAGCACTACAAATCGGTATCCACAGATGCGTTTCCTGATCAATTTGCTTACATTTTTGTCAGATTTGACCGTACATGGCAGTGGACGGTGGACTTTATATTGCTTAGTCACACGCGTTGCGTAACTTCAGGAAACGCGTTGAATGCGTGATAGGAATCTACACGTGCTGTGTGCCGTAGTGCATGAGAGTAACGGCATCTTAATAGTATGTTAGATTTCTTTTAATATCAGTTGCAACAATAACAGCTACAACATGACATCAGGCTACAAGTTACCTGATTCTTTGTTTTAAATTTGAATTTTTATAATTTATTTCAAGTTTACCATTTTTTTTTATTTCAATTTAATTTTAATTGAACTCTAATTTATTTCCATAGAAATATATCTATGTTTATTTCAATTTAATTTTAATTGAAATAAATTTTTTCAATTTATTTTTTATTACTTATTACTTTTCGTTTTATTTTTTCTGTTCCTTAAACACAATTATTGATCTTCTCACGACTAAAATATTTTTAAAGATAATGTAGGTAATACAAACAAAATACGGACATTTTAATAGTCTTAATTAAACGAATTTTAGTTTATTTATATTTAAATAACAGCTTCTTAGTGCCCTGGTACTGGTGACCGGTAGGCTAAAGCTGTGGCGAGGTAGTGCTTCCCTATCAAACCCATCCGTTCCACCTACTACGAATCTTGCACCTGGATATGAGTTGCCTTGGCTCACCTGGAAGTCTTTAAATAGACTCCGGGCTCAGGTAGGCCGAAGTAAAGAAAACCTGGCCAGGTGGAGATTCACAGATGACTCCGCTCTCGAGGCCTAGACAAAACACATTTCTGTTAGCGTTCACGCCAAATGCTACGCCAAAATGTATGAGAATGACATTACCTGCGGAATGGTTACGTCGTGTCCTTTCCGCAGGTAATGTCATTCCCATACATTTTGGCGTAGCGTTTGGCGTGAACGCTAACAGAAATGTATTTTGTCTCTAGGCCCTGGAGTGTAAATGTGGTGCTGTCCCACATACAATGGGGCACTTAATATCTTGTCCAGCGTATCCTGCTGTTTGCACGCTACAGGAGTCGATGGACGCTGCTGAAGGTGCCAAGCTCGTAGGCAAATTCTGGGCTGACTGTATATACATAGATTGCTATCGACACGCTAAGAAGAAGAGTCTTTTAAAGTCATAATATCATTCGATCAACATTATTTGCCCCACGGAACATAAATTACCATTACCATAGAAACAGCGGGCTTAGCATGACGCTTTGTATTTCTACGAAGAATAGACAGTTCCTTTTTCAATACAAAGTCACATTTCGTTCCTACATTTTAGTTATCGCACCGTAGATATCCTTCTACAATCTGACATTTAGTATTTCGTTTCTAACGATATTTGTCTAGGTCCTTATAAATGTAGACTATTTCAGAAGAATATTTCTTCCCAAACTGTCAAAATCTCACCCACAACAAACTTTCTACTCGACGGCCACAAAGTATATACGATTACCTACAAAATCATAATTCGTATAAAACGCATAACTGTGATAATGAATAGAAAAACATAGCTAGCTTCTCCTATTGTACATCATTTAGTAAATAGTCATGTCTATTCTTCCGTCGACAAATCGGTGCTCGTGCTAAGCCTGCAGGAAGTTATAAACTTATATGTAGATAGATAATAATTATCGTTCCACGTTTATTGATTCCTTGTGTGAGCGAATCACGAATTCACGACTCTTCTACAAGGACGTAATGTACCTACTTTGTACAGACAGCGAAACAGTTTAGTGAGCAGAGACCCAGAGGGCCAATTACGTACCACCCTAACAGTAGGAATGGCTTGAATTTTGACAGTGCAACAACATTAATTGCGTTATTTATTATTAATTTCTGAATTGTTATTTTGTTTTTGTTTAAATTACGGACTCTTTAAATGTGCACGTCTTTTTACTTGTTCTCACATTGATAATTTCAACATAAATGATGTAACCAACTTTTTGTAACAACATTTTGATACAAAAGAGTGTCCTTGATGTTTCTAGCAGTACCTACTACGCTTTGGAATGGGCTTAAAGCTTTGTCTTTCTGACTGATCGACCGCTTGACCATTCAAAAGTGGCTGTTATTGGTTTATTAAAACTAGCAGCGCTCCGCGGTTTCACCCGCGTAGTTCCCGTTCCCGTAGGAATACAGGGATAAAATATAGCCTATGTCGCCCGGGGATAGTGTAGCTTTCCAACAGTGAAATAATTTTTAGTACTTAGTACTTGTCAATGTCATCAGTGGCTAACCGTGTCTAAACTTAACCGCTGAAATAAAATAAAAGTCTAGTTTAAAAAATATGATTGACGTGTAAAAGTATTTGTACAAACCTACTTACAGAAATAAAATCATTTATCATTTACCATTGAAATGAGAATTGAAATGAAATGTTTATTTATGTAAGTAGATCTTATAGGACACTTTTACATGTCAATATTTTGTTGGTCAATAAATTTAAAACTAGATGGCGACCTGAATATTTCTAACGTGTTAAAAATACATTAAATTCCCATTTTATCGGTGGCATCAATGCGTCTAATTAAATGCAATGCTAGATTAAACGAAGAATGTACCTGCATCCTGCATACAAATCAATTTCACGCAATGTATCTATATGACATCATTGATTAGTCAGCGAAACAGTGAGGTAATCCCACGACTGTGTAAGGCTTTTAACATAATCAAGTTATCAAGTTATATCTTTAATGAAAATAATTGCTACCTATATATAGCAAGCTACCCTTATCACAGTTCGTCCGTGGATGGGTAATCTTTACATAACTATACCCCTCCGTGCCTCGGAAAACACGTTAAGCCGTTGATCCCGGCTGTCTCTACTGTAGAACAGAAATCGCATGTCTACATTTCTTGGTGAAAAACTGTCAACTGTCTATACGGAAACGTCATTTTTGTCTATTCTTCCGACGACAAAACGCTTGTCTACGGTTCTCGTGCTAAGCCTGCAGAAGCCCAAGTCTGACCACGAGTCTTACCAAGAGTATCGCGTTAACTAGTAACTGGGTTGTGGAGGTCTGATAGGTAGTCGCTCCATGTAAAATACTGGTATTCAGCTGTATCCGGTTAGACTGGAAGCCAACCCCAACATGGTTGGGAAAAGGATAATAACATATTATAAATTAAAGTCGCTTTTCATGTCCGTCAGTGCAGCAGCAGTGGTGACCCAGTGGTTTCGGGCCTGACTTAAGAGACAAGTTGTGTCGTGGGTTCAAACCCAGACTTGGCTTAACCTGATAGTTGGACGCCTGTGGCTATTATTACTTTTTTTTGGGTGGGTAATCATCATGGGGCCACGGTAAATCTTTCGATCAAATCCGCGACCCTGGCAGGCATCGGCCCCTACAAAGCGACAAGCCCTTCAACTTCAATTTCTCAATTCACAAACTGAGCATGCATGTGTGCATATTTTGTTAAAAAGGACATGACATGCCACAGTCAATATTTAAACTAAAATACAATACAAGTATCAAGAAGAATAAATATCGTTTGATCCTAAATACACATAACAAATCTATTTTTTGGAATATAAACGTTATGTTGATTTAAACATTTATCTATCAGTCACAAAACAAAGGAGGGTGAGAAAAACCAATGTTTACATTGTTTTTACTTGTGTTTATTTAGGTAAGGAGGGACCTACCTACCTACCTTGAACGATCACCATCTGTTAAGCCTCTTCCCAGCTTTGTTGGGGTCGGCTTCCAGTCTAACCGGATGCAGCTGAATGCCAGTATCTTATAAGAAGCGACTGCCTATCCGACCTCCACAACCCAGCACTGGTTATATGATACCCTTGGTAAGACTGGTCGTCAGACTTTCGGGCCGATGGACATCAATTGGGTATAAATACAGACAGAAAAACCTGATGGAAAAGTTTATTTACGCTTTCCCCGACCTAAGAATCGAACCCGTGACCTCACGCTCAACAGTACCGCTTGCGACCACTTCACCAACGAAACAGTTACAAGTTCGAGCGTTGAAAAAATAAACTACAGCAGTTATTCCGTGAAAACTTAGGTGAAATAAGTCTCCATTCTACCTGCGGGGTAGCTGCGTAACAAATTAAATACATTAGACCAGGGGTTCCCAAACTTACTTTGCCTACTGGCCACTTTGAGAATAAATTATTTTTTAGTGTCCCCTTTCACCTACTTAAAAACCACTATAACATCAAATTATATTATTTATTGTGAGCTATATTAGCGGAGATTGAGCGGAATTTTCCGTGAAAGTTCCGTGTGGTGCCGGACGTAAAAGAATAGCACCTTCCCATTTCTTCCCGTGGGTGTCGTAGAAGGCGACTAAGGGCCTTACTAGAGAACGGGCAGCAGCGTTCTCTATGCAATTTACCATCATACTGCGATCGCCAACCCGCCTGCCAAGAGTGGCAATTATGGCAAAACCCCCTCTGGGCGAGGCTTAAGTCCAGCAGTGGGCGTCTTTCGGCTGAAATGATGAGCGGAATTAGCGGGTCTCTTACCGCCCCCCTTTAGGCCTGCAGTGCCCACAGGTCGCTATCGCCCACTTTGGGAAAGGTTGCATTCGACAAATCTCCGAACATTTATGAGGCTATAAGGACTGGGCACGACATGTTTGACGCATGCCGGATAAACTGTAGGCCCAAATAGCACAGAACTGGTGCCAAGACACAGTGAGACCACGTAGGAGAGGAGGTTCCGTCAAAACTGGAAGCAGGACGCGCGTGCTCGCGAAAGATGGAAGAAGTGGAGGGAGGCTTGCCCAGTAGGAGGACAGCATAGGCTGGTAAAAGAAAAGGTTGTACTGGATAAGAAATAAAGCTGATGTACATCCTCACACGTCAGATCCAGTTGAAAACCTGAGTCAGGCAGTAGTTGTCTGGCATTTATGCTGAACTGAGCCTTTTAAGTGCAGTCGTGAGGCATACTTTGACGCAGTTTACACTTTTTGTTGGTTTTCTTATTTTTATTATTTAGCTGTACATAGGATAAGTTTTTAACCAGTGCGCAAACTGTAACCATGAATTCAGCATTTTTCGTCGGTTATACAAAAAAAATCTGCTGATCCATAAATTTTGACCGGGTAGGTATTGAAACAGCAGATATTTTTTTTGCATAACTAACGAAAAGTTTCTGCGCTGGGGGGGTCTAGAATGATATTCTGAATTCATGGTTACATTTTGCGTACTGGTTAAAAACTTATCCTGTATTTTGTGCCTTTTTAATCTGTGCAAAGTAATTGTATTTTACCTTTATATATGATTTATGATTCAGATTTCGATACAGAACTTTTAACGGAGAGATTTTTCCAAAATAGGTCGGCGGGTTTAAACTAACGATATCTTCATATCTATATCAAGAAAACATAAGGTACCTTTACCTAATCGTACATAATATAATGTTTATGTATTAGTTATGTAAAATACATAATATTAACGCGTGGACGAGCAGAAGGTTGTACTCATTATTAGTCTGACGACTTGTGAGACCTCGTTGGTTGTTATTATATAATGTTTGTGTTTCTGTACGTAAGTACCGTAGCAACACAAGTTAAATGATGTCACGATTTATAAGCATCTTGATGAATTGATTAGAAACACACAAAAATAGTGGGAAAGCCTCCGACAAGGTGGACCGATGACCTTGTAAAGGCCGCGGGAATCCGCTGGATGTGGGAAGCACAAGACCGGTTGAAGTAGAGGAGCCTGGGGGAGGCCTATGTCCAGCAGTGGACGTCTTTCGGCTGAAATGATGATGATGAAACAAAAATAAGTAGATACAGACATCAACTTCTGGCGGGAGGTGGGCTGGTTGGCCTGGTTGGAATGTCCACAAAAGGCCGCCATAGCCCACGCACAATGGTCCACCTGTAGGACTAAGTGCGAAAACCATAACCTCTAACATAGAACATGAAACATAGTAGGTATAGGTACCTCCTCCCAGTAATAACATAAGGGGAGCCAATTAATTAGGTGAGGCGTTTAGGGGGGCAGAGGGTATCGAGTCGAATCTCTCCCAACCTTACGTGCGGGAGAGGGGGGGTCTCGGAAAATATCACAATAACAAAAAAAAAATGGGTTAAATTGTGTAAAACATGTTTTTCCGCCAATATGGCTAAATCTTACAAAATTATATTTATCGCGGTTACACGAACGTCACAAAGTAGCACAGTAGCTACTCTATAGTTAAACCGGCCAGCCAAGCCAGCCACATGCAACGCATAAATCCAACGCAAATAAGCACAGATTAACGTTTTTACGTATTTGAAATATCTCACGTGAGAATATGGGGACGGGAGGAGGGTCGAGCCAAATCATGACGCTGAGCTGATGAAGGAAGGTACAACTCTTTAACGGTTAGGAGATAGGTGGAGGTTCGGGCATATCTCTGTCATATATAGACGGATTTTGATGGAGTTTATTCCAAAATGGTCCCATTTCAATTTCATAAAGATCTGATGATGCGTTTCGGAGACAAACAACGGAACTCTTCAAAAAAATGACAGCAAATCAGCCGCTATCGCATAGATGATATGCATTGTTTTGACCCCAAGGATAATTAAATTTCAAATTGGTACTTTAATGCCAATTCGAAATTAAATTTCGGAAGGCGGTGACAAAAAATTAAATTACAAATCCCAAGTTACCGACTTCCGAAACTAAAGTTATTTATCAATCACATTGTTTTTTCCGGAAGTCGGTTGTTTTTTTTAACATCTATATTATAAAAGGAGAAACTGACTGACTGATCAATCAACGCACAGCCGAAACTACTAGGAGTAGGAACGTGAAATTTTGCACACGGCTTTCTTTTATAATGTAGGGGAGCACTAAGAAGGGGATTTTGGAAATTCAACCTTTAAGGGGGTGAAAAGGGGGATTTTGTTTGTGTGAAAAATCTTATTCCTTGAGTTAGTAAACTTGAAACTTGGCACAAATACTAAGTTAAGTAAATTATGAGGTTGGCCATTTATTGTTTTTCTAAACTACCCCCTAAAGGGGGATTGGGTGTCAGGCAGGGCGTCAAAGTTTGTGTGGAAGAATTTTAACGCGCGGTCTGATTAACTCCAAACTCAGTATTTATACCTTAAACCAAAAATAAAGAATAACGTGTATCAGGGTTTCTCGAAAATCTACCCCTAAAAGTAAAAAAGGGTAGTCCGTGATATTAGAAATGTGAAAGTTTGTGAAGATGATTGGATGTTGTTACTCAATCACGCAAAAACGGCTAAACGGATTTGGATGAAATTTGACACACAGGCAGATTATAACCTAGATTAACATATAGCATACTTTTATCCCGGTAGTACGTTCCCGCGGGATCATTTCCGACTTCCACGCGGGCGAAGCTGCGGGCGGAAGCTAGTTTTGGAATAAAAAAATTCAATACCTGTCCAACAGGAACCCGTTCCTGTCAAACAGTTGTGAATAGCTATTGTGCAACTTTCTAGAGGAGCTCTCGGATAAATAATAATAACACCCGCATGATGCTTGCTACGGTCGCTTCGCGGATGGGTGACTCATCATCAGCCTATAATGTTCCCACTGCTGGGACACAGGCCTCCTCTCGGTGAGAGGGATTGGGCCGTAATCCACCACGCGGGCCCAGTGTGGGTTGGTAGATGTCACATGTCTTCGAATTTTTGGTTCTAGGACATGCCGGTTTCCTCACGATGTGTTCCTTCACTGTTTTGAGAGCAGTGGTGATGAAATAATTTACAAAAAGTAAAGCGCCTGCCTGGGTTCGAACTCACGACCTACAAACTCGTAAGTCGTGGCCGTAACCACTGGTCCACCACTGCTCTCCATGGGATGGGTGACTATTCATAACATAACTAGATTCCTCCGTGCCTCGGAAAGTACTATAACATGTTATTTGTAGGTACATCTTTGACAGTCGTTACGGGTAGTCAGAAGCCCGAAAGTCTGACAACCAGTCTTACCAAGGGTTATACCATCTCGTGGAGGTCAGATAGGCTGTCGCTCCATGTGAAATATTGGTATTCAGCTGCATCCGGACAGACTGGAAGCCGACCCCAAGATAATTGGGAAAAAGCTAGTCAGATTGATTTTGTGCAAAATTTAATTCTTCTACATCCAATCCTTTTGTCTTTGCCTCGTCTGTAAGTGAATGAATGATTTTAAGTTTGTATAATGTTGATAAAAACGAATGATTTGAATAATTTCAATTACCCTTTGTATATGAGTCGAAATGTGCAACATAATTCAAGATGTTCCAATCGAGGTCAAAATAGCGAAATCGTGAGAATTTAAAAATGGCATTTAACTAAAACCTCTTGTTAATTGATTCGAGTTGGTTAATCACGGAAGTTTGTGTGCAAATTAGTAAGAAAAGTATATATCTATACACAAACCAAAAATAACCCACCCATTAGATGTGTGGAAGTAAACCTGTCAGTGTCGTTCCACCTAATGCTTGGTCAATCCCTAGCACCAGTGGGATGACACTGACAGGTCACTCCACGCTCACTTCACGCCCCCCCCCCCCCCCGAGTGGTTTCCCGCATTGTCATTGCGGGGGGGCTCAGTAACCATGGATTGCCAGCCACGGTGAAGCCAAGAGGAACCCAAAGGTGGGGCCGCTCATCAGGGCTTTTGCGTTCAAGCCAATGACGTGGCGGCCAAAAGGTTGCGCTGAGATGAACCGCAACTGAGGTGGGCCGCGATGACGAATGGGAGGCATCGCGGCTGAGGGTTACGGGCTGCGGCAGAGGAGGAGTGCCGGTGCTTCTGAGCAGCGCTCTTCCCTTCCGTGGCCTGGACGGGGCCGCCACCGTTTGATGGCGGATGCGGTGGGGCCGCAGGGGAAGAGGAGTGTCGGTATAGCGTTGGCCGCTCTCCCTATCCCCTGCGGCCGAAAAGTGGTAGGCGGGACGGCGCGTTGTGTTCCACGCGCGCCGTTAGAGATGTCAGCAACCACTGATGGGGTCCGCAAGGGCCGATGCCTGTCAGGGGAGCGGGGTGTTCGAAAGAGTTACCGCCGCCCCTGGCACACGGACAACTAAGGGAACACGGGTGGGTTTTAGTCAGTAAAAGTCTGACACGCCCTCCTGCTCTACCCAGCAGGATAAGTCATTTGACGATTTCCCACCAAAAAAATAAAAAAACGCTGACTTCACGCAGTGAGATGTTACAGAAAAGCATTACTGATGCTAGAAATAGACACTATTGACTACTCACTCACTTCACCATAATATTCACGGTGAGATTTTAAAAAATAGCACTACATATACTTAGGTTTCCCAATAATTGGTAATAAAATATTGGAATCCTTCTTAGTATGATAATTTCAAGTTGCATAAACATAGAATATACATAAATAGAGCGATATCCGTTAAACCATATAGAGTAAAATTGCAATAAAAATTTGACATTTCGCAAAAGGATCAAGCAAGTTTATTGCGAAACTGCAGCATTAAACATTATATGCAAAATGAATATTTTAATCGTACGGACGTAACGCCTACTTACCTAGAGTAGGTACATTTCGATTTATGCCTAAATGGCTTTCAGCACTCACATAAATTTTGCGTTCCGATTTAGATGTTACGATTATGACAGCTGGTAGCTGTCAACAATTCGGAACGCTCGTGAATTTAATTCTTACCACAAATTACAGAGAAAGTAATTAAATAATCTACAGTCACAATTTCATAATTAATTTGTTAATTATTTTTTAGGGTTCCGTACCTCTAAAGGAAAAAACGGAACCCTTATAAGATCACTTTGTTGTCCGTCCGTCCGTCCGTCCGTCCGTCCGTCTGTCAAGACCGTTTTTCTCAGGAACGCGTGGAGGTATCAAACTGAAATTTCTATATGATACTTAGTTCTACTGTCCCTGGAAGCTGTAGAAAAATCAACCTTCTAAGTCAACGCAATCAAAAGATACAGCCATTTAGGCCGCAAAATTCCGCAAATTTTCGAAACTCGCACGGGAATCAAAACCTACAGGGTACTTCCCGTGAACTTAGAATCTTGACATTTTGTACGAAGTCACGTCTTATAGTACAGATATAGGAAAAATTACGAAAACCGAAAATTTTTAGTTTCGTCATATAAAAAAAAAAATTTTTGACAATTTTGAACTTTTACTTATATACCCACAGGTTTGTACGGAACCCTCGGTGCGCGAGTCCAACTCGCACTTGACCGGTTTTTTATTTTTTTTAATTTGACTGGTGCATAAACTAAAAACAGAACATATTTCACGCATAACACACTATCATTAGCAATGACTACATTTTGACAGTAGGTACAACAATATTCATTGCGTTATTTACGTTATTGAGCTGACAAATTTTCGGAACATATGAAGCAATGTATTAGCAATATCATTTGAAATTATTCATCTTGAGATTGACAGTGTGTAGGCTGCTGTTTCTTGTATCGGCTTCTGTATCAAAGTTGGTTGTCTTCAACTCTTGGTAGTCATCATGATGATAATTTCAGTCGAAAGACGTCCACTGCTGGACATAGGCCTCCTCCGTTCTGTGCTTCCCACATCCAGCGGATTCCTGCAGCCTTCACCAGGTCATCGGTCCATCTTATGGGAAACTTTCCAACGCTACGTCTTCCAGTACGCGGTCGTCACTCCATAATCTTTCGGGTTCATCGGCTATCTGTTCTGCAGGCAATGTGCCCTGCCCACTGCCACTTAAGTTTTTTCTGGCTATGTCGGTTATCTTGGTTCTTCTACGGATCTCTTCATTTCTGATTCGATCGCTTAGGGAAACTCCAAGCATAGCCCTCTCCATTGCTCTTTGGGTGAAATTCAGCCTTCTTATGTGGCTAATTCTTGGTAGTCATAATAACGAATCGTTTTTTACTTCACAAGGAACGGAAATAAACACAATAGCTAAATAGCTACATAAGAATAAAGCGTCGGTATTCCCAGTACGACTATCAGTAGTCATTTACTACAATCTTTAGTAATTATTCAGTTGGGTATTTAAGTTATTATAAGCTGTGACCGATGCGACCTCCGGCTTAACGTGGGCAAATATTTTGAATAAATTACTTGTAAACTTGAGTTTTAAAGACTGTATTTTGTGAGATGTTTTTCCTCTAAAGAGTCTCCAAATACATAATTATTTGAAGACTCTTTAATTCAAGCTCGAAAACGAAAGCTTGTTCTCCTAAAAGTCGCCATTCCCAATTAGATACTCTACCTATAGATCTCGAATCCACCAAGCCAAATCACTATATTCCTAATTCATGCTTTCCCTGAAAGCTTCAGCCTAAAACTATCCTAAAAGCCCATCAGTCCAATTGAATGAATTGAATTACCAAAAGTCAAAGAATTAAATGAATTGAATTAATAATAGTCAAAGAATAGAATTATTAATAGTCAAATAATTGAATGAATTGAATTATAAATAGTCAAAGAATTGAATAAATTGAATCTTTAATAGTCAAAGAATTGAATGAATATAATTATTACCTATTTTCTTTCCGGGAGAATTTTGTCCGGCTCTTATTTTTGTCATTCTTCTCCTGTCCACAACCCAATTTTATGTGGGTCGTCGTAAAACCTAAAAATCACCTGCAATCTTAATAATACTAACCCATATAAATCTCATATAAGGTATAAACAAAAAGAACTTGATAATTAAGTCCGCGTCTGCGTTTCGACTATTGCGTAAAAGATACATACCTACCTAAAGAATCGGGGTCGGCCATCTTGGCAGGATTCTGCAATCATTACGCCTCTCTTTGGTTTTTAAATTGTAATGTTATGTGGATCGCCCTGCCGAAAGAGGTGATGTTATGTGATGAAAAGTATGTTGTACAGCTATTTAAGTACGGCTATTTAATTGTGGTTTAATTAAAGTAACGTTAAATTATTATAATTTTTCTATTAAACTTTGCTGCTGTGATTAAATTTAACACCACCGCACCGTTAATTCATAGCCTTACTCCCAATATATTTTCTTTCTTCCAAATCTAAGGTTGGTTAAATTGGTTAAGTCGACATGACCAGAGGGCTCGCCTATTTCTTGGCCAATGAATCAGTATCGCCTTATAACGTGGCAATGCTTCCAACTTTTTGAGCACTTGGTGTTGACAGCGATGCGTACTTACGAATTTTTTGATGCCCTGTGATTCGAGATTGAGAAGTCGGTGACTTTGGATATGTATTTAATTATATGTCACCGCCTTATGAACTTAGATAATGGGGTTGGACAAAGCAGGTTTATTATTTTTTACTTTTCGGTTTTTTGGCGGTTTAATTTTTTTATTAAAAAGTTTTTTTAGTCTGTTAACTCATACATTCTGTATATTTGTTATTTAGAATTAAATGTTTGTAAATGTAGCAAACTAGTTTTAACTTTTGCTCCGTATTCATAGATTTCAAGATAGATTGTTTTCTTTTCTAATACGAAAGCGTAGAGCTTGCTTGACAAAGACACTACAATTTGAAGAATAGTTCAATAAATATCAATAAAGACGCGTCATACACGAACATTAGAGCAATCAAAAACGGCGTAAACCATGAATGTGGCTACTTACAATTTTTTTTTTTTAAGTACAACCGATCAAAGTGCGTGAAGAACAGAAAAGACCGATATTTATTTTTGTTAGAAAGCTAGATAAACCATAAATGTATATTTAGTTACGTCACTAGCGTTGTGTCGCGTCACTGGATGGTATTGTGACTAATAACACGACAGGCAATTACCTGTCATTTATCTTGCCAATATTGAGCGCCGATAACGCACCTAAAGGTCAGACCCGGATCTACGATATCTATAAATTAATTAAGTGTGGGCCTATGTGGCGCCTTTTTCTTACAAGTCGATGGTGAGCCAAACAGGCTTCCGTATGCTAGGAGCTTTTTGGAGCGAGTTTTTTTATTTTTTATCGTACTATACTTATTATGATTTTGGCGCCCTCTGAAACTGCCGCCCGGGGCGTACGACCAGGTCCCCCCCCCCCTCCCCTAGATCTGGGGTTGCTAAAGGTTAGATTATTGCATAGAATCTGATAAAGTATATCAACATAGCCAACTACTGCCATCTATAACGATTACATACCACTTTAAATTCACCTCATTTAAGTCCACTCACGCCTTTCGGACAACTCACAAGGTCAAGCAAAAGGCCACTTGTCTTTCTTTGCCATATTTAACACAAACCTGTTCACATTTTGATGTGCAGAACGTCTATAGGTAATTTGTCTTGTGTAATGTAATATAAGTAATGTTATGTCAAACATTCACCGTGTCTGGACTGTAATGATTTGATGTCAATTATTTTTGACATTTAAAGATGGCGTCGTTTTTTTAGGGCACGGCTTCCGATTGTGTTGATTCGTAATTGGTGCCACACAACAAAACAAAACAATATTGCAGCCCACAACGCTGTTTACAGAATCAGATGAACTCTAACTATATTTAACAGTGAATTTAAGTACCTATACGAAAATACTTTTGTTTTTACGAACTATTAAACAACTACAGTGTATATTATCAATTTATATATAGACATATACATAAGCATTTTTTCGTTTAGTAAGCACCTACATTTCATTTTTGTATTGAACTGCAAACAGATATATTATTATTATTTGATTAGACATACTAGCAGCTAATTAGCTGATGCGTATATATAAAAAACTAGCTGACCCGACAGACGTTGTCCTGTTCGTCCTAAAGTCATTCATACAAAATCACTACCCTACCTACGCTACCCTACACTACCCTACCTACCCTACACTACCCTACCCTACACTACCCTAACCTACCTACCTACCCTACCTACCTACCCTACCTACCCTACCTATCCTACCTACCCTACCTACCCTACCTATCCTACCTACCCTACCTACCCTACCTACCCTACCTACCCTACCTACCCTACCTACCCTACCTACCCTACCTACCCTACCTACCCTACCCTACCCTACCCTACCTACCCTACCTACCCTACCTACCCTACCTACCCTACCTACCCTACCTACCCTACCTACCCTACCTACCCTACCTACCCTACCTACCCTACCTACCCTACCTACCCTACCTACCCTACCTACCCTACCTACCCTACCTACCCTACCTACCCTACCTACCCTACCCTATCTACCCTATTATCCTATCCGTGAAAATTTTCGTTTTTCGACAGCCAACTTCCACTTTGATACTTTTTTTATTTCTGAAACAACTGAACGGGATAAAAAGTATCCTATGTCCTTCTCCTGGCTCTAAACTACCTCCCTGCCAATTTTCAGCTAAATCGGTTCAGCCGTTCTTGAGTTATAAGTGAAGTAACTAACACGACTTTCTTTTATATATATAGATATTGGAGATATTTTAATCAGTTTAGAATTTAGACACTTTAATTTTTGTGCAAGGCAACACGAAATTAATCAAAACTGAAAAATGAATAGGTACTTACTCGTAAGTTAACCGATCCAAATAGGTTGAATTTCAGCGCTCAGACTTTTCACTCACATACCGAATAATCTAAAAAGTACCTAATGAAAGGAGCAGTTGAACGTTCATTTCTATGTGAACGTGGAACAAAAATGAACACGAATGTAGCGTCTGATATCAGCTCCTAAATACAAGACTTCCTTTGTATTTATAAACAGCGCCATATGTCGCAAACCAAATCGGCAGTGCAACATAACCTAAATATACAAATTTAAGGTGAAACAAGTCCACATTTTTTCTATAAAAATTTCGGGAGGGTTTTACTCCACTGTTTGACAGTGTACATCAAAACTTAAACACGTTATGGTTTTGTCTCATTATCAATATTGTCTGTACGGAAACAGAATACTGAAATAAAAAGCCATTAAAAAGTTATGAGCCAACAAAGATTAGTTTTTCTTGCTAATTTAACCTAACTTTGGGCGTCTTTAAGTAATAAAAGCAGTGCAAAATCTCGAAAACCAAGTCGGTACCGACAAAGCTCAATTATCGAAAAGTTCAATAAACTTAATTGGTCATTGATTTATGCAGTGGTTTTTCCAGAAAACCCGATCTTCCGAAAGTGTTTTCTTAATTTTTTACGCGCCTGTTTTACTATAATTGATCCTGCAGCTCACTCAATAATGTTGTGCGTGTAGACTATACAGGATAAGTTTTTATCCAGTGCGCAAATTTTTACCATGAATTCAGCATATCATTTTAGACCCCCTACCGCAGAAATTTTTCGGCGATTAAACAAATAAAAATCAGCTGTTCCATACATTTTGACCGCGTAGGTATTGCACTTTTCTATGAAACAGTTGTTTTTTTTTTATGAAACGTCAGAAGCTAGGTGTAGCTTCTGACGTTTCATAAGTGCCGATGCAGGTTTATATGAAATAAAATATTTTGATTTTGATTTTTTGACTAGTTTAAATAAACAAGTAGCTTAAAAGTCTACAAAAGTGTAGAATTACCATTCTTGCCATCAGCAGTTAGCTAAAGACACTGGCCCGTAATGTTGTTTGCAAATTAGGACCTACCTATCTAGTTTTGTAGTCGATACCATCCCATAATTAGAGTGCAGTGATTGCCTATATGTTGGATACTTGCTTAGATACCTACCGTATTTTTAACTAACCTATTATAATTAATCTATTAGTCGATCTCCTACATAGGAGATCGACTAATAGATAACTCTGTATCATTCAGTATTGGTGCAGCACATGTCATGACATGACTAAATCAGTAAAACCATGGACGTGTAAAAAAACCTAAATATTTATAATTACTTGAGGTCAAGAACCGGTCTACCAAGCGTAACGTTGTTTTTCAATATCTCCACCAAAGAACCTATCGTTGCAAAGATCTAGATACATAAATCTACACAGGTACCTACCGTCAAAAACCACGATAAAAAATCCTAAGTAGGTACCCTTTTTTATGTTGAACTTCGAAATTACCATAAATGTCTAAGGTAGGGTCAGCGAAACACGCGGGCCCACCGAGGCAACACAATAGGGGGATGTGACGTCATTTCCTGTGCAACCAGACTGCGCCGGCGCACGATTTTGGGAAGGAAATCGAGACGGGTTCGAATTTTAATTTGTTATCTACTTTTGAATATGGTTCAATGTTTGTATGCTTTTGTTTGAATTTGGAATCGGTAACGGCTTTTAATATCAATATCACTACCCACATTTATTGTAGACTAGAATAACGTAAGTACGTACTCGTACCTCCAAAAACTACGTTATAAGTTTATTACGAGAACTTGAACCATAAGTACTAAGCTAACCGTTACATAAGCTATTTCTTTGATGGACTCTACTGAAGTTTCGTAGGTAGGTACTTGGAAAAGTTGGAACTTCAGTGCTCAGGCTCGGGAATCAGGGTAGATCCGTCAAGTCTTTAATTTGGCAAAATTTGGCCTGTAATGCCATAATCTGACTGTAATATTTTCATTCCTTTGTAGGACCGCTCCTAGAGCGATAGAGTGGTTGGTGTCACCTTTTTAAGAATTTTTAGATCTAGTACAGGCTGGCCTCGTATTGAGTCTGAGTCAAATATCAGTCAGTGAAGGAGATCGGCCATATTGGGCCCAAAATTCAAAATTTTGTTGTTGAATTGCTTGCTTAAGGTGAATCTAGTACATACTTTTTTCATCCAAACTTCGGGAGTGTATTACTGTACTGTTAGACAATGTACGAGTACATCAAAAATTTAACATGGTATGGTTTTGTCTTATTATTAATATTGTCTGTACGGAAAAAGGCCGGACCTGACGTTACAGTGCTGCCACCTAGTAAACGTCATTTCAGAATAACCGCGCCAAACCTCGACAGAAAAAATAGAAGTCGTATTATAGGCCACTTTTAATTCCCAGATTTGTTTTTAAACTTGACATGGCAAGAGCAACTAGTTTATTATTTATCTGTAGTTAATTATACAAAAAACTAATCTGCGAGTGAAGCAGCTAGAAATCAAGCGCAACAAATGTATAATTATGGTGTTATGGGCCATGGTCTGTACATGACATTACACGCACTTTGTTGCAATCTGCCTAGCTTGTTGCTAGTGTCCGTGATTGTTGGCTATGTGCAGGGAATATTTTAGACATTTATGGGTACGGAATACTGAATAAAAGTCAATAAAATTTAAGCACGAAAGACTGTTTATAAAAATGTTATTCGTTTCGTCAAAGATATTAGAAATATGACATCAACGGTACGGTACCAACCCGCACTGGGCCCACGTGTTGGATTACGGCCCACCCCCTCTCACAGAGAGGAGGCCTGTGTCCCAGCAGTGGGAACGTTATAGGCTGATTATGTAGGACCAGCTGCTGTCCACTGCTTCGCGTGGTTTTATCCCACAAGAACGTTCTACCGGGACAACGTAGCCTATGTTTCTTCTTATTACATAAACTATCTGCTAGTGAAAATCATGTCAAAAATTGTCGAGCCGTTTCGGATATAGCTGGACCAAACAGAAAGACAAAAATGAACAAAATTAACGAATATAATGTATGTATACTTTAATTGTGCATTTAGCAATTAGCTGTGATTTTGACATTACAAACAGACTTTTTTTTTTTTTGGAGGGTGGGAAATCATCAAATGACTTCTACCTACCGCTCTGGGTAGAGAGCAGGAAGGCGTGTCAGACTTTTACTGACTAAAACCCACCCGTGTTCCCTCATTTGCCGGTGTGCCAGGGGCGACGGTGTCTCTTTCTAACAACCCGCACCCCTGGCAGGACAATCAGACACTTCAATTGTATTTACATATTTCAATGGATAAATTCTCTAAACGATGATGAGAATCGTATTAAAATCCGTTGCATGGTTTATAAGAACAACGCGGTCACACAGACATACATGAAAAGCCATTTCAATTGTATACATTTTAACTTACATTCTCAAATTTCATCCACTTTAAACTAATTTATCCTCTTTCTTCCCCCAGGAGGACGGCACCGTAGAATACTACAACAACATCATCGTGCAGCCACATCTCCGGCTGGTGACCGGTCAGGGTCGAGGGTACCACGTCAGGTGTCGCTACCGTCGCCGGGATCTGACGCACTTCCATCTGTACCGCCCGCGAGCTGACAGGCTTACAAACTCGCTGAGCGACGATTTTAGTGATAATAGCAAGTATGTATCATGATTCCTTAATACCCCTTGGAATCTAGTCGCTGGCTCGAACTCACAGGTGGGCCTGGCTAAAAAGCACGCTGTCTCACTAGGCTTCGTGTCCGACAGAGGTAGTGTCAGTGATGAGCATTTAGAGGGTAGTCTACTTTGTAATTCATAGTTTATCAAGGAACTGCATACTGAAATGGGTGATGAAATGCATTGTGAGGAATCCAGCATAATTATCCTAGATTCTAGAACCAAAAAAATCATAGAAACTTACTGACGTGATGTCCACCATCCATTTCTGGTTATATCGACCCTTTTACCCAATAATACTGTTCGTGATTTGTCTCTGGGCTATTCCTATTTCGTAGGTTTAGGGTGTAGATATACGTCATAAAACTTTTCTAGTTTGTCAAAGTAATAAAGACCATCTTCCCTAGTTCATCATCAGCAGAAAGACGTCCACTGCTGGACATAGGCCTCCCCAAGCTCCGCTACTTCAACCGGTTCTGTACTTCCCGCATCCAGCGGATTCCTGTAGCCTTTACAAGGTCATCGTTCCACCTTGTGGGAGCAATTTCCTTACAAAAAATAATTATGTAACTTGTATGTTTCAGTGACGAATTCGACGAGGACTCAGGCCTGTTACCTTCTGTATCTATGAAGATTTACAAGGGGGACCCCGAAGATGAACAAGTAAGTACCTACTGGGCTCTAAGTATATAAAAAAAGTGTACGAAAATGTGACTTAAGTACTTGTTCTTCACAAGTAAGTCATATTCTCTTGTGCCTAAACATCTGCACATTGGACGGTATGTATGTACCAGGGCCCTTATTCACTATGACTATTAAACTATTCCTTACTTCGAAACCAAGTCATTTCCTTTCACACAGGACCCCAATTCTCTAGCGTTAAAATGATTCCCCGCGGAATCTTACTACGTTCAAACTACGTCAATATCGTATTTTTAAGAAACCAATGTAACGGTATGTCGGTGGTACGGTATGTTATATTATGTATCATCATTTCAGCCGAAAGACGTCCACTGCTGGACATAAGCCTCCCCCAAAAGGGGGGTTTTGCCATAATCACCACGCTTGGCAGGCGGTTTGCCGACGGCGATATTATGTATGTTCCAAGACCATTTGTCAATATTATTAATACGATATTAGCAGATTTTGTGTGTGATTAACGTGGTTACGAGTAAGGAATGGAGTGAGGAATGGTTAAGTGGTCATAGTGAATTCTGGCCCAGGACATCTGCTAATAACGTATTCTCTATGACACAATGTATGAAACCGCGCGAAATGAACGCGAATTTGGCGTCGTTTGGACGTGGTAAGATTCCGCAAGGAATAATTATTAGCATACAGAATTGGGGGTCTAAGTTTCTTGAGTGTAAACTGTGAATCTGAAAACGTAGGGTAGGAGATAACGCTAGTTGGAAAGACCATACGAGCACTATACAGTGTGAGTCTTTATAATGTGCACATATCAAAATGAGGTATATCTATGCTTAATTTTATGACCGGAAAAAATATTTTAAAAATCGAATGTTTTTTTTTTATTTATGAAAAAAAAATATTCGAAAAATTGAGAAATTTTACTATTTTTGAAATATTGATAAAAAAAAAGATTTTTGTTAAAAAAACATGTTTATTTTCAATTGAGGGTAGTTTTTTTCCACAATTTTTATTGTATGAGGACGCATAATTACTTTCAATCATTATGGAGTTTGTTTCATCCCGATAGACCATTTAGTTTAAAAGTTACACCGTTTTTTTTAATACCATGTAGCCAACCATTTTTTTTTTATTGCTTAGAAAATATTTAAATTTATAAAACATTTTTTCTGGCGATACAATTAAGCACAGATTCCCTCATTTTGATATATGCACATTATTAAGAATCACACTGTATACAGTGTGATTCTAGGAGCTGGAAGGGAGTCGGCAGCCGAGGATTTAGTTAGCAGCCGTGCTATTGAAGTGTCCCACTAGGTCCAGAACTCTGATTGCTTCGTGGTAGAGCTTGAAACCAAACAGGCACTTCTGTATTTAATTTCATCACCACTGCTCTCAAACGGTGAAGGAAAACATCGTGAGGAAACCGGCATGGCGTAGAACGAAAAATTCGAAGACATGTGACATCTACCAACCCGCACTGGGCCCGCGTGGTGGATAATTGCCCACTCCCTCTCACACAGAGGCATGTGTGCCAGCAGTGGTATCACTATAGGCTGATTATGATATGACAATGTCCAGCATTTTTAAAGATTAGTAAGTACAGTGAGTGGAAAGCTCTAGGGGGCCTACGCTGAATAGCAAGACAAAGTTCAGTTACCGATGTCAAATGTTCAAATTCATTTATTTGCCAGAATATAGGTTTACAACTGTGGCAGTGGTGCCGATTCTGTTGTACACCGAACTAAACTAACTAAACTATAACTAAAATTCCTTACTTTTTACTATGAGAATCTAAACGCTATTCTGCAAAAAAATATATCTTTTAAAAACTATTTTGACACAACTAAAATCGAATTTGACAATCGCGACTTGCACGTGGTATGTTTTGGCTTCGCAACGTGGTACTTTTTTGCCCTACCCCGTGTTTTTTTTTTAGAGCCAGAGGCGCGCCGGGGTCGGCAGCCTCGACGTGATTTATATGGAATTTTCACTTTTTTCATGGAAAATATGAAAAATTATTATCCACATGTTGAGTCTTAGAGGTGTTTGGGGTCTTATAAAGGGGGTCGAAATTTTCATTATTTTTGCGATAGGACACACCGTTTTCGAGATATAAGCAAAAGAAAAGAAAAAAAATACAGTACTATTTTTGCACCAGAAGTCGAGGTGTCTGTGTGAATTTTAGTTCTTGACAACTAATTTATTCCACACATAGCTAATCGCGATTAAAAATAGTCAGATTTAGACAACCAAAATTTTAGGTTGAATAGAATAATGAAATTGACAACAACAGAATAGCAAAATTACCATTTTCACTAAACTAATAATTCAGTGCAATCTTAGTGCTGTCAAACTAAAATATAGTTAAGTTGTGTCACTTTAGTCAATTTCAGAATAGGAAATCGTCGTTTGACAGGAATAAACTAAATTTTGGAGATTTTTAGTTTAGTTTAGAGAATTTTGTGACAACAGAATCGGCACCAGTGTATGATCTTATAACTATAATGGCCCCTTTACATTCTACCATCACATATGGTGTGCAAATGTATACATTACTTTTAATAGATAATAAAAACAGACAACAGCGACACTTAATATTACATGCATTAGGATTTTTAAGGAACAAATTAATTAATCGATGTCAAAGTTATACCTACGAGAGTGTCAGTTAAAAAGATATATAAAATGTCAGAACGCAATTTTTGAGTGAGTATTTGCAACATTAAACACTATTAACATTCATTAGGTATAAACCAATTTACATTTCAGTTTCCTTCTCTGCGATCTGTCATGTACTATTATTCATTGAGATCGTAAAAACATTTTTCCTTTAACCATTGTGTTAACTTTCTTTTAAATATGGGAAAAGATAAATCCTTAAAGGTGTCCGGTAATTCGTTGTATACCCTTTATGTACGAGTTCCTTTTATGCACTTGGAGCCCACATTGCGGTAAACAGAGCTCATATTTAAATTTATTTTTATTTCTAGGAGCTACATTTCTTTTCGTTTGTACAAATAGGCACAATTCTCGGCACGGCAATGTTTAAATAGATTAAGTAAAATTATTGTGAATATTATGAAATCAAGGTTATAAATGAAAATGAATAAATAAGTAAAGTGATTGCAAGAGTTTTGCGCGCCAAGTTACAAGTTTGAACACCAACCAAACCAAAGTAGATCCTAAAATAGGTTCCAAGTAGGACTGTCTCTGCAATCACGACAATACCTACACAGCAGAAATGCCTGATGTGTACAGCAATTTATATTACCTACAACAAACTTGTACTTGACAGTAAACTTTGAAAAAAAAAATGCTTTTAAAAGCCAAAGAAGGCCGGTTTTAAAGCTTTCCATACTTTTGCGCCCACAGCCTGTTTGTCGCTCAACCAGTTTTTATATTAATCCACGATTGGAGCCAAGATAATGATCGTATATATGCTATCAAAATACTGCAGGCATGCGACGGCGGGTGGGATGTCGGCTCATTTGTTTTATTTTTGAGTAAAGTTTTGATTGCCGACATTTCGTGTTTTTTTCTTTTTTTTTATGACTGATAAGGTAGGTATGACAAATATTTTGATCAAATCTAACTATATCCAGTTAAACTTCTGTGAGGATCTATGCTGTAGGTATCCAAAGGATTTCCTTTACAATTTCTTTTTTGCCTCCCTTTGGCTCTCAGGCCTCTGCTACTTGTAGTATAACGGTTTAAAACTGGCCAAACTCGGGTGAAGCCAGCGACGAAATTCAAGTCAACTAACACGCGCATTTGCGCATGATACTCCTGTGCGTGGCCAGAGCTTATTTTAACTTCTGTGATGGAATCCAACTTCTACAGAAAGTTCTTTTTAGTATGAAACCCATGAATTTGAAAAACTCTCAAAAATGTCGCATATAGCCTAGATTTGAGTTTTTTTTTATTATATTAATCTCTTACTTTAATTGCTGATACTCCTACTCCACCTTAAAAATAATTTAAGTAGGTAGTGTTTTTTTTTTTTTTTGGGTGGGAAATCATCAAATAACTTCTCCCGCTCTGGGTGGAGCAGGAGGGCCTGTCAGACTTTTACTGACTAAAACCCACCCGTGTTCCTTCAGTAGCCCGTATGCCAGGGGCTGTGGTGTCTCCTTCGAACAAACCCGCACCCCTGGCAGGCATCGACCCTTGCGGGCCCCATCACTTTTTGTGCTGACATCTCTTTGAGGCGCGCGTGGAACACAACGCGCCGTCGACTTGGGCTTGGTCCTTACCGTACAGCGAGCTACCCATTACTCGCCGTCCGCAAGCCCATGCCTACGGTGGCCGGAAATCGGCCTGGGATTCCCGACGCCCAGGGCGTCTCCGTATCCTGCGGCGGCTAGGGTCGCGAGGGCGCATATGCTGCCTCTCCCTCACGTGCGCCGCCTCCCTCTTCGCGAGCATCACTGCTTCGCTGAAGGAGGTGACGGCTCCCCATGCCCTCTCGCTCCGTACCATGGCCTGTACCAGGGCCGGACGCGAGAGATCGCCGCCGCCGATCGCCTCCACGAGGACACGGCGGTGCTCCGCCCAAGCAGGGCAGACCGCCACCGTGTGCTCCACCGTGTCCTCAGGGCGATCTTCGCAGTGGAAACACCCGGGCGTTTCCTCCCGTCCTATCCGAAACAGGAACCTCCCGAAACAACCGTGTCCGGTGAGGACCTGTGTCAGGCGGAAGGTGAGGACGCCATGCCGCCTCTCAAACCACTCCTCAAAGAGGGGACTTACCGCCGCAATCGTGGCGTGCCCAAAGTAGGTACTGTGAGAACTCTGCTGAGTTCCCACGGTACCAAGGACTATGGTATCTATATATAAAATACTTGATGATCTTTAACCGGTGGGACCTTGCTCAATACATGGTCGCGCCTGTCACAAGAATCAAGCTTCCGCAACAAAAAATCCGTAGACAGAGAATAACATTCTTTGTCAATGAAAAAACCTATGTAAAATTATTTGACGTTCTAAAGATAAAAAACTTCCCGATTATTCGAAGTTCGAACATAGACACAGCCTAAACATTGGCTGCCATTATGTACAGAGGCCAGCACATCAAGCTACTCCAATCTGTCAAATTTCTTTGATAGATTTTCAACTTTAACACAAAGCAATAAGGTTCATATTCAATTGGGAAAATTTGACAGTTTAGGATAGCTTGACCTGCTTGTGTCTGTACGTGAGGTTCTTCATGAAGCGAACAACCTCTAAAGTACCGTAAAACGGGGTGAATTGAGACTGCAGGGGTGAATCGAAACAAAACTTTAAAGTGTATTTTACTGTTGAAATTATGATCGTTTTCTGCCAACAATGGCACTTAATCGTTAATTAGGTATAAAACAGAAAACACATTAGAGTCCTTTTTGGCCACAAAGTATCTAATTTCAACATTAAAATCCACTTTAAAGTTTCGTTTCGATTCACCCCTGCAGTCTCCATTCACCCCGTTTTACTGTACTTCATATTATTCTTGAGTGCCGTCTTCCCCGAAAGCCACGTAACACCAGCCAAACGCTACTCAATCTTCAATTCATAAACTTCCAGGTGGCGTCAAACGTACGTATAGGAGACACCTTGAGCCTCGTGGTGTCACTGGAGAAGCAGCGTCAGTTCGGTTTACTGGTGTCTGAGTGCTCCGTGAGGGATGGACTCGGATGGGCTGAGCAGAGCCTGATCGCTGATGATGGGTGAGTAGATTTGGTTAAGGAGACTCGTTAGACCTCATAGTGTCGTTGGACAAGCAGCGTCAGGGGACTGAGTGCTCATGAGGAATAGGCTCGGATAGGATAAGCATAGCCACTGATGATGGATAAGGCCAACGATGATTACCTACGGAAGAAGATTGTTTTTAGAGTTCCGTACCCAAAGGGTAAAACGGGACCCTATTACTAAGACTCCGCTGTCCCACCAGGTTGTATCTCATAAACAGTGAGTAGCTAGTTTAAATTTTCACAGATGATGTATGTCCGCTATAACAACAAATATTAAAAAAACAAAATAAAATACATTTTTAAGGGGGCTCCCATACAACAAACTTGTTTTTTTTGCTCGTTTTTGCTCGATATTGATAACGGCAACCGGTAGAAGCTTGAAATATTCACAGAATATTCGTTAAATATTCACTTAAAAATAAATAGTTAAATTGAAATAAAACAAATATTTAAGGGGGCTCCCATACAACAAACGTGATTTTTTTTTTGCCGTTTTTATACAGGATAAGTTTTTATCCAGTGCGCAAATTGTAACTATCAATTCAACATATTATTGCAGACCCCTCAGCATAGAAAATTTTCACCGGTTATACAAAAAAAAGTCCGCTGTTCCATACATTTTGACCGCGTAGGTATTGCACTTTTCTATGAAACAGCTGATACTTTTTTGTAAAACCGACGAAAAATTTCTGCGCTGGGGGGTCTAGAATGATAAGCTGAATCCATGGTTAAAGTTTGCGCACTGGATAAAAACTTTTCCTGTAGATAATGGTACGGAACCCTACGTGCGCGAGTCCCATATTCTTTTTATTTTCTCTTTCACTTTGAAATTGGTGAGCGATAATGGCCTAGTGAGTAGTGGTGGCCCATTGTTGTAGACGAATTACGAGTTGTAGGTCGTAGGTTCGAACCCAGACAGGAGCTTTAAATTGTTTAAATTATATCATCAACACTGCTGTCAAAACAGTGAAGGAAAACATCGTGAGGAAACCGCCATCTCCTATAACCAAAACTTGCGTAACATACGTAAGTGTGTGTATGCATTGCGTTATTTAAGTTGTTGAGCAGACAACTTATAACACACTATATAACAATGAGTTAGCAAAGAAATTCAGATTCCGATTGGTACTATTTTACGCTGCTATTATGGTGCAGGTCGTGTCCGGTTTTGGGACGTAGTATGTTTTATTTGACCACGAAGTATATGGACATCTTACGACCAACCCAGTACTTACTTATTTCAGATATATTTTCTTACAACAATTCCAATCACTTCATCTCCCCAGCTGCCCCTTAGACGGCGAGATCATGGGCCAGTTCCAGTACTCCGCCGACCGGCAAACAGCACGTGTCTCCTTCCCGGCACACAAGTTCCCTTACACAGCCAGTGTGTACTACACGTGTGAAGTCAAGCTGTGTGATCTGAACCATCCTACGGACTGCGTAAGTTCATTATTTTGTATTTTTGAATTGAAAACTCATTTAGGTGCGTTGGGCATTTTTTGAGATGGGAGATACATATATAGGCAAAGTAATAAACAATAACGCATATTACCAAAAATCCTGATATAAAGGGCTCTATGTGTCAATAACTAATGACATAATAGATAGATAATAAAAAAACACTAGGTCAATAAAATAAAAAATTAAAAAAGTATTTAACTAAATAATTATATGAACCCATATAACCTGTCACTAGGTACGCTAATTCTGGAGAAAGAACATAAACATTGTCTTGTGTTAATCACAGCGACCAACTATTCTTGTCATTTAAAGCTGCAGGCTGTGTCCAAAAACAACACAAGTGACCCCCGCTCGCCTCTCTTCCCACCCGCGTAATATTGCTAGCTCAAACATTATTTCCCCATTCGGGGTAAATGTTGAGAGTATTGGGGGTACGAAAATAATAAAATCCAAATTTTACTGTCCTTTTCTATACATGCATTATTACATACGATTTGCTTTGATAACATTATTTTTTCAAGTCGTCAAAAATATTTTTTCTAGTAGTTTTATACATACAACAACGAATAAAGCCCTCAGTAGGTAGGTAATCAAAAGAAGGGAAAGGGAGGCGCTCTCACGGCTTCTGGTTCTTTTTGTATTCTGCGCAGTATTGCTAGTTCCTGTTCCAACTGCTTTTTTGCAAGAAGCTTTGGTCGGCATTAAGTTAAAACAAATACATTACTGAAACTGATGTCTCTGTTTTAAACATGTTTTATTTTTAAACATGTTTTATTTTAAACATGATTTATTTTAAACATGTTTTATTTTTAAACATGTTTTTTTTTTTTAACTGCAGGAGCCATGCGCACACAAGCGGCGCGTACGACGTGATGACGAGGGATCTCCAGCTACTGTGGAACTGTTCAAGGGCCTGTATGTGAATGAAGCTGATTCGCCAGACAACGATGAGGTTACCAGTGAGAAGGTAAGACATTCAACTTACTTATCCATGGTCAGATATCATCATCTGCCTAGGCTTTTCCCAACTATGTTGGGGTCGGCATCCAGTCTAACCGGATGCAGCTGAATACCAGTATTTTACATGGAGCGACTGCCTATCACAACCCAGTAACTGCGTAACACGATACTCCTTGATTAGACTGGTTGTCAGACTTTCGGACTTCTGACTACCCTTAACCACTGTCAAAGATCCACAAATGACACCGGAACTGACGGATAGATTCAAGCTTCACCTGTATGTTTGTAAGCATGTTTGTAACCGACTCCGTTGGACTTGATTTTGATCCACTTCAAACGGTCAGATTTCATTTAAACTTTGTAGACTTACTCGAGGACCGATGATAATTCAATAATTTTATTTTGTTCACGCTTTTGTAGTTAGCAGAACTAAAAAAATTAAAATAAATAATAGATCTAAACAACACATTTTGCTTTTTAAAGCGTGTTTTTTTTTTAAATCTATTATTATTTTTTATAATACCTTTAAACGAGCAATTTTTGTTGGTTAAATAATCTGAATCTCAGAAACGCTTCCAACGATTTTCATGAAATTTAGTTTGCAGGGGGTTTCGGGTGCGATAAACCGATCTAGCTACTCGTAGGTTTCATTGTTAGAAAACGTGAACCAAAACAATTTATCATCCACATATTAAGATTTAATACAAGGTTATGCTTAGTACAGAGGCCAGCACATCAAGCTACCACAATCTGTCAAATTTCTTAGATGTTGTTCAACTTTATTACAAAAAAAAACTTAAAAAAAAAAATAACAACGACAAAGAATTAAAATACACATCCTAAGTCACCGACTTCCGAAATTAAAGTTATTTTGCACTTTGTAGTGTTTTTTGGAAGTCGGTTGTTATTTTTTTGAAAAAAGGTTTTGTATCTACCAATTCGAAATTTCATCATCCTTGGGGTCAAAACAATGCATATTTAAGCGATAGCAGCAATCGCGGTTAATTTGCTGTAACTTTTTTAAGAGTTCCGTCGTCTGTCTCCGAAACGCATCATCAGATATAATAGGTCTTTACCTATGAAATTGCCGTTTTGTATGAAAAAATTTAAACGAATTTTTTTCATGAATTTTTTATTTGTATTAATCGAAGTAATCACCCATGCAATCAATGCATCTTTGCCATCGCAGTGGCAGTTTATTGATGCCCTTCTTAAAGAAATCAGCTGGACGGGAGGCAACAAATTCTTCAAAGGCATTTTGTACTGCCTCTCGGGTATTAAATTTTTTTCCCGCCAAGAAGTTATCCAAATTCTGGAAAAAGTAGTAGTCTGTAGGCGCAAGGTCTGGTGAGTAGGGCGGATGACGGAGAGCTTCCAACCCCAGTTCTTGCAACTTGGAGACCGTCTGCTGTGCAGTATGAGGTCGCGCGTTGTCGTGCAGGAGCAGCGGAGACGAGCGATTGACCAATGCTGGTTGGAGATGCGCCAGCTTCTCCATCATTGTGTTCAGTTCTTCACAGTACACATCTGCAGTAATGCTCACCCCGTTTGGTAAGAAGCTGTGATGAATCACACCGGCGCTAGACCACCAAACAGTGACCATCACTTTTCTAGGGGTAAGTTTTCGTTTAGGGCATTGTTTAGGTGCTGAACCAGGATCCAACCAACTTGCTGAGCGCTTACGGTTATCAAACAGAATCCATTTTTCATCGCAGGTAACAATGCGGTTCAAAATTCCTTCATTTGTGTGTCTGTTGAGCAGTGCAAGGCACGTCTCGACGCGTACTTCGCGCTGGCGATCATTGAGTTCGTGGGGCACCCATTTGTCAAGCTTTTTTACCTTGCCAATTTGACGCAAATGGACCAATATTGTTTTGACGCTAACGTCGAAAGCTGCTGCTAATTCAGCCGTAGATTGTGTATCATCAGCTTCCACAATCGCCTTTAATTCGTCATTGTCGACCAAAGTCTTCGGACGACCGCGAGGTTCATTTTTCAGGTCGAAATTTCCAGAACGGAAGCGAGCAAACCAATAACAGGTGGTGCGTTGGTTTGTAGTGTTAGCTCCGTAAACGTCGTTGATGTTGCGTGCCGCTTGTGCCGCGTTGCTGCCACGACGGTACTCATATTCCATAATTACTCGAATTTTTAACGTATCCATGATGACGAAAAAGATTGAAATGCGATGAAAATGTAACACTAATCAATAAAGAAATGACTACTTTTAGAAAAAAAAATCCATGTTTTTAAAATAAAATTAATTTGAAATTAGAATTCTTAGCCAAACAAAAATTATTTTGATTTGAAATGGCCAGTACTGCAGAACGGCAATTTCATAGGTAAAGACCTAATATATGAAATTTTAATGGGACTATTTTGAAATAAACCTCTTTCGAACATAAAAAGAATTTTGCAAATCCGTCTTTAAACGACGGAGTTATGCCCGAACATACATCATGTCGAATTGATAACCTCCTTCTTTTTGAAGTCGGTTAAAAAACCCTACCCTACATTTCTCTACTTAATAATCACAGTAAACCATTAACATTTTCAGAACGCGGACGAGATCTGCATTTCCCAGCGGAACTTCGCGATCGGCATTTGTATAGCGGGTGTCATCCTGATGATTTGCGTCATCGCAGCAATTGGCTTCATCCTGGCCAGAAGGAGGAACCCGAAGACCTACTCCAGAACTGGCAGCTCATTGTACAGTGGTCCCTACACAAATACCGGGTACTCGCATACCAGTTAAAGTGATATTTGGTACCGTTTTTAATGCTGATGATGTTCACATTACATTTTTGTGAAGATTGGAAACGATTTGGTTTTGTTTTTTTTTTTTTTTTTTTGGCAAAGGTGAAACAGGTAAAGAAAAAAAGAAATTGTGCATGTCGGAAAAATATCTCTTGATCCATAACTATAAATTGAATAAAATGTAGGATTTTTGCAAAAAAAAAAAAAAAAAAAACTCGAACTGAAGTGTTTTCTAGCTCCTGAACTAGTGTGTATGTCATTTTGCTAAGTGCCATCTAAGTATTGGACATATTATATTTTTAAATTATTTACGCATTGGTTTCTAAAACATCGATTTTTTACTGGGAAAACGATGAGATGTAATTTTTTTAGTTTTTTATATATACGTCATTAAAATAAAAGCGTTGCGCCTGAATTAAAATATATTAAATAATTTGAAAATCGAAATGCCTATTTGGAGGTGAGCATCGAAGAATTTGTCAGTATAGCAACTTTGTTTTACTGTTGTGTTAATTTTCACAACGATTGAGTCATATTTTAGTATTTAGTTCTTTAGTTTATTTTACCAAGTGTATTAAATTTACCATTACAATAAACTAGAAAGGAGTGGATCTGTGTCAGATTAAAATAATAATTTACTTTAAATAACAAACATCTCTTTTAAAAGCTCCATGAAAAGTAGAAATGTAAAATTAATATGAAAATGTGGTTTTAAAACGTGATGTCACATAGAATGTACATTTTTGACAGTTATAAAAGTAAATAAGAAGTTTTAAACCGACCTTGTTCGGAAGTGACACATTTTTTATTTTTTTTATTAATTTAACTACGTTTTAAAACCGCATCTTCTATATTTATAATAATAAATTTGTGATAATTCGTTCGTTCGTATACGTCGTGATTCGATATTTTTATATAAAACGCTGTAATTTAAGAAATATACTGGTTGCCTTGCATTACGTAAACAAGTAGAATAAAATTAATGACACAAGTCATTTCTTAGGGTGTTGTAAAGGCCTGTGAAACTAGACTTAAAAAAGTTTTCTTTAAATAAAATTATTTGAACAGTTCCTTCTGATTTTAGGAACTACATATTTTTCAATTCTAGGAAATTTGGAATTTTTGATTTTATTTTATCTTTGAACCTAATATTTTTGATTAAATGAAATAATAATTTTGTTATTATGACAAAAATATTATTTAAATAAATTGCGCTTCTCTTGGGTTAATATTAATTTCTAGTAAAAACAGGCCTTTATCTTTTCTATATAGGTGGCGGGAACTAGTTTTCTTCTACACGGTTCATTTAAAATTTTAGTTCACTGACTTAAAGTTAACTAAAACTTAGTTAAAACTGTAGTGAGCAAAGTCGTGAATTAAAATTTGTAAAACATAATTGGACAAGATGCCATATTTTTTAAGTTTTATAATTTTAAGTTTCCTTTCTGCCAGTAATTCCGTCCAAACGGTGCTATTTTAATTTTTAATCTTGGCTTTTTTAAGTTGCTTTTTGCTTGTTACTTGCGCCATTGTCCATTGAAACAAAGACTATTTGTACGACAATTCAAATTATTGTTCAAGGTTTTTAGGATTAATACTGGTGAAAAACAGTTTTTTTTCTCTTCACTAGTTTGAAATGAACTCACTAGATAGCAGCACTCTCAAAGGTCGTGAATAAAGGGTTGTGCACAATATAAATGGACAATGTTTTTTTTTAATTTTTACTATGTATGTAAAGTAACAACGAATATTATCGATATACGTTTCATACTACCCCATTGTTAATATTTTTTTAGTTATCTTTTTTTTTCAACTAATTATTGTATTATGTAACTAGTTTAATACAATGGGGTTCTGGAACGATACCGAACGGTAAGACAGTGTACGAATTTTTTTTTAACAAATATACTGACTTGATAAGATTTTTGAGTTTTATTTCTTGTTCAAAATGGTTTTCTTCAAGTTTCTGAAAAATAAAAATTAACCTTTTAGTCTTACTAAGCTCCATTTTTTTTTTTAAACTTTCCTCGATAGCCACCCCACTTAATTGTTTGACCCTCGATGGCACACTGACACTCACTCCCCAGCCAAGTCTAAACTCATCAAGATGAATAAAATAAGTCCAAACAAAATGTAGCTGCTGTAGACTGTTGAGGAGTTCACTCGACTTCTGTCTCCGTCATCATAATTTCAGTCTATATTGTGTGGTAAGTTTCAACAGAGTTCAGTGAAATTTCATTTGGTGAAAAATCAATCAACCTCTTGATATTTTTTACCTTTGTGACTTTTATTTTTTCAATTTTAAATGGTACCAGCTTCAAGGTATAACCAACCTATCCAATTAAAAAAGGATCGGAAAATCCACTACTCTGTAACATGTTATTGGGCTTATTTTTTTTAATTTTCCGGTCGAAGTGGCGGAGCTTGGGGGAAGCCTATGTCCAGCAGTGGACGTCTTTCGGCTGAATGATGATGATGACTATCTCATTAAATTTTTAAATATATTATTTAATGTTATAGCGGCGTAAGTAGAAACACCGTCTGTGAAAATAGAGTATTACGGTTCAAAAGATGCAACAGCGGACACAGCCCTGCGCCAGACGGACGAACCTCTGACCACGTTGTCACTATTTTGGGTCCGCAACCCTTAAAATAAACTAACATGCTATCAAAACTAACGACAGCTGATAGACAGATCCAAACAAATATTATTTTACATGATTTTGGAGACTACTAAAGTCTCAAAACAAAAACCCAATATATTATTCGTATTTTGTACTAGCTATTGCTAGCGGCTTCGCCCGCGCGGAACTTTCACTCCCTTAGGGGTTGAATTTCGAAAAATCCTTCCTTATTCCTTGTCTACATTATAAAGGGAACCTCTGTACAAAATTTCAGCTTCCTAGGTCCAAGGGTTTGGGCTGGGCGTTGATGAGTCAGTCAGTCAGGACTTTCCTTTTTTTATATAGATAGACTAGCTTTCTCCCGCGGCTTCGCCCGCGTGGAAGTCGGAAATTATCCCACGGGAATATACCGCCGGGATAAAAAGTATCCTACGTGGTTTTGAGTTAATCAGTCCGCGCGTTAAAATTCTTCCATACAAACTTTGACACCCCGCAATCCCCCTTTAGTGGGTAGTTTAGAAAAAAAACTTACTTACTACTTTACTTAGATAAATATTTGTGCCAAGTTTCAAGTTTATTAACTCAAGGAATAAGATTTTTCATACAAACAAAATCGCCCCTTTTCACCCCCTTATAGGTCGAATTTCCAAAAACCCCTTCTTAGTGCTCCCCTAGATTATAAAAGGAAGCCGTGTACAAAATTTCACGTTCCTAGGCCTAGTAGTTTCGGCTGTGCGTTGATTGATCAGCCAGTCAGTTTCTCCTTTTTTAGACATATATAGAGAAGATAGATTACACAAGCTCCTAGTTATTTATGACTGCCTTGCTTATTTCTGCAAATCACGAGAGAGAGCATACTCGTGCTTGTCAGATTAGCCCTGCAGCCGACCTATACTGTAAAAATCTCCCGTAAAAACTTAGGTACAGAGGCCAGCACATCAAGCTACCCCAATCTGTCAAATTTCTTTGACAGTTTTTCAACTTTATTACAAAGGAATAAGGTTTATGTTAAATTGGGAAAATTTGACAGTTACAATACGTTACAATAATCTGGAAGTAAGCTGTCAATTGTGTCAATCCCTTGCATCAGATGAAATAACAGCCTCACCTTAGTTGACGGTGAGATTTTTGCAAGAAACATATGTGACGCGAACTGTAAATCCATTTTTTTGGCAAAGGTCACGGTCAAGGTCAATTGGGTCATCTATTCATGCGTAAACAAACATCCCGCCGGGGGTGTCGCAATAGGGGGGGAGTGAAAATTTAATTAGTTTTTACCTAGGACGTCTAGTTTTTGAGATATTTGCGAAAACGAAAAAGACCGAAAAAATAGCAGGTGTCCAGCTGCCTTCACGGGACAGCCGATTTTTAAGAAAATCCTGTTGCTTTTGCACACTTGGCGAATGAGAACTAGCTAGACCGAAAAGAGCGCGAACGAATTCAAATGAATTGGATTCATTTTTTTTAGCAAAGGTCATGGTTAAAGTCAATTGGGTCATCTATTCAACCGTAGACAAACGCTCCAGAGGGTGTTGAACAAGAGGGGTGGGAAAATTTCATTCGTTTTTGCCTAGGACGTCTAGTTTTTGAGATATTTGCGAAATACTAAAAACAGTGTAACTGACTTCATGTAACAACTAGCTCGCTCGACAGGTTAGTGTACCGTGTGTGAGTTTTAATAATTCCTACCATGAGATTTCTCATAGAAAAAAGCACGGCAATATTTGAGCAATTTTTCCAATTATTATTTCCATAATGACCTCATCGGATTATAACTAACATTTTAAAACAATGAAAATTGCTAAGTCCACGTTCGCACTGAAGTAAATAATCACGGTGAGATTTTTTCGCGATCTTGATCTTCAAAGCACTGCTTAGCGCCGTGAGTGTGTGTGTTACTCCAGCTGGAAAGTGATTCCTATAGTGATGTGAGTGGATAATTGTGCGCAATCTGCTGCAAATGTGAGTCAAATTAAACATTTGTGCGCCTTGTGGTTTTGGCAAAAAAAAAAACGATTCCTGCTGGAGTAACGTTGTTCTAGCAGGAAAATTCTAAACGAATGATCGGAGAGAGAAATATTGTGCATGGGCAGAGAATTTATCATCATCATTTCAGCCGAAAGACGTCCACTGCTGGACATAGGCCTCCCCCAAGCTCCGCCACTTCGACCGGTTCTGTGCTTCCCGTACCCAGCGGATTCCTGCGGCCCTCACAAGGTCATCTGTCCATCTTGTGGGAGGCCTTCCAACTTTACGTCTTACCGGAAGAGAATTTATATTTGTGCAAAAATGTGTGCCGAAAATATAATTTGTGCGCCTTTAGTTTTCCGAATTAAATATTATTGCGTTTCCTGCTGGAGTAACGTTTTGCAAATCGTGTATCTCGAAAACCATTGTATGTGCGCCTGTAAACACGAGTAGTAGTTGTAAATCAAACAGCGTTTTCGACGCGCTCAACGCCGTATATTTCCAGTCGCCCCCACATGGATTGCCACCAGGGGGAACTTATTGCCCTTAGTGAAAATATCGCGGTGTCGAGATATTTTGAAGTCCATGCGACCGTAACCGGCGAAATGTCATTTGCCGGTCCACGGCGGAAAAAAAATCGCAGTTGTTTGCTATGTGCCGTGGCACGGCACGTAATCTGTGGGAGCCGGTGGGAGCGGTTTTTTACGTTTCTCTATGAAACTAAGCAACCTATCTCTTTCGTTCTTGTATAAAAATGATCAGGATAGACAAGGCTAGATATGTTTCTTTGACTGATGCCAACTTCATAGTGCAAATTTTCGCGGTATTCATCGCAGAACATAGTACTTTGACAGTACTATGGCGCGGATCCGTGCTACTCGTTTTATCGATTGTGCTGAGTGTTTTTGAAGTGAAAGTGCATATTTCAAGCATGAATACGTATGTAAAGTTAATCAACTTTCTATTTATGTATTAGTTAAAAGCAGTTTAATATATTTACGCATATATTTTACGGAAAAAATTCCACGGGGTGAAAAAATGGCCGCCATATAAAATCATAAAATATTTGCGCTGACTTTTCGTGTGCGTATTTTGTATGAAATGGCTAAAATACTGCTAAAGTAGTAAGAAAATTTCATAAACTATCCATAAATATACGATGTTGTGTATGAAAATTCAGATAAAGTAGTCAAAATTGCAATTTTAACATGTCATTCCTCCGTTGCTATGCAACAGTCCGACCTGTTGCTAAGGGCCGAATTACGTCGTCGCCCGATTCTCGAAAAAAATACATAATTATTAAAAATAATTAAAACTTTGCCATAACACTTAAATAGGAGGTAATTTAATGTAGTTTCTGGAATAGTTTTCACATTTGCAATCGATTAAGCAATTCATAAGAAAAAAACCCGAACACGTGACGCATACAGCGTCACGTGTTCTTAAGTTTTTGTAAACAATAGACTTTTTTTATGGATTAATTTACGAACTCCTTTCATTGTGAACACTTGCAAGTATTTATTTATAGTTAGCAACAGTCTTGAACTGATTAAGTACATAAACATTTGTCAAACTGCGTCATGTTCACGACTGCAAAAAAAAAATGAATGAGTGTCGAGTTACGTAACAGTTATAAGTGGCCACTTGTGTCGCGTGAAGATAAGATAAGATTAACGTCCTTTTTTATATGTTTTGGCTGCCTGGTGGTAATATGTTTATTATGTAATCGTTTTTGTAGTGTAATAGTGATTACTATTAAATGGTTTATTATTAAAATATGTATTTTGCTTCTATTTCTGGGGCCTTGAATGATAAAGTGGGAGACAAATAACAGCACTCGTTTTTAACTTGAAACCTACTCATTTTATTGTAAACCCAATTTCACATAGGTCATACACTGAATAAAAAATGATGTACTAATTCCGAAAAAGTTACAGTTTCATATGAGTTTCATAGTAAAATAGCGAGAAATCGGGGTTTTAACCCAAGGGACCTAAGGGGACGTGACCTAATCGACGCCATCTTGGAGTCAGCTAGCACCAGGTCATTTTTTTTTTTTTTTTTTGACATTACACTTTAAGGGGTAATCTAATCGGTCCAGCCGTTCTCAAGTGATGTGCTTACCAACGAACAGCATTTTATTTTAATTTTATAAAAAGACAGAAGCTTAAAAAGGGGCTTATGGCTAAGTAATAATATCCGCTCGGGTCGATCGATCAGGTTAAGCTACGCTTGCCACGGCTGGTCCGCGGAGGCATCTTTCCATACCAAGATCCTTCCGTGCCTCGGAAAGCACGTTAAGCCGTTGGTCCCGGCTGTCATGTGTGGATCTTTGACAGTCGTTACGGGTCGTCAGAAGCCCGAAAGTCTGACACCCAGTCTTACCAAGGGGTATCGTGTTACCCAGTTACTGGATTGTGGAGGTCAGATAGGCAGACGCTCCATGTAAAATACTGGTATTCAGCTGCATCCGGTAAGACTGGAAGCCAACCCCAAAGTAGTCGGGATAAGCCTAGACAGATGATGATATTGCCTAAAAATTGTAGATGAAGGACAAAAATAAAAATACAATATTCTATAACTGTATGTATATATTCGCCAATCCAACAATCTCTCCGTGTATATAATAATATAGAAAATACATAAACAGCGTACCAATACATAACACCATAAATAATTTACTTTACATAGTGCATTTAAAACGATTTACAGTACTTAAACTTATGCTATACATTATTACACTAGCTAAATTATAATATATTTTTTCAGGATAATTACATTAATTTAATTATTTAGGATTGGTTGAAAACAGAACATACGCTTGTTTGGCAGTATTTGCAAACCTTTATTGCATATGTAATGTGTAACAATATTAAAAGCATGTAACATAGAAATGATCACAAACTGTCTAAATAGTCGTGTTTTTATATTTTTTAAATTAGGATTTTCTTGAATATTCAAGCCACCAGTTGGCGCCACTTCGACAAGAGGTCTTCCAGTTCGACAATGAACTTAAAATATTTGATGTTATTCGTTTCATTCATTCGTTCACCATTCAGTCCGTAAGCGCTTTGACACATTTGACAGGTGCCCGGATCTGAAGTCTTAGTGCTGCCTAGTGGACGTAATTTCAAAAAACCCTCATTTTTATCGAAATTTTGAGTACGATTAACTTTTTCTATCTTGAATTTAAATCAGTAATTGATACTCCTTGAAAACTGTGGGGTAATTGAAATTAACACACGTAAAATAACAGTTGATCAGTGTTCATTTCGACAGTCATTTACATTCATTGAGTTATTTCATTGTTGAATGAATGAATGAAATACACCAAACACAGCGTGGGTTGACAAGACTCGATTAATCGAATGAATCCCAAGATTCGCCATAGCCCCTGAGTCCTCATGTTTCATGGTGCTATGCGAACAGACATTTTTTTCCAACTTATGAAAAAATGGTTATGGAATTTCTTTTAAAAGTGTTTACGTAATTAGGAATCTGGTTCGAATAGGGTCAAAAATCACCACAAATAAAATAAAATAGTAAATTAATCTAGGCAAACCGTCAGTCTTAACAGTAACTAATTCATATTATGATTATTATTTACAATATTATTAAAGAAAAATTAACAAACTAACAAAATTCAGTGCCATTTTTAAGAATAATCACAGAACTTTCAGGCATTTTAGTTTCAGGTTTCAATACTTTTTCTTTCAAACTTTTTGACACAATTGCTAAACATTTTGGTTACTATATCTTTGACAGTCTTAACGGGTAGTCCGATGCCTAAATGTCTGACAACCAGTCTTACCATGGGGTATCGTGTTACCCAGTAAATGGGTTGCGGAGGTCAGATAGGCAGTAGCTCCATGTAAAGTAAGATAATTCAGCTACGATTGTTACACTGGAAGCTAGCCCAAATATTGTTGGGATAAGGCTAAACAGATTGGTTGCTCTCGCAGACTGCACACGCAGTATTTTGACAACTTTACAGTTCAAAATTCAGAGCAACCAAGATTATTAGCGCAAACATTACTTTCTGAAGGCATGTATTTAAATCGATCCACAATTATTTCCCATTTTGATCTCCTAAAAAATATTAATCTACAGGATAAAATTTTAACCAGTGTGCAAACTGTAATCATGAATTCAGCGTATCACTCTAGGCACGTTTCACCCTAGCGTAGAAATTTTTCGTCGGTTATACAAAAAAAAATCAGCTGTTTCATAGAAAAGTGCAATACCTAACGCGGTCAAACATAATGGAACAGCTGTTTTTTTCTTTTCTTTTTGTATAACCGACGAAAAACTTCTACGCTATACGTCTAGAATGATATGCTGAATTCATGGTTACAGTTTGAGCACTGGTTAAAAAATTTCCCTGTATACGCGAATTTACTCACTAACTGATCTTTTTTTATGTGCCCTAACTTATTGACGGTGACCAAGAAGATCGGTAAGTTCCTTACCTTACTTAACACATTTAGCAACCAACTTTACCGATACAGATAGTTTTTTTAAACACCAGAAAGTAACGAGAAGATCATTATGCAAAAGAAGCAATGATCATTAAAATCTATTTATATATAAATGAATCGCCGAAATGTATGTACGCGCATGACTTCCGAACGACTGCACCAAATTGGATGATTCATGATTTTTTATGTGTTCCTTATTGTCAGCACAAGGTTTGTATAGCTAATACCAATTCAATATTCATAGCTAAGACAGGACAACGTCTGTCGGGTCAGCCAGTATAAAATAAAAATTGTGGATCAATCAAATATTTCCCTTCCTAAATGTACATACATTTAATTTAAAGCCTAAAACCTTTACAGTAACTAAAAAAGGATAAATATTAAGACACCAATACACGATACAGATATCCCAGGAAATGTTTGCGCTTCGATAATCATCGTCTATCTTCGGAAATACGAACTTGCGATGATGAGATTTAGTACAGAGCTGTTACAACCATGGAAGTACTTGCCAATTTTGTCTTCCCATGATTTCATAATATTTAATTAACACCTTAATGGATTGACCTTAAAAACATGGCTGAGACAGACTGGATACAGAAGCTGAGTTGATTGATTAACATTAATAACTCTTATCATGATAAAAATGTTTTTAAAACTTTACTCTATGGGGGGGTAACTTTACGGAGAGACGTGCGTTCTAATTCAGAAACACGAAAAACACCGAAGCGCATACATTTCCTGGTTTAACTGTACATAATCATGACATAAAAGATTAAAATTAACTATATTTCACGCACATCGGTTGTGGGCCTGCGATCCGCGATTGTGATTGGTTATCGTGTAAGGTCATTTCTTTGTGAGCCAATCAATGATGATTTTTAAATATTGGATAGGCTCTAGGACCTGATGTTGAAGAAAGACTCCCAGGTTATAGCTATTGGAAAACAAAGTCTGCTAATATTAGGTCTTTACCTATGAAATTGCCGTTCTGCAGTACTGGCCATTTCAAATCAAAATAATTTTTGTTTGGCTAAGAATTCTAATTTCAAATTAATTTAATTTTAAAAACATGGTTTTTTTTTTCTAAAAGTAGTCATTTCTTTATTGATTAGTGTTACATTTTCATCGCATTTCAATCTTTTTCGTCATCATGGATACGTTAAAAATTCGAGTAATTATGGAATATGAGTACCGTCGTGGCAGCAACGCGGCACAAGCGGCACGCAACATCAACGACGTTTACGGAGCTAACACTACAAACCAACGCACCACCTGTTATTGGTTTGCTCGCTTCCGTTCTGGAAATTTCGACCTGAAAAATGAACCTCGCGGTCGTCCGAAGACTTTGGTCGACAATGACGAATTAAAGGCGATTGTGGAAGCTGATGATACACAATCTACGGCTGAATTAGCAGCAGCTTTCGACGTTAGCGTCAAAACAATATTGGTCCATTTGCGTCAAATTGGCAAGGTAAAAAAGCTTGACAAATGGGTGCCCCACGAACTCAATGATCGCCAGCGCGAAGTACGCGTCGAGACGTGCCTTGCACTGCTCAACAGACACACAAATGAAGGAATTTTGAACCGCATTGTTACCTGCGATGAAAAATGGATTCTGTTTGATAACCGTAAGCGCTCAGCAAGTTGGTTGGATCCTGGTTCAGCACCTAAACAATGCCCTAAACGAAAACTTACCCCTAGAAAAGTGATGGTCACTGTTTGGTGGTCTAGCGCCGGTGTGATTCATCACAGCTTCCAAACGGGGTGAGCGTTACTGCAGATGTGTACTGTGAAGAACTGAACACAATGATGGAGAAGCTGGCGCATCTCCAACCAGCATTGGTCAATCGCTCGTCTCCGCTGCTCCTGCACGACAACGCGCGACCTCATACTGCACAGCAGACGGTCTCCAAGTTGCAAGAACTGGGGTTGGAAGCTCTCCGTCATCCGCCCTACTCACCAGACCTTGCGCCTACAGACTACTACTTTTTCCAGAATTTGGATAACTTCTTGGCGGGAAAAAAATTTAATACCCGAGAGGCAGTACAAAATGCCTTTGAAGAATTTGTTGCCTCCCGTCCAGCTGATTTCTTTAAGAAGGGCATCAATAAACTGCCACTGCGATGGCAAAGATGCATTGATTGCATGGGTGATTACTTCGATTAATACAAATAAAAAATTCATGAAAAAAATTCGTTTAAATTTTTTCATACAAAACGGCAATTTCATAGGTAAAGACCTATTATATTAACGATATATCGTAGTTCGCAAGACCACAACCTTTTTACGCAAATCTACATTTTCGTCTAAAGGTATACTAATTTTCGTCTACTTAAAACTAAGCACAGCTAAGGTATGGAAAATACCTTTTATATGTGCCATAAAGTGATTTTGGGAAGTTTATTTGTTATTATTATGAATTCAAACAGGCCTACCACCACCAAAGTTCCGATTTATCTGGTATATAATTTCACACAAGGAGACTGGCCACGTTTCATACAAAGTCGGGCCCAAAACCCACAGTAAAAAAAATATGTTACCCTGGTTGGGTAAGTCGTCCTTATCATTTTTTACTATTGCGCCAAAACTCTACGACCACACCTTCAAGTATTTTTTAAAGTTGAAAAATCTAATTTTAAACATTTCAATAAAATATAATGACTACCGATTGGTGAAAATAAATGGTAGGTGATCTTGATATTGAGTTAATATGCAAAAAAAAATATCTATATGATCACTCGCAGAGGTTTTTAGTCATAGTAATTAATACTTGTTCAAGATGAAGAAATGGTCGTAGAGATTCGGTAAAGTAAAAAATGGAGGACTTCCCGACCAACACATTATTTTTCACTGGCCGCTTTGCATTTTGGGCCTAATATGTAGGTGGTGGATACTGCCTATTCGGACTCTGAGAAACAGGCCCGGAAAGTACGTTTTTTTTTTAAATATATTTATTATATTTTCCAATACATTCAAACGGAAAATATGTAACTATTGAATAATTCGTTGGACAAAGAGATGCAAGTATAGTCAAGAAATTGGTCGTGATGGTAAATGGAATTAAAGCTACTTACAGACTACTACAAGTTTATCTTAAAGTTAATTTGTTTCATGTGATGTTTGTTTGGCTAGTTTTTCGTTTATTTAGAAAATTAAAATCTGTACTAGGAATTATTATTATTGTACATCTTAAATCATTATTTAAGAACTCATCTGAAGAAACGCAGTGACATAGAAAACTGTAGACAAATTTGTGCTCTATGCCGTTTCACGAAAGCTCAAATTCAAGCAAATCTCATCAGTCGCTCATGCTTTCAAATACCGCTAAGTCCCTAAGGCACAGAAATTACTCCTAAAACAGCATAATCAGCCTATAACATTCCCACTGCTGGGACACAGGTCTTCTCTCTGAGAGGAAATGGGCCGTAATCCACCACGCGGGCCCAGTACGGGTTGATGGAAATCACATTTCTTTGATTTTTTTGGTCCTCACGATGTTTTCCTTCGCCGTTTTGAGAGCAGTGGTGATTAAATAATTAACATAAAGTAAAGTTGCTGTCTGGGTTACGAGTTACGACTCCCTCTCCCGGCCCAGTGCAGTTTTATGGATAGTCGGTACTGCCTACACTTCAAAACTTCACGCCATAACTTTATCCTCCACTTCTGCCAGCCCCGTTGTGGATATACAAGGTGTGATATTTTAAACCTTCATCGTCAGCTCATTAAAGACAAGAAGTTTAGAAAAATCCCGCTTCCCGCCGCCATTCCTCTAACCTTTCTAACTTCAATATTCAAAGTCAAAAGTGTACTAGAAGATCACCATTATGGTAAGTCTTCGTCCATTTGAACCGTCATCAAGGAGTCTTCGGGATGTATCTCCAGAATTGCTTCTGTACCATCGTTGAACGGGAATGAGACGCTGCCATCGATAACTAGACCTGAAAAAAAGGAAGAAAAGTTAGTTGAAATGTGAATAGGTTCACGTTCTTTATGTTCCTTAAATACAATAGGGTATTACACCCATTTTTGAAAAGTCTCTTAATTAGATTCTAGAGTGCTAATAAACCACAAAAAAGCAACATTTTTATTTAATCGATTAGTGCCGTAAAAAGCATTTAAATTTTACATTTTCAAATTTTGCGCGTAATTTGACAAAAACGCTGGACGCAGTGGACGCCATATTGCTCTGTGGGTATGACTTCAGTTTGCTATTTAGACAAATGCGCTGATATTTTATATGATAATTGTTTATATTAAAAAAAAAAGTTATTATTCTACTTATCGTCGGTTTGCTGTTCCTGAATGCAAAATATTATTTAAATAAAAATTACACTGGTTACGAAAATAATAAAAGTACAACGTTGCTCAGTTGACATGCCGTATGACGTAATAACATGGCGGCTACTATTTCATGGTGTCCAAAAATAATGAGTACGTACCTGCATCAGTACAATGCGACTTGACATTGACGGAACTGGCTTTGTCCCTGACCTTGAGTCCGCGTGGTGTGGGCCACTCCTCAAACGTGATGTACTCACGGACCGAGTACGCTAGCTGGTCGGAATCTGGTAAAAGAAAGAAAGAATATTTATTAGGAATATCACAAACTTAACTAGATGAGGTTTCCTATCTGACTACTCTGAGAAGGCCGAAACAAACCCAAAGATCCACAGTCTCTTAAACAGTCCAGACATAATCTTGGTCAGATCATGTGAAGACCATGATGAAGGGGCTTGTGGCTAAGTAAAAATAGCTGCACAGGTCGATCGATCAGGTTAAGCTACGCTTACCGCGGTTGGTCCGTGGATGGGTGACCATCTTTACATACCAAGACCCCTCCGTGCCTCGGAAAGCATGTAAAGCCGTTGGTCCCGGCTGTCATTTGTGGATCTTTGACAGTCGTTACGGGTCGTCAGAAGCCCGAAAGTCTGACAACCAGTCTTTACCAAGGGGTATCTTATTACCCAGTAACTGGGTTGTGGAGGTCAGATAGGCAGTCGCTCCATGTAAAATACTGGTATTCAGCTGCATCCGGTTAGACTGGAAGCCGACCCCAACATAGTTGGGAAAAGGCTAGGCAGATGATGATGATCATGTGAAGACCATGTAGATTGGTGTCTGAAATGGTCTTTCGAATGTACATAATTTAGCAAAATCCTACCTGGTGCAAACATTAGTTTCTGGTTGTATGTCTCAGTGACTTGTCTTGCCTTCTCAAGTGCGGTGTCAATCTGTACTCCAAACTGTTGTGCTAATATCTTCATTAATTCCTGCACTGATTGAGTTCGGAGGCAGTTTATACTGAAAATATGAGAAATATTGGTTAAACATACTACATATAGGACGTAACGAATAGCACCATCCCATTTCTTCCCGTTGCGGTCGTAGAAGGCGACTAAGGGACTTACTAGAGAATGAGCAGCAGCGTTCTCTATGCATTTTACCACCATACTGCGATCGCCAACCCGCCTGCCAAGCGTGGCGATTATGGCCCCCAAATTGGGGGAGGCCTATGTCCAGCAGTGGACGTCTGGAGGCAGAAAATAGAACGTCAGCTGCGACGATCCTTATGCATAATTCTTTCGCTTCGTAAAACACCTAACAAATTAAAGTTAAATGTATTTTTTAAGAAATATATAGTAGTTTTTTTTTTAAATCAGTTAATGGTTTTTATTCCATGACTGCTTAATTATGTATGACGTCTGTTTTAGCATGTGTTCATTTGTGACACCAGTAAAATACTACTTTCGACTTTCATTTTGGTGTATGCTAAAGTATGTTATATATTCCAGAGACAGGCCCGACCTAGTACAAAGCCTGGTACAAAGCTACAATATTCATATAAATTACATAAGGTACGGAACTGATAGCCAAACCAAGCCAGGGCTTGTATTTTAGCATAATGAGCACGTGTGTGTGTGTGTGTGTGTGTGTGTGTGTGTGTGTGTGTGTGTGTGTGTGTGTGTGTGTGTGTGTGTGTGTGTGTGTGTGTGTGTGTGTGTGTGTGTGTGTGTGTGTGTGTGTGTGTGTGTGTGTGTGTGTGTGTGTGTGTGTGTGTGTGTGTGTGTGTGTGTGTGTGTGTGTGTGTGTGTGTGTGTGTGTGTGTGTGTGTGTGTGTGTGTGTGTGTGTGTGTGTGTGTGTGTGTGTGTGTGTGCGTCGTGTGGTGAGGTGAAGCGTGGGGGTGTCAGTATATATGTGGAAGTGTGTGTTATATGATATTATGCAATGCGAGTTCAACAGCAACACGCTTCCTTTACGTCTTATTATTTTTCTTTGTGGAAACTAAGCTATTATAATGTAGATCATAAGGAAATGTAAAGCACTGTTTTTGGCAAATAAACATAAATAATAAAGATAAAATAAAACTGTCTATTTGTCTACTACGAACAGAAATCACACACACATCGGAGTCTCGCGTATGGTAAGTTCAGATTTTGATAAGACTGTTATTTTTTTCGAAATGCTAACTCTTTCGGTTTTTAGTGTTGCCACAGTATGATATGTGACTATGAAGACTACTATACGAAGACTTAAGTCTAAGAGTACTATATGAAGACTTAAGTCTTCAACATAATATTTTGCATACATAAACTGACATTTTTAACCAATATTAAAAAAAAATTATACTTCCGAAAAAGGCGATTTGGCGATTGATCTGGTGATTGATTTAGGGCAAATTATTCAATAGTCAGATAACGTTTATCTGAGGAATAAATAAGTTGGTTTGACAGCTTTAGTACAGAAAATATGCCAACCTGTCAGATTTATTTATCAGATAAAGTTTATCTAACTATTGAATAATCAGCGCTTAGTAAATTAAAATTAATATACAAAAATAAAAAATTATACTAGCAAAAAGAAAGAGTGATGAATGACACACAGAAATCTTTCACAATACAAAATTAAATTTATGATACCTAAAGTGCCAGGAAGTGCTGCCGGTACCGGTAGTGACGCATAGACCGGAACTCTTCGTGTGGGACCATTCTCCGTTGTCTATCTGTAGTCGCAGAAGCGATACTCTGGATGTTACACTTTCGCCTATGAATACCTGGAAAATATTTTAAAATACATTTACGTTTCTAGTTGTAAATCTTGTTTTAGAATCTCATATAACGTCATCATCTGCCTAGCCTTATCCCAACTATGTTGGGGTCAGCTTCCAGTCTAACTAGACGCAGCTGTACACCTGTATTTTACATGGAGCAGCTGACTATCTGACCTCCACAACCCAATTACTGGGTAATACGATACCCCTTGGTATGACTGGTTGTCACACTTTCGGGCTTGTGACGACCCGTAAATACTGTCAAAGAGCCACGAATGACAGCCGGGACCAACGGCTTAACGTACTTGCCGAGGCACGGAGGGGTTTTGGGTTGTAAAGATGGTCACCCATCTACGGACTAACCGCGGCAAGCACAGCTTAACCTGATCGATCGACCCGTGCGGCTGTTATTACATAGCCACAAGCTATTACATACCCCTTGGTAAGATCGTCATTCTAATAATTATTTTTCTTCCACACCTCTCTATTAGTCGTCATCTCCGTAGTCACACCCTTTCTAACCATATCATCATTCACACAGTCCATCCATCGTTTCTTTGGTCTCCCCCTACTCTTATAGCCATCGACATTCATACTCAAAACTTTCCTCACATTTTCCTCATTCCTCCGTATCACATGCCCATACCATGACAACCGATTTCCACACAACTTTTCAGTTACCGGTGCTACGTTCAGGCTTCCTCTTATTAAGGTGAAACAATTCAACATTTTTTCCATACAAACTTCGGGAGGGTTTTACTCGACTGTTTGACAATGTAGTACATTAAAACTTAAACATGGTATGGTTTTGTCTCATTATTAATATTGTCTGTACGGAAACAGAATACTAAAATAAAAAGCCATTAAAAAGTTATGAGCCAACAAAGATTCGTTTTTCTTGATAATTTAACCTAACTTTGGACATGTTTAAGTAATAAAAGAAGTGTAAAATCTCCAAAACTAAGTCGGTACCGACAAAGTTCAATTATCGAAAAGTCATATAAACTTAATTGGTCATTGATTTTTGCAGTGTTTTTTTCAGAAAACCCGATCTTCCGAAGGACTTTTCTTAATTTTTTACGCGTCTGTTTTACTATAACTGATCCTGCATCTCACTCAATAACGTTGTGCGTGTAGACTATCGTCTAACTGCTCATCACTGATACTAGCTCTGTCGGATTCGAAGCCTGGTGAGACAGCGTGCTTTTTAGCCAGGCCCGTGTGTACCCTTAAGACACTCGGTAAGACTTATCTGGAAATAAATATAATCTTACCTCATTTAGCGCCAAAAATGGTAATACTTTCGTTGCGAGGGTGGGACTTAGAGTTTCCGGCCCACAACAGTTACTCATCTGTTGCGAGTTCAAATTGTAGGAGTCTGTCATTTCATGCGGGTTCTGTACCGGTGGGTATCTGTGAAATAAATTATATTTTACGTTATTATGGGGATGCAATAGGGTATTATCCAATTTATTATAAACTATTCTAAATTGAAGACTGGGGCGAAATATGTAATAGAAAAATAAAAGTAAATTGATTTATATTCATTTCTCAATTAAAACGACGACTAAATTTATTTTTCGTTGTTTTGAATTTACCGCCAAAACGCTCCTTACGATGACTTTTTATCACGGGACCACACGTGACGTCAACATTGTGTAAACAAAAGTAGTAAGTAAGTAAACAAGTGAATGTCAAGTTTATATTTAACAAGATTTAAGGATAGAAAGTGATATTACTGGTGTGCGGTGCCTCTGCGCACAAATACTTCTAAAACTGGGCCAAACTAAGTATTTATATCGGTGCTGTTTACACAAACCTGACGTCACGATGTCACGTGATAAAAAAAGTCATCGTAAATTCAAAACAACGAAAAATTAATTGGATTTTAATAGTTTTTATTGGACACCCGTTTTTGAAAAATGTCTTAATTAGATTCTGAAGTGCTAATAAACCACAGTAAAAACAATTTTTATTTTATTTAATCGATTAGGACCGTAAAATGCATTTAAATTTTCTAATTTCGCGCGTACTTTAATAATATATTTTTAAATATTATCTCATATAGAGTAAAATACCCTATTCGCAATAGGTAGGGTTTTTTTTTTTTTTTTTTTTTTTTTTTTTTTTTTTTTTTTTTTTTTTTTTTGGGTGGGAAATCATCAAATAACTTCTCCCGCTCTGGGTGGAGCAGGAGGGCGTGTCAGACTTTTACTGACTAAAACCCACCCGTGTTCCTTCAGTAGCCCTTAAGCCAGGGGCTGTGGTGTCTCTTTCGAACAAACCCGCACCCCTGGCAGGCATCGACCCTTGCGGGTCCCATCACTATTTGTGCTGACATCTCTTTGAGGCGCGCGTGGAACACAACGCGCCGTCGACTTGGGCTTGGTCCTTACCGGACAGCGAGCTACCCATTACTCGCCGTCCGCAAGCCCATGCCTACGGTGGCCGGAAATCGGCCTGGGATTCCCGACGCCCAGGGCGTCTCCGTATCCTGCGGCGGCTGGGGTCGCGAGGGCGCATATGCTGCCTCTCCCTCACGTGCGCCGCCTCCCTCTTCGCGAGCATCACTGCTTCGCTGAAGGAGGTGACGGCTCCCCATGCCCTCTCGCTCCGTACCATGGCCTGGACCAGGGCCGGACGCGAGAGATCGCCGCCGCCGATCGCCTCCACGAGGACACGGCGGTGCTCCGCCCAAGCAGGGCAGACCGCCACCGTGTGCTCCACCGTGTCCTCAGGGCGATCTTCGCAGTGGAAACACCCGGGCGTTTCCTCCCGCCCTATCCGAAACAGGAACCTCCCGAAACAACCGTGTCCGGTGAGGACCTGCGTCAGGCGGAAGGTGAGGACGCCATGCCGCCTCTCAAACCACTCCTCAAAGAGGGGACTTACCGCCGCAATCGTGGCGTGCCCAGCACTGGGTTGCGACAATCGCTCTCTCCATGTCACCATGAGATCCCGCCGGAGCTCTGTCCGCTGTGCCGCGATTTCCCGCGGCAGCGGACTTACGCCCCGGCGTTTGGCCTCCTCGCGCCACTCCCATATTTGCGCGAGGACCTTTGCCTCCAGATCCCATGGCGGTAATCCGGCAAGGAGGCCCGCCGCCTCGCCGGAGATCGTGCGATATCCTCGGATCATTCTGATCGCCATGACCCTATGGGACGCCCTCAACTTGCGAGCTGGTTGGCGCCTCAATGTAGGCGCCCACACCGGCGCCCCGTATAGGGCCATGGACCGCACGATCCCCGCGTAGAGCCTCCGGCAGGAGGCGTTTGGCCCCCCTAGATTGGGCAAGAGCCGCTTCAACGCAGCCCCGGCCCGCTCCAGTCTGGGAGCCAAACGGCGGAAATGCTCCGCGAAGTTCCACCGGCTGTCGAGGACGAGTCCCAGGTACTTCATCGTCGACTCGACACCGATGTGAACCCCTCCCACCGTTATCTGGGAACCCGTCGGTGGCGCATTCCGAGGACCATGAAACCACATGGCCTCGGACTTGTGCAATGCCACCTCGAGTCCCAGTTGCCGGATCCTATCCACGATTGTCGCAACCCCGTGTGTCGCTAAGTCGGCCGCCGCCTGGTACGACCTCCCTTGCGCCAGGACAAGCGTGTCGTCAGCGTAGCAGACTACACTGACGCCGCTAGGGAGGTCGGCGCGCAGCACCCAGTCGTACCCGATGTCCCACAGATACGGCCCCAGGACCGATCCCTGTGGGACACCGCACGACATCTCTCGCCGGTTCCACTCTCCGAGGTGACCGGGGTAGATGACGGCCCTGTCCGTCAAATAGGCCTCGACCACACGACAGAGGTAGGTCGGCATCCGGTGATACCGGAGTGCCTCCCTTATGCAACTCCAGGGCAGGGTGTTGAAGGCATTGGCGATGTCTAATGACACCGCCAAGACGACCCCACCCCGGGCCACAGCATCCCCCGTCGTGAGGGCTCGCACGCGCATGATGGCATCCACCGTGGAGCGCCCTCTGCGGAAACCAAACTGGCTCTCCGCCAAATCCGGCCCCACCCGCACCAGCCGCCCGACGAGGCGGTCTGCAATTACTCTCTCAAAGAGCTTGCCCACCTCGTCGAGCAGCACAATGGGCCGGTAAGCGGACGGAGAGTCCGCTGGGCGCCCCGGCTTCTTAATGAGGACCAGTTTCCCCGTCTTCCAACGAAGCGGAAACTGGCCCTCCTCCAAGCATGCGCTTAGGAGCCCTCTTAGTCGAGGCCCGAGAGCCTGCAAGGCCAGGACCCAGGCTTTGCCGGGCAAGCCGTCGGGTCCTGGGGCGGTATTCTTGGCATTCAGCCTACGTACCGCCACTCTCAGGTCTACCTCGGTCACCTCTGGAGAGTCGTCGTCGTCGTCGGTGTGGTCCGCATCGGGCACCGCAGGAGGCGGAGCCATAGGCGGGGGAGCGTGCTCCCCTCGCGAGGGGAACAGAGCGCTCACCACGTCCTGCACGAGATGAGGCCGGAGACTCTGCGTCAGCGGGGGAGCCCACGGGCGGATCTTGTCCCGCACCGTTTTGTAGGGGCGTCCCCACGGGTCTCTGTTCAGAGTCTCCAGCGACTCCTCGCGGGCCACTACTCTGGCCCGCAGGATCTCGTCTCGGAGGGCGGTCTTCGCCACTCTGTACCCCTCGTACAGCTCCGCCTCAATGGCTTCCGTATCCGGAGGGCGGATACGGAGCCTGCGGTGCCTGGAGTAAAGGTGTCGCGCAGCAACACACGCCTCGCGCAGTGTTGTCAACTGCGGCGACCACCAGTACACCTGGCGTGAAGCACGACCTGGCTGGACCCGGGGCATTGCCACGTCACATACCTCGGACATGGTCTCCCGGAACCACTCGGCCTCGTCGTTGATGTCGGCAGGCCTGTCCGGTGATGACACCCAGGCCTGCACGATCGAGGCTTCCAGGAGAAGCTCCCGGTCCAGCTGCTTCCAACGCCCACCGCGGACCACACGGGGCCTGTCGGACCGGCGCGCTCGAGGTCTGGGCGGAGACGTCAAACCGGATGTACCGGTGGTCGGAATACGTCTCCACCCCCTCCATGACGCGCCAGTCGATGACACGCGGCGACAGAGCGGGGCTGGCGAACGAAATGTCCACCACCGACTCACCCCGCATCCGCACACACGTGGCGACAGAACCCCGGTTTAGGACGACCAGGTCTGCTTCCAGAGCCCAGTCCTCCACCATCCTGCCCCGCACATTCGTCAACCGGGAACCCCAAGCCAAGCTCTTGGCATTGAAGTCCCCGAGGACGAGCACGGGGAGGGAACGAAACCCGACGACGACGTCTCTCAACTCCGCAAGGGAGTTGTGGAACTCGGCGAGAGTTCGGCTCGGGGAGAAGTACACCCCTACCACGACTATCTCCCCGAACCGTGCTGCAACGCAACCCCGTCCCCTCTTGACACTCTCGAGGGTCGGGGTACCGGCGGCGGCCGACGAAATGAGGGTCACTGAGCCGCTCAGGTCCTCCACCCAGTCATCCCTGGGCGGGACAAAGTACGGCTCAGCGACCACGGCGATGTTAATCGACCACTGCGCCATGCTCTGGATCAACAGATCCTGAGCGGCGGCGCAGTGGTTGATATTCGCCTGGAGGAGGCGTAATGGAGCCGTTACGTACACTCCATATTACCCTCCTCCGGGGCCCCCTGGGCAGGCCCAGCCGCAACGGCGGCGGCAACAACGGCGGTGGAGGCGGCAGCGGCGGCGGCAGTGGCGGCGGTTGCGGCGGTGACGGCGGTGGCGGAGGGCTTGGCCCTGCCTCGGCCTCTGGCTTCAGCGGGTGGAGCGCAGGCTTTGCTCCCAGCCCGGTGTTCGGCCGGCTTTCCAGCTGCCGCACATAAATAGCAGTGCGGCTTGGGTGCGACGCACGAGCCGGCCTTGTGACCGGGCTGACCGCAGCGGAAGCAGTGACTGCTGCGGTCCACCTCCGAGGTGCACTGCACTCCCACGTGGTGACCCACCTGGCAGCGGAAGCACCTCAGAGGTCTGGGTTCTAGCAGTTTCACCTGCGCGGATACCCAGCCCACCAGAAGCCTACGGCCCTCCTCGGTGATCTTTCGGGCCGCCGACACGGGGCAGCTCACCGTGATGGTTCGCATCCCCGTGTTGTCAGGACGGATGGTGCCTGCCTTCACCTGCTCGGCAGAGCATTCTCCCGTCCTGACTACGGCGGCCACCACCTCGCCCTCCGTCACGGAGTCGTCCAGGCCCAAGATGCGCATTTCAGCGCACTTGGTGGGCCTGGACACTCGGACCTCGTCCGCGTCAAGGGACGCCCTAAGCCTTTCGGCCAGGGCGTCAGCGGTCGGGCCACTGGCCGCACCGGGGATCTCCAACATGCGGGCTCCGGTCGCAGTGACCCTCATCCGCATGCCGTTGGAGACACCCAGCTCCGCGAGGTTCACCGCCGCCCTTGCTTTCGAAAGCACGTCGCGGTAGGACACGCCCTTCTTCTCCGCTTCCGGCTGTAGTGTTAGCACTACAGCGGCGGACTTCGGGGCGCGTAACCTAGCCGCGGCGCTACGCTTTTTGCGCCGCTGCCGCCTCTCCTTCCGTTTGGCAGCCCTCGCTGCCTTGCCCGCCTTCTTTTTCTCCCCGGCTACTTCCCATTCGGCGTCAGCCGCGGGAGATGGGGGAGGCGGGGCCGACCGTCCTGGCACCACCGCTGTGGGCGTAGCCGCCTGATCAGCCACCCCACCCTTCTTGGGCTTGGGCTTGGGCGGCACCGGTTTCGCCGGGGCCCGACCCGACTGCGGTGCCGACTTGGCCGCGACTGACGTGGCGGCGGCATACGTCGCTTCCTTTTGCTGGCCCGAGACCGGCCGGCTCGCCGCTAGTGGGGGGCGCAGGACTATGGCCTCCAGGGCGGAAAACCGGCTGCGGAAGGTAGCTAGCTCCTGCCGCACCAAATTCAGCACCCGGTCTTCCCCTGGTGTGGGTCCACCATGCCCCTGCCGCGCCCCCTTCTGAGGCACCACACTGGGGGGCACCACACTGGGACTAGCTCCTCGGAGCCCGGCCAGGTCCGCTCGGAGCTCCGCGTTCTCCTTGCGGAGAAGCTCCATGGCGGCCGTCAAACTGGAAACCTCCGCCCGCACCTCGGACATACCGTCCGACGGAGGTCCGGAGTATATATCCTCCGCTGCCGCCATAATGGAGGCTATGGCTGCGGAAATGGCCTTGCCTTTAGAGGCCTGAAGCCTCTTCAAGGCCACACCCTTGACTGCAGCAGCCACAACCTCCGCGAGCCTGGCCGTACGCTCCGAGTTAGAGCCGCCGGCGTTGTCTGGCTCAACGTCAGACGACTCTGAGAGGGCCCTGCTACTGGTCCCTCCAGAACGTTGCCCCTCCGGTTCAGCTGGCTCAGCTGCCTTGGCCGCCTCGGCACTCGGGTCGGCGGGATCCTTAAAGGTTAAGCCTCTGCCTAACCGGACCCCACCGCTCCGGCAGACCTTCCCAAGCTTTGGGTTCGAGGCCACACCGCCATCCGAGGACGACCCCCGGCCATCCCTCGGTTTGGGGCGCTTCTTGAGGAACTCCGTCCTCCTCGAAGCGCCCACCGCCGCTTGCTCCGGGCCCTTATCAGAGCCCTTCGCGCTCGATGCGGAGTCGGACTCCGACCCCGCATCACTCTCCTCCTCTACCTGGTTTTTGTTTTTTGTGTTATTATTTTCCATGATTGTTCCCACGAGTATATTTTCATTCTATCGTCTCAAAAATTGTGGTTCGCACTCGAGACTAATTTAGCTACCCATTAGTCAAGCTACCAACCTCCCTCACGGTGCGCCGCCGCTTGGAGGTTTGGGGTAATTTTTTATAGAGGATTTCTTCCTCGCGGCCCGGGCGGTTAAGCCAAGGCCCTCGACCCCCGTCAAAAGTCAGAGACATGACCGTGACAATCTTCGGGGCTACGAGATTAACGGTGGCAGAAGGAGAGCACTCCTTCTTGCCTGCCCGGTGGCAGGGTGAGTGCACACCGAGCCCGCTCTTACTCCGCCGCTGTGCGTCTCTGCATGAGCGCAGAGATACACGCGTTGGAGCGTCCCGCCGACAGGATATTGGCATACGGGCAACGACACCCATTAGGCACACAGTACCCAATGGGGGAAATTGCCCGCATCCCAGGGTGCACCGTCCCGGAGACTGGCCTTTCCCCCAGACGTATCCAAGGGAAACTCCAGCCCACGGGCACACGGGGAGGTTTCCTGTCCAAGCACCCTGTATGTCACCCCAGCATAGGTAGGGTGACATATCTTGTGCCCGCGTGGTTGATATGGCTCACTCCCTCTCACAGAGACGAGGCCTGTGTCCCAGCAGTGGGAACATTGTGGACTGATTTAAATTCATCAACATCGTAATTTCCACTGCTGGACATAGGCCTCCCCCAAGCTCTGCTTTGATCGGTTCTTCCCGCATTCAGTGGACGTGCGGCCTTCACAAGGTCATCGAATGGTAAACAATTAATTTAAATAATTGAATTTATTAACTGAATTTTTGGTTATTCAGTCTTTGCAGCCCTGTGTTTCCTTTTAAAGACACCTACTTATGTATCTACCCAACAGTATAGTTTTTTTTTTTTTTTGTTTAGGAATTCATAAAATAACTTCTCCCGGTATGGGTGGAGCGGAAGAACGTGTCAGACTTTTACTGAATAAAACCCACCTGTGTTCCTTCACTTGCTTGTGTAACAGTATAGTTCAACTCAGCCTTTCCCAGCCCAATGCTGGACATAGGCCTCTCCCAGGCTGTGCCACAATACCCTGTCTTCAGCCTTCCGCATCCAGTCTGTCCCAGCCACCTTCTTCAGGTCGTCGGTCCACCTAACTGGTGGGTGTCCCACACTACGTTTTCCGATACGCGGTCTCCACTCCAGGACTCGTCTGCTCCACCGACCATCCATCCTTCGACAAACATGGCCAGCCCACTGCCACTTCAGCTTGCTCACTCTACAAGCTATGTCAGTAACTCCGGTTCTTTTCTGAATAATTTCATTTCTGATTTTATCCTTCAAAGAAACTCCGAGCATAGCCCGCTCCATAGCGCGCTGAGGGACCTAACAATGTGATTGTGGTAAACATACCTGCAATAATGTAGCGTGTGCAAGTCTATGGGTGTGATCGTCTCCAACAGTTTCGGTTCGCAGGTGATCGTGGTACGTATCCTAGAACGACGCATCCATCTGAACCTGCCCTGGAAGCATAAATGTTTGTTACATTTTATTCAAATACAAATATTTCAGATTTTTCTTTCTGGTTTTAAACACTCAGAAGGGTTTTTTTTTTTTTTGCATGGGAAATCATCAAATAACTTTTCCCGCTCTGGATGGAGCAGGAGGGCGTGTCAGACTTTTACTGACTTAAACACACCCGTGTTCCCTCAGTAGCCTGTATGCCAGGGGCGGCGGTATCTCTTTCGAACAACCCGCACCCCTGGCAGGCATCGGCCCTTGTGGGCCTCATCAGTTTGTGCTGACATCTCTTTGAGGCGCGCGTGGAACACGAGCCGTCGACCTGGGCTTGGTCCTTACCGCACAGCGAGCTACCCATTACTCTCCTTCCGCAAGCCCACGCCTACGGTGGCCGGGAATCAGTCTCCTGCGGAGGCTAGGGCCGTGAGGGCGCATATACTGCCTCTCCCTCACGTGCGCCGCCTCCCTCTTCGCGAGCATCACTGCTTCGCAGAGACAGGTGAGGGCTACCCATGCACTCTCGCTCCGTACCATGGCCTGGACCAGGGCCGTACGGTAAGTGGAAAATCCTGTAGGCAACATTTTTAGAGATTTCAGACTATTCTAGGTGACATGTTGATGTAACAAACATGTCTATTGGAATATACAGGAAAAGTTTTTATCCAGTGCGCAAATTTTAACCATGAATTCAGCATATCATTCTAGACCCCCTACCGCAGAAATTTTTCGCCGGTTAAACAAAAAAAAAACAGCTGTTCCATACATTTTGACCGCGTAGGTATTGCAGTTTTCTATGAAACAGCTGTTTTTTTTTTGTTTAACCGGCGAAAAATTTCTGCGGTAGGGGGTCTAGAATGATATGCTGAATTCATGGTTAAAATTTGCGCACTGGATAAAAACTTACCCTGTATATTATATGTAACATACCTCTTTTAATGCCTGGAACGCACCCTTAATATCATTGGAACACCAGGTGGGTAGGCAGAGGCGTCCTACTGATTTCTTTGGTGAACTATTGAAGCCTATTACTGGTTTACTGTAAAAATACACATAAAAATTGTGTTATTTCGATGTAAACGATTTTAAAATCTCACAAAAAATAGAGGTTTGGAAATACAAATACAGGGTGGTAAGGACATTGACGTGCAAACGGCAACCATTAATGGTTGATGAACATTTTCCAAGAATATTTAAAAAAAAAACGCAATCCCTACGCGGTCAAAATGCTTTAGTTAGGCCTGAGAGATCGGCCCGTGCGGCTGTAATTCCTTAGGGGCCATCCACAGATTTCGTCACAAAAAATGTATGGTTTTTGAACTAATAATTTTTAAATTCCTATGTGTTTTATAAAAAATATATTTTGAATGGTTCAAATAATATTTTTTTGTTGATATTTTTATTTATAAATTTAAGCTCCCACCTTGTGTGACGGCACTTGTAACCATGATTCAGCATTTCATTCTAGACCCCCCAGCGCAGAAAATTTTCGCCGGATACACAAAAAAAATCAGCTGTGCCATACATTTTGACCGCGTAGGTATTGCACTTTTCTACAAAACAGCAGATTTTTTTTTTTGTACAACCGGTAAAAATTTCTGCGCTAGGGGTTCTAGAATGATATGCTGAATTCATGGTTACAATTTGCACGGCAACCATTAATGGTTGATGAACATTTTCCAAGAATATTTAAAAAAAAAACGCAATCCCTACGCGGTCAAAATGCTTTAGTTAGGCCTGAGAGATCGGCCCGTGCGGCTGTAATTCCTTAGGGGCCATCCACAGATTTCGTCACAAAAAATGTATGGTTTTTGAACTAATAATTTTTAAATTCCTATGTGTTTTATAAAAAATATATTTTGAATGGTTCAAATAATATTTTTTTGTTGATATTTTTATTTATAAATTTAAGCTCCCACCTTGTGTGACGGCACTTGTAACCATGATTCAGCATTTCATTCTAGACCCCCCAGCGCAGAAAATTTTCGCCGGATACACAAAAAAAATCAGCTGTGCCATACATTTTGACCGCGTAGGTATTGCACTTTTCTACAAAACAGCAGATTTTTTTTTTTGTACAACCGGTAAAAATTTCTGCGCTAGGGGTTCTAGAATGATATGCTGAATTCATGGTTACAATTTGCGCACTGGATAAACACTTACCCTGTATTTAAATGAAAACAGCAGTTTTAATTTTTTTTTTTTTTTTTTTTACTCAAATAAAAAATAAGTCTTTTATAAAATTAACACTAAGTCAAATATTTTAGATAGTGGTGATTTTAACATGTGACGTTACAAAGCTTTTGACCACCTCTGTCCCTTGTCACACCATGTCACATTTCGTTGACCCCCTCCGTAACGTGTGACGTAATTTATGGATAGCCCTTTAGCCACCAGACCCCAAATGACCAGAAATAAAAATACAATAAAAGATTTACTCACTTGGCGTCCCTAACTCTAGACGCTGCTAGTAAGAAGGTACCATCACCACCACATGGTACCACCACGTCGCACCATTTTATTAGGTCTTCGTTGTATGTTAACCTGAAAACAAAAGTAATTATTATAAGTCAATCGAGCGTATTTTTTTTGCAAAGAAGCTTCGTTTTAAAGACAAAGTTTAATTGTGCGGTCTGTCTACATTATTTTTAGCTGACAAAACCTCACAGAATTGGTTGGTTGGATAGAGGTATCAGGAACATGGTGTAAAGCTACTCATTCTCTATAGAAAAGGGAGGATCCTCCGACCAGACGGTAGTTGGGTCTGGTGGGCAACTGCCCGACGGTTGATGTCGGGATGTTGTATATATGCGGGTCGCGTGGTAAACTCTGCCTGCGTGATGTGGAATTTGTGTGACACGCGTGGTGGATCGGCGACTTACTCTCTGTGGCTCTCAGGAGGCCTGTGTTCCAGCAATGGGAATTTTATAGGCTAATAATACCCAGAAATTGAGTTCTTAAATAAAAATAGTATACCTGCTAGCCATCTCAACTTTCAGCCCCATTTCCATGAGGCTCTTAGCAACATTTTCTTCAAATGCCTTCTGTACCTTGTGTGAGCAGACCATACTGTCGTAATCAGACCCTCGCTCTCGAAGCACCTTCTCTAGCTCTTGTTCTGAACAGTTGTCGTGGCTATGCCTGGAATTAAAAGAAAAAATTTTGGTTACTAATATTGTGAAGGTATCCGGCTCGAAGGACCAAAAGATTAGGACCATCATCATCTGCCTAGCCTTTTTCCAACTATGTTGGGGTCGGCTTCCAGTCTGACCGGATGCAGCTGAATACTAGTATTTTGGAGCGATTGCCTATTTCATGGAGCGATTGCCGATCTGACTCCACGGGTAATATGATACCCCTGTAAAACTGTTTGTCAGGTTTCGGCCTTCTCACGACCCATAACGACTGTCAAAGATCCACAATGACAGCCGGGATCAATGGTTTAACGTGCCTTCCAAGGCACGGAAGGGTCTTAGTATGTAAAGATGGTCACCCATCCAAGGACCAACGGCAGCAAGCGTAGCTTAACTTGATCGATAGACTCGTGCGGCTAATATTACTTAGCCACAAGGCCCCACCAAATTATTAGGACTATTATTTTAATATGCGATTCTGGCTTAATCTGGTAAAGTCCAGCAAAGAATCCAATGGATTTTAAGAAGTGTGAGAACAGTTTCTTATCGCTTGACGTGAACGCTAACAGAAATTTGTTTTGTCTAGGCCCGCTGGACATCTTATTTTTTTAGTCCGTCGGACCTAAAACCATTCGTACATGACGTACCGAACTAAAGATGAATTATTGATACCCAACATTGCCCGTAATCATGAATTGTGATGATAATTGATAAAAAGTATCATTAATACGATGACAATGACTTTAATAATTGTTCACTCAAACACGTTTTCATATAGAAAAACAACTACATACCTACGTGAACAAAGGAAAACCTCATTAAAACAAACATGTGCTGACGTACAAATGTAGAGATAAACTCTTTCCCCCTTATTACAAAACAAGGTTTTTCTTTAGGTATGGTTTAAACCGTCGAGCGTGTTTTTTAAATAAGAACCTAACTGAAATCGAAATACAGCTCCTTTTACAAAACTGACAAGTTAGTCCAGTGCTAAATTGTCAGTTTTGTAAAAGGAGCTGTAATTCTATGTCAGTTCTAAGTTCTTATTTCAAAAACAGGCTCGATGGTTTAAACCATACCTAAAGAAAAACCTTGTTTTGTAATAAGGGGGTATATGTACAAATGTATTAACTTTCACTGAACCACGCGTGTGTATTATTAAGGTGAATCTAGTCGTTATTCTTTCCATATATAAACTTCGGGAGTGTATTATTCCACTGTTCGACTATGTGCATCAAAATTAAACATGGAATGGTTTTGTGTCATTATTAATATTGTCTGTGCGGAAACAGAATACCAAAATAAAAAGCCATAAAAAGTTAAGACGCTAAGGAAACTTAGTTTTTCTTGCTAATTTAACCTAACTTTGAGCATGTTTAAGTAATACAAGAAGTGTAAAATCTCCAAAACCAGTACGGTACCCACAAAGCTCAAATATCGAAAAGTTCAATAAACTTTATTAATCATTGACTTATGCAGTGGTTTTTTTCATAAGACCCGATCTTTCGAAGAACTTTTCTTTCTCGCTTGTTTTACTATAAATGATCCTGCATCTCACTCAATAACGTTGTGCGTGTAGACTATCGTCTAACTACTCATCACTGATACTACCTCTATCTGACACGATGCCTAGTTAGACAGCGTGCTTTTTAGCCAGGCCCACCAGTGAGTTCGAGCCCGCGACTAGATTCCCCTTAAGTTGTCTTTTCTTATCTGTCATAATCTAGATAAAACGTAATTATTTTCATTAACACAACGCAGTTTTGAATGGAAATACCAAATTTTGAGTGACAACGTTGAGTGTCACGAAACCACTGATTTTGTAAAGGTAAAATATACAACAACGAATGTTTGAATATTTCGACTCGATTTTCTGTGTCAAGCAAAAATGTTATCGGGTTATCTCCATCTGGATTTTCTCAGTAGTAATCCGAAGTCTGGATTCGTGTCCGGTTGATGGCAATAGGCTCGGCCCCTATTACTTAGGACATAAACATAAGGGGCGAAATGTCGGTGTACTATAGGTACACCTCTGCGTGATATTATGATACGTTACTCACAAATAAATAAACTTTCTATTCCTAGCACGAGAACCGTAGACAAGCGTTTTGTCGACAGAAGAGTAGACAAAAATGACGTTTCCGTGTAGACAATAATTGACAGTTTCGTACCGAGAAATGTAGACAAGCGATTTCTATTCTACGGTAGAGTAGATATAGAAAGCGTTATGCTAAGCCTGGTTGAGTGACAGAAGCTTATGGAACATGTGTGAGGTGAATAGCATGTGATCAATTATTTCTTCAATTATTGCGTATCTTCAAACGTTTGTTTTTCCTGCTAGAATGTTATTTTAGTACACAGAGCGATGTTTGAGCTGCTCTGTCGGATTTATTTGAAATAACATTACAGATAAGTGAACGATAAATACATTATTGTGTTATTTAATGTCATATTGTTTTATGAACTGACAATAGAGCAATATTGAACGAAGGATTTTGGCTTTGTAAGTATGTTACGGAACCGAGAAGTAAGGCGGAAAAAAGGAGAAGCGTATACCGCCGTATAGCTGTGGGTGATTCCGGGCTGAGATGATGATGATGATGAAGTAGGTATTTGATGCGAATACAACAAGCTGTGTGCCCGATGGGATTTGCATTGGTAAAAAAGTCGAATTTCCATACAAAGTTTCATCCCCGATTTAACCCCTTTACGGGGTGAATTTTCACCTGTTGTATTCCTTATTGCTCGCTCAAGTTGTAAAAGGAACTCTGAAAACAATTTCATGCTTCTAGACCCATCCGTTTAGGCTGTGATTGGTGGGACAGTAAATGGATTAATTAAAAAAAAAATAGTAGACAAGCCGTTTAGCCTAATAGAATTTACCATCGGTAAAAATTACGAACTTCCATACCAACTTTCATCCCATATTTAACCCCTTTAAGTAAAGGATAAGGAGACGCCCTGGGCGTCGGGAATCCCAGGCCGATTTCCGGCCACCACCGTAGGCATGGGCTTGCGGACGGCGAGTAATGGGTAGCTCGCTGTCCGGTAAGGACCAAGCCCAAGTCGACGGCGCGTTGTGTTCCACGCGCGCCTCAAAGAGATGTCAGCACAGAAAATGATGGGGCCCGCAAGGGCCGATGCCTGCCAGGGGTGCGGGTTTGTTCGAAAGAGACACCACAGCCCCTGGCATACGGGCTACTGAAGGAACACGGGTGGGTTTTAGTCAGTAAAAGTCTGACACGCCCTCCTGCTCCACCCAGAGCGGGAGAAGTTATTTGATGATTTCCCACCCCAAAAAAAAAAAAAAACCCCTATAAGTAATGAAATTGCAAAAATCCTTCTTTAGTGCGCACTTTACTTTTCTATAAAATTTCTATTTCGTTATAAAAGGAATTCTGAGAATACAAGTTGTGTCTTCGATGGGGTAACCAATCGTCAAACATTACGAACATCCATAAAAAAATTCATCGCATATTTAATGAATGGATGATCCTTATTGCTCACTTTCTACATTAAAGCAACTCTTGTGCAAAATTTCGTACTTCTAGACCCAACGATTTAGGATAAGCGTGGTCTGTCAACAAATTAATGTATTTAAGTTTTTTATTAAGGGGTAAATGCCAGGGTAGCCAGCGGAATTCAATTTTTCTTATGTTGTGTTGTTCAGGCTTGCTTTTTTAGGGTTCCGTACCTCTAAAGGAAAAAACGGAACCCTTATAAGATCACTTTGTTGTCCGTCCGTCCGTCCGTCTGTCAAGACCGTTTTTCTCAGGAACGCGTGGAGGTATCAAACTGAAATTTCTATATGATACTTAGTTCTACTGTCCCTGGAAGCTGTAGAAAAATCAACCTTCTAAGTCAACGCAATCAAAAGATACAGCCATTTAGGCCGCAAAATTCCGCAAATTTTCGAAACTCGCACGGGAATCAAAACCTACAGGGTACTTCCCGTGAACTTAGAATCTTGAAATTTTGTACGAAGTCACGTCTTATAGTACAGATATAGGAAAAATTACGAAAACCGAAATTTTTTAGTTTCGTCATATAAAAAAAAATATTTTTGACAATTTTGAACTTTTACTTATATACCCACAGGTTTGTACGGAACCCTCGGTGCGCGAGTCCAACTCGCACTTGACCGGTTTTTTTATTTTTTGAGGCTGGGAACTCTTTCGTGTCACGACTCTTACTGACTAAAACCCACCCGTGTTCCTTCAGTTACCTGAGTGCCAGGGACCACAGTATCTCTTTCGAACAACCCGCACCCCTGGCAGAACAACTCGCACCCCTGGCAGAACAACCCGCACCCCTGGCAGAACAACCCGCACCCCTGGCAGAACAACCCGCACCCCTGGCAGAACAACCCGCACCCCTAGCAGAACAACCCGCACCCCTAGCAGAACAACCCGCACCCCTGGTAGGTGTTGTTCAGGCTCTAAGTTGAACAAAATATGATTCGCGACCGTAGGTAATTGAAAGTCTTTTTCTTGATGCAGTCATTCAAAGGGATTAAACTAACGAAGAGAGTTGAAATTGAAATTCTCCGTATTTTTTAATTACAATAACAAATTTTGACCAACAAACAACCTGCAAGTTGCAAAAAACTGAAGAAATTAAAATTTACAAAACAAAACATATTTTTGATCTTAGTTAGTTCCTCATGGATGTAATGTTTTTTTTTTTCTAAATGGTCTTGGTTATGGTCTTCTGTAAAATACTGAAAGGCCTATTGTGATGTCATAAAGAACAGACTACTCAAAGACTTAAGGAATACATTGAATAATACAAAGTTATCATCAATTAGCAACCATTCCACACAGGCCAGCAACTGGATTCGTTCCGATTTTTCCGATCGTAATTACAAAATAAATAAGATAGCTAACATAAACATTGAATTCCAAGTATTTGCTTCGATAACTTGTTTAACAAATCAGTTTATATGCACTAAATGACCTTAGTAGTAACTGTAAGAGGTTTTTTTTTTTGGGTGGGCGGTCATCAAATATCTTCTCCCGCTCTGGGTGGAGCAGGAGGGCGTGTCAGACTTTACTGACTTAAACCCACCCGTGTTCCTTCAGGCCCGTATGCCAGGGGCTGTGGTATCTCTTTCGAACAAACCCGCACCCCTGGCAGGCATCGGCCCTTGCGGGCACCATCATTTTTTGTGCTGACATCTCTTTGAGGCGCGCGTGGAACACAACGCGCCGTCGACTTGGGCTTGGTCCTTACCGGACAGCGAGCTACCCATTACTCGCCGTCCGCAAGCTCATGCCTACGGTGGCTGGAAATCGGCCTGGGATTCCCGACGCCCAGGGCGTCTCCAAATCCTGCGGCGGCTAGGGTCGCGAGGGCGCATATGCTGCCTCTCCCTCACGTACGCCGCCTCCCTCTTCGCGAGCATCACTGCTTCACTGAAGGAGGTGACGGCTACCCATGCACTCTCGCTCCGTACCATGGCCTGGACCAGGGCCGGACGCGAGAGATCGCCGCCGCCGATCGCCTCCACGAGGACACGGCGGTGCTCCGCCCAAGCCGGGCAGACCGCCACCGTGTGCTCCACCGTGTCCTCAGGGCGATCTTCGCAGTGGAAACACCCGGGCGTTTCCTCCCGCCCTATTCGAAACAGGAACCTCCCGAAACAGCCGTGTCTGGTGAGGACCTGTGTCAGGCGGAAGGTGAGGACGCCATGCCGCCTCTCAAACCACTCCTCAAAGAGGGGACTTACCGCCGCAATCGTGGCGTGCCCAAACTGTAAGAGGTAAGGCAGAGATTTTGTGAATGACTCACGCGTCAAAATCGACCACGTCGAAGCCCGCCAAATCGGACTCTGTCTTTGTTACAAGAAATTCCTGATTGAATATTTATTTATTATTTACTAGCTGACCCGACAGACGTTCTCCTGTCCGTCCAAAAGTCATTCATACAAAATCCCTACCCTACCTACCCGAACTGCCCTATCTACCCTACCTACCCTACTTGCCCTGCCTACCCTACTTGCCCTACCTACCCTACTTGCCCTACCTACCCTACCAACCCTACCTACCTACCCTACCACCCATACTCTACCCTACCTACGCTACCCTACACTACACTACAGTACCCTACCCTACCCTACATCTACCTATTAGGAATTTATAGAACTAACCGATAAATACGCACTAATGTCGTATAATAAACATTTAATTTGCAATAATAAATATTGAGATCAATAATTAAGATAAAGACTCTATCTTTTAAGTTGGACTATATTATAAATGGTTACAAAATTTTATCAAAATCCGTTCAGTAGTTTCGGAGTTTATCGCGAACATACATCGTGACACGAAATTTTTAATTTTTTTTATAATTTTTTATTTATTTAATACTTTAAGCACACAAGTGTACAGAGGCGGACTTAATGCCATAGGCCTTTTCTACCAGTCGACCTTTGGGTAACGCATAGAAAAACCGTGGTAGGTGCAATAAATTAGAGGAATAAATAAGTGCATAAAACTATTTAAACTATAAATATAATATATATACCTAACTATACAGGATAAGTTTTTATCCAGTGCGCAAATTGTAACCATTAATTTAACATATCATTCTAAACCCCCCAGCGTAGAATTATTTTGTCGGTTATAAAAAAAATCTGTTTCATAGAAAAGTGCAATACCTACGCGGTCAAAATGTATGGAAGTTTTTTTTTTTTTTTTTGTAATTTAACAGTAAAAATTTCTACGCTGGCGGGTCTAGAATGATATGCTGAATTCATGGTTACAATTTGCGCACTGGATAAAAACTTATCCTGTGAATAAACGAATTTACTAAAAACAAATGAGACAAACAATGAGAAAACGTTACCGTTGGTTATAATGATACTGCCAACTATTTGCGAATGTGTTCGCGAATTATAATTTTGAAGGTCGATCGGTTGGTTGCCATCCTGATTTCTTGGGAGAGCGCATTCCACAGAGAGATAGACTGGACGAAGAAAGAAGAGTGAATGAAGTCTGTACGGTGAGTGGGACATTGAAGAAGACGATTATGCGATGAGCGTAGATTTTTATTGTGGGTTGCGCAAATGTACTGAAAGTGGGGACCTAGATAAATAGGAGAAGAGGGAGACTCAAGAAATGAGAACAAGGTGGTCAGCGCCCTTTGCTCTCTGCGCTGGCGTATGGGCAACCAGTAAAGGGACCCATGCACAGAGACATGATCGTATTTACGCAGATTGAAAACGAATCGAATGCAATTATTGAGAAGACAGTCAATATTAATAATTTTTCCGACCTGTAAATTGGACCCAGAACCCACAAATCAGGCTCAAGTGCGACCACTCGACTTACAAAGTAGTCAGTACACATACATACATAAACTCACGATTTCTTTCCATACCTTTTAGTCCTCCTTTTAGTCTCGTTTACGTTCATACATCAGAGGCCCTAGTGTGAGTTTCATTTGACCATCTCGATGTAACGCATCGAGCGCGTTTGGCGTTCCGATTGGCCCCGGATTGACGGACCAAACAGAGCGCTGAACGCGCTCGATGCGTTTGATCGAAATGGTTAAATGAAACTCACACTAGCCCCACTGTTCATACCCGCTCACCGGTGGCGAGTACTACGCACCTGACTAATCGATAAACATCGGTAAGCATTGACTGACTGATAAGCTCTCTTAGACGCCCCCGTTTCCACTCACATCCTGGCGTTTCCACTCACATCAAACTTGTAAATACCTCAGTAGTCAAAATCTACTTTATACAAAAGCTTAAATTCATTTATTCACTAATAGACAAAACATCGCCTTAGCCAGCTTATAAAATTAAATTTTGATCTAAAGTTTCTTACACAGGATAAGTTTTATCAAGTGCGCAAACTGTTACCAAGAATTCAGCATATCATTCTAGACCCCCAGCGCAGAAATATTTCTAAATATCAGCTGTCCATACATTTTGACCGCGGAGGCACTTTTCTATGAAACAGCAGATTTCTTTTTATAACCGACGAAAAATTTCTGCGCATTCGAGACCCCCGTCTAGAATGATAATTATGCTGAATACTTGGTTACAGTTTGCGCACTGGTTAAAAACTTATCCTGTATAACGAAAGGAAGGAATTTTGAAAATTCATCCACAGACTAGATGTCTGTTCGCCGGCTGCGAGATGTGCGGACCACATTGTTGCCATCGCGGGCAAAACAGGGACGAGGCTGGCACAGGACCGTGGTGATCGGCACAAGAGAGAGGTCCAGCAATGCGCCTTGATGCTTGATAAAAGTTTCTATGGAAACTCGTCATTTTTGCCGATGGAAAATCCCATCACACGGAAAATAAATAACCATGTGAAAGATCCTCATAAACGCACCTTTTCATGACACGCGATTTCGTTATCTCATCCTTATCAAAAACCAGGTCGAAAAAAACAAATGTAATGTAGGTCATATCTGTGAATTTTTGCATTAAATAGATAATGCTATATACTGCGTTGATAAATTCCATAATTTTCCACTGATGTTTAAACATTACCGCTCTTTTGTTGATAAAGTTATTAACTAACAATAATAGTATAACATTTTTTAAGGCATTACTGGCGAAATGTGGGTGTAGGTCCGTCAAAAGGGGTGAAAAGATACAAGAGGGGTGAATCGAAACGAAAGTTCAAAGGGATTTTGGGAGCGCTGCGACACTTTTTAAATGTCGCAGCATCATGCTGAGATAGTGGCCTTTTGGCCTCGTACAGGACCTTGTTTTTTTTATTTTTTACTATCTTTTTTGTATAGATCTAATTTTGATTTTAAAGTACCTACCTAGCGTAACGTAGTAGTTTTTTAGTGTGTTTAATTGTATTGTGTTGTAGTTATGCTTGTGATATTCCTGTGCGATTCTAATAAATACTTTTCTTTCTTTCACGTTGAATTAAGAGCATTCATCCCACGTGGGTTGGCAACGGCGTATTTATAGCAGTTTTTCGCGATTATTTCATTAAATACAAACAAAAGTAAACATGTTTTTCAGCCATGCACTAGATCATTGGTATTTTTTTGTTTGTATACTATTTTTTTTGCAGTGATTTTGCTATTTAATTACAAAAATCGACATACCGTCAATTATTTTCTGTTTGCATTATTTAGTATGATTAAATATTTTTACTAAAGAGTAAATGTTAAAAATAATCATAAATACAGAATATCTAGTGTTTGGCTGAATTTTTTTTTTACTTTTGTTTGTATTTAATGAAATAATCACGAAAAACTACTTTAAAAGGTTGTTGCCAGCCCGCGTGGAATGAATGCTCTTAACATAGTGTGTTAAATCGTTTCTTAAGGAAGGTTATAGGTTTTTTTTTTTTTAATCACGTTGTGAACCTTAGGAGACGAGTTAAAAGAAAAAAACAAAAAAAAACAAAACAATAAACGAAAGTATGAGCAGTGGGCGAGCGATGGCATGTGACGGGATGAGTGAGGGGCTAAAGCACCGAACACTATTCATTCAATTTGTAGGAAATCTGATTACGGAATCGAAGTTAGATCAGTTATATTCCAATTAAGTGCGATTGGAAGCTCCCAACCACTACTAAAATTGTTGCAACCCAATGTAATGAGGGTTTTCTGACAGCACTAAGACGTCAGGTCCGGGCACCTGTCAAGTGTCAAAGCGCTTACAGACTGAATGGTGAACGAATGAATGAAACGAATTACATCAAATATTTTAAGTTCATTGTCGAACTGGAAGACCTCTTGTCAAAGTGGCGCCAACTGGTGGCTTGAATATTCAAAAACACCCTCATTCTACTTCACTACTGAAAGTCGTTTGTCCGATTTAGAATTAAATTTAGTCTAGTGTGATCCCTAGCTTCCAAGTTCCTAATTAGAATATAAAAAAATACGACTAAAATTATTTTCCAATTTAATAATTTTGTCATAATAATTTTTAAGTGTTTTGAAAGTAATATTTTAATTTATGTGTAAATTTTGCATGCCCATGTTAAGGCAGAGCATGGAGAACATTATAAAAACATTGTAACATCTATACCCCTACCCATGTTGGCAAAAAATAAATGATTTGATTTGAGTATCCCAAATTTTCTAGACTTTCTACAAATTGGATAATGTAATATCTAAACATTTAAACAAGACATTTCATGCGGATAAAGTCGCGGATAATAGTTAGTAAATTGATATGCATCGTATTGTAAATACTTATTACATTAATTTCTACAAAATATCGGGTAGAACCGGTATTGGAAGTAGGGTTGCCAACCGTACTCTAAAATAGAGTATTGTACTTTTTTTCTTATAGGTGTCCTAGTAGTGATACAGTACGCTATAAAATCTACAATACTAATAGAGTACCTACCATAGAAATATAAAACGCAGGAGAAGTGGGAAAGGGGCGTGTCTGTGTCCGCGCGCCATGATCAGAATGATCATTCCTAAAGCAAATGGCCGTCTCCGCGAACTAGTGTGCTTTCGACCGTTGTCGTGATAAATTATAAGAATGCCGTGTTGTTCAGTGCTTTCTTGTAAAAACCAAAGCCAAAACAAAAACTTTGTGAATCATGGAATCACTTACCATAAATAAGTACAAGTATTTTTCTATATTTGTCTTTAAAATCATGAAAAACAAGAAATCGAAAAACATTTCTTGCGTTTACTATGTTATTTTTGTTTTCAAATATCACAGCGACTGTATTATTTTTGTACTAAATACATTGCTCCTAAACCAGTACCTAAATATGTTGTCGCTAAGTGACTGGCCAAGCAATGTAAAAATCACAAAACGATAAAGTATCTATGCGGACGCATTACGTGGTACGGCCGCTGGTTCTTGCGTCGAGCTAGTGATGTGCTCGTGCAGATCCACTAACGTAGGCTATCGATAATGTCGATTCGCGAATAAATTTATTGCTAGATCGATGTGAATTAATGTTTTTTACTTAATTTGATTATTTTACAGCGTAGTAGAGAAATGCGTAAACAACAGTCGTAAAGTTAACAAAATTTTAGGTAATGTCGGTGGAGTGTTATTGATTTTGAATTATCGTATAACAAGTCTTATCCTCGTGCTGTTTCCTTACTTTTTTATGGTTTTGGCATTTTACTTACGTTAAAGTCTTCAAACGCTTCGTATGCGTTATTGTTATCGGCATTGTTCAGATAATATATTAGTGACGTATTACGGTTATCGTTTCCATTTTATCTTATTTTCTGTACCTCAAAAAAAATTGAAGTAGTACAATAATAAATAGAAGTATCGACAACTTTCCGATTTAGTCAATCACTAGCGTATATGTAAAATAAATTGCTTTTGCACAGCACAACGATAGCAACCGTTGTTTGTGTGAGTGAGTTGTACTTAAATGCACGCTGCGTTTGAAGGGTTATGGTCTATATTTGATTGTGTAGTACGTTCTGATTTCGAAATTGCGAGTGTGAGCGCGACTTCGTATCTATTGGTTTTACTAAATTGCATGTGTAGTTGTGGCACGGTAGTGGGGAGCAAGTGGAGACACTGGGTTCCGATACATTTTGAACTACTTGGCATATCTTCTTCTTTCTTATATCTATGGTACCTGCGCTAAAATACACTTTTTAGATAAACTGACTGTTTTGAGGCAAGTTATTTCATTTTTGGCGGTTTATCTATATTTCCCACTGTGAGACTCGACTATTTGTCGGTCATGAATGTGAATTAGTGTCAAGAAAAGACCAACTGGACATTATAAATATTGATTGAAATTACCTCCTGATTTTATATTAACGTCGGATTAGGATGTTTGGAAACCTACAATTCTTGTAAAATCTATAAAAAATTATCTACCGCAGAAAGTGCTAGAAAATATATTACAATAAAAAATAAGTAAATGGTACTCTATTTTATTAAGCTGTACTCCTTATTGACTCTTTCTGAAATCAGAAATACTCTACTTCTTCTGAAAAAAGTTGGCAACCCTAATTGGAAGTATGTCATATCGGTAAATTAAATCAGGTTTATTCAATAGTCGTTTTTAGACGCCGCTAAACTAGTTTCAAGTTTAGGCTTGTATTATTAACTACATAGTTATACCAATGGGCGGTCTACATTCTTGAAGCCTGCTGCATAGCAAATAGTAGTGGTGATGAAATTATTGACACAAAGGAAACGCCTGCCTGGCTTGAACCCACGTCCTTACGACGTCGTAAGTCGGGGCCGCCACTGCTCCAGTAATCTTGCTGAAATAGGACTGAGCACCAATTCTGTAATCGTTATAATGATTCCCCACGAGAATCTTACTACGTTCAAACTACATCACTATCGTTTTTTTTTAAACCAATGTAACGGTGGTAACCCCGCGCAGAAATTTTTCATCGGTTATAGAAAAAAAAATATCAGCTGTTTCATAGAAAAGTGCAATACCTACGCGGTCAAAATGTATGGAACAGCTGGTCTAGAAAGATAATTATGCTGAATTCATGGTTACAGTTTGCGCACTGGTTAAAAACTTATCCTTTAAAACCTACGTTCTGGCTTCGGAAGCGTTCCCCTTACACTCTGTACAGTAATACATAAGCAACTCTATTATTAGTACCGATTTAGACATTGCACTGTTTTTAAGACTAGATAAATGTTATTATTACATAAATAAACAGCTCAGACCACGTGTAAGAGTTACTAGTTTAGTCTTCCTCTTGCTATCGAGGCGATGATTCAGAAATTATTTTGCTGTATAAGTTATTTTAACCTTGTAGGTAACCAAGCCTTTTATCTGGTTTACTCCCAATTAGCCTCTCTTTTAAAATATCAGAGAATTAAGAACGTAATCATTGATAACAAGAAGATAAGAGCAGTCCCATTTCTTCCCGTGGGTGTCGTAGAAGGCAACTAATGGACTTACTAGAGAATGGGCAGCAGCGTTCTCTATGGTGAAGGGCGGGCATTTTGAGGGACTGTCTTGTGTAATTTTGACGTTCAAAAAGTGCTGACTCTCAGCCTAGTTTGAATAAATTACTTTTGATTTTGTTTTTTTTATGCACCACCATACTGCGATCGCCAACCCGCCTGCCAAAGGTGGGAGCGTGGCCCATTGGGGGAGGCCTATATCAAGCAGTGGACGTCTTTCGGCTGAAATGAAGATGATCATGAAGAGCAGTGGTAATGGCCGCGACTTACGAGTTGTAGGTCGTAGGTTCGAATACAAACAGGCGACTTCGTGTAATTACTTTCTTCCCACTGCTCTTAAAACGGTGAAGGAAAAAACGTGAGGAAACCGGCATGTACTAGAACCAAAAATTCGAAGACATGTTACTTCTGCCAATCCGCACTGGGCTGCGTGGTTGATTATGGCTCACTGCCTCTCACACAGGGGAGGCCTGTGACCCAGCAGTGAGATCATTATAGCTTGATTATGATTTTACATTGATAACAAAACAGCGGCGAGGTGTCAATTTTTCTAAGAGACAAGCCGAAGCGAAGTCGTTTTTAACTGACTTATCAATAAACAATACTTATTATCATTCTAAAATAAATATAGGAATGGAAATAATTAAATTATTACTAATTATGAATTAAATACCCGTAGTGTAACTATATTTTTTGGCAATAGTAGCCACTATTGACGTCATCATCATCACATCATCGTTTCAGCCGAAAGACGTCCACTGCTGGACAGAGGCCTCCCCCAAAAGGGGGTTTTGACATAATCGCCACGCTTAGAAGGCGGGTTGGCAATCGCAGTATGGTGGTTAAATGCATAGAGAACGCTGCTGCCCAATCTCTAGTTAGCACCCTTTTTTTTTTTGGGTGGGAAATCATCAAAACCCACCCGTGTTCCCTCAGTTGCCCGTGTGTCAGGGGCGGCGGTATCTCTTTCGAAAAACCCGCACCCCTGGCAGGCATCGGCCCTTGCGGACCCCTCGGTCACCCTGCGATGGGTCAACACAGTGGCCCCACCGCCTACCACTTTTCGGCCGCAGGAGATAGGGAGAGCGGCCAACGCTATACCGGCACTCCTCTTCCCCTGCGGCCCCACCGCGTCCGCCATCAAACGGTGGCGGCCCCGTCCAGGCCACGGAAGGGAAGAGCGCTACTCAAAAGTACCGGCACTCCTCCTCCGCCGCAGCCCGTAACCCTCAGCCGCGATGCCTCCCATTCGACATCGCGGCCCTCCTCAGTTGCGGTGCACCTCACTGCAACCTACTTTATGGCCGCTACGTCGTCGGCTTTGAGGCAAAAGCCCTGACGAGCGGCCCCACCTTTGAGTTCCTCTTGGCTTCACCGTGTGTGGGACCACGGTTACTGAGCCCCCCCCCCGCAACGACAATGCGGGAACCCAATCGGGGGAGTCTAGTTAGCCCCTTAGTCGCCTTCTGCGACACCCACGGGAAGAAATGGGACGGTGCCATTCTTTTACGTCCGGCACCACACGGAAAACTATTGACGTACCATTTTTTAATAGCGATAGATCTGCCGATGAGAGAATCACCGAAGTGAAGCCGGTAGGAATCGTGTTATATGGTGCTTTCGCCACTGTAACCCAACATCATGCTTAAATTCTCCAAAAGGCTAGGCAGCGGTGTACCTGTTAGTAGTACACCCAAATTTCGCCCGTTATGTTTAAGTCACATGTAATAAGGGGCGAGCCTATTACCATCAAACGGGCACGAATCCAGGCTCCAGGCTGCTACTGAGAGATTCCAGATGGTCCAGTCATTGACGATATACAATTTTTGCAATTAACGTAAGCAAAGATGGAATTTATGAAAATAACAACTTCTGTTTGTCTATTTGTTTTCTGTCTGTTGCGGCTTTAGTATACACAGATGTTTCACAATTCAACGCAATTACAAGAAGAAAATGCATGTCCATTCCATGTGTTTTATAATAGAACGACAAAAAACAACAGAAGTAAAAATTTAAATAGGTCATACGCGAGTCAGCGTCGAGTATCTAAGCGCGATTCAGCGACTGGAGCCGAGTATGCCCGATTCATCGTCCCCGTACTACGGGAGCCGAGTATACGCGAGTAAGCACCATTCAGCGTCACCGATCGACTGGAGCCGAGTACGCTCGATTCAGCGTCCCCGACCGACGGGAGCCCAGTATGCCCGATTCATCGTACCAGACCTACGGGAGTCGAATATCCGTGACTCAGCGCCGAGTATGCGCCATTCAGCGTCACCGATCGACTGGAGCCGAGTATGCTCGATTCAGCGTCCCCGACCGACGGGAGCCCAGTATGCCCGATTCATCGTACCAGACCTACGGGAGCCGAATATCCGTGAGTCAGCGCTGAGTATGCGCCATTCAGTGTCACCGATCGACTGGAGCCGAGTATGCTCGATTCAGCGTCCCCGACCGACGTGAGTCCAGTATGCTCGATTCATCGTACCCGAACTACGGATGCAAAGTATACGCGAGTCAGCGCCGAGTATGCGCGATTCAGCGTCACCGACGTACTGGAGCCCAGTGGCCCTGGTGTGCTCGATCTAACGCATCGACCGCGTTCAGCGCTCCGATTGGTTCTTAAACAATCCAGAACCACACTAGGGCCTCAGTAAGCCCAATTCAGCTTCACCGCCACGAACGTGACTAATCAGCTTCGTTCACCATTCAGAAAGAGCGCAAAATGCGCCTAAAGAAGTTAAAAAAAATTGCCAACTCACTTTTCATACTCGTATCTGGTAACCTTGGACACTATGAGGCACTTCTCCATGTTTAATTTCGGATCTTCCGTCGGTGCTGCGTTGCCTTTTCTTCTGGAAACACTGGGGACCAGCTCGCGAAGCTCCTGTTTCTGTCTAAGACCTGGAATTGAGAAGAAATGCTTGGGTTAGGAAGGAAATAAGGAATTGCAGTCATGTTACATCGCTAAGTTAAAAGTGTTTATGTACTCGTAGGTCCAGCAGTTTAGCGAAAAAATTTGAAGGCCCCAAAAATTTATGTAACATACATACACACCAGATTTATTTTTAACATGAAATAAATGACTGTAAGTATGTACAAACACTTTCATAATTTACGTCGCAGTAAACGTCTATTATATTTCTTTTTTAACTGGATGAGAGGAGTTTCCTATCAGGGCCCCAATTCTGTATGGTTTTATGATTCCCCGCGGAATCTTACTACGTCAATATCCTGTTTTTTAGAAACCACTGCAACGGTAAAGAATCAAAATGTTATATTCTATATGTTCCAAGACAATTTGTCGATATTAATTATATATTATTAGCAGATTTCGTGTGTGATTGACGTGGTTACATAGTGAATTCAGGCTCTGACTACTCTGAGAAGAAAGGCCGAAACAAACGCAGAGCTCACACCTCACAGTCTGTTTTACCGTCCAGGCATAATCTTAGTCAGAACGTGTGAAAACCACGTAGATCGGTGTCTGTAATGATCTATTCAGGAAAGAACCACACAGATCGAGTGGACCTGTCTAGTTAGTTCACGCTTTTGTCAGTAATCAATAACATGTAATCCGAGGGGCATATAGTCTGATGCAGCTGGAATATTGAGTAAGATAAGATTTAGAAACTACAGAACCAGTTGGTACAGCGGAAATTAAAACACGAAGGCTAAAGGTTAATTAAGCGAAGCCATAACAAAATCAGCCTATAACGTTCCCACTGCTGGGGCATAGGCCTCCTCTCTGTGAGAGGGAGTGGGCCGCAATCCACCACGCGGGCCCAGTGCGGGTCCGTACGTGTCCTCAAATTTTTGGTTCTAGAACATGCCAGTTTCCTCACGATGTTTTCCTTCACCGTTTTGAGAGCAGTGGTGATGAAATTAAGTACACAAATTAATGGTACACTAGTCGCGAGCTCGAACTCACTGGTGGGCCTGGCTAAAAAGCACGCTGTCTCACCAGGTTTCGTGTCCGACAGAGGTAGTATCAGTGATGAGCAGTTAGACGATAGTCTACACGCACAACATTATTGAGTGAGCTGCAGGATCAGTTATAGTAAAACAGGCGCGTAAAAAATTAAGAAAAGTCCTTCGGAGGATCGGGTTTTCGGAAAAAACCACTGCATAAATCAAGGACCAATTAAGTTTATTGAACTTTTCGATAATTGAGCTTTGTCGGTACCGACTTTGTTTTGGAGATTTTACACTTCTTTTATTACTTAAACATGTCCAAAGTTACGTAAAATTATCAAGAAAAACGAATCTTTGTTGGCTCATAACTTTTTAATGGCTTTTTATAATTTTAGTATTCTGTTTCCGTACCGAAAATATTAATAATGAGACAAAACCATACCATGTTTAAGTTTTGATGTACATTGTCAAGCAGTGGAGTAAAACCCTCCTGAAGTTTGTATGGAAAAAATGGACTGAGTTGGAACCTACAACCTAAAATAACACGTTCCCGTTGGATACTTTCCGACCTCCACACGGGCGAAGCTGCGGGGAAAAGCGAGTGATTAATAAAGCATATTTATAATCATATATAATCATCTTTTTTGCAGTGATTAAAGCAATTTTATTTATAAACTAGCATCCGCCCGCAGCTTCGCCCGAGTGGAAGTCGGAAATTATCCCGCGGGAACGTACTACCGGGATAAAAAGTATTCTATATGTTAATCTAAATAAAAAAAAAATAAAAAAAACCATTTATTTCAGGGGTTCCCATATTCACATCACAAGTTCACGTTCACAAAATCTAATCAAAGTTATAATCAATCTAAGTTATAATCTGTCTGTGTGACAAATTTCATCCAAATCCGTTTAGCCGTTTAGTAACAAACATCCAATCATCTTCACAAACTGTCACATTTCTAATATCACGGACTACCCTTGTTTACTTTTAGGGGTAGATTTTAGATAAACTCCGATACACGTTATTCTTTATTTTTGGTTTAAGGTATAAATACTGAGTTTGGAGTTGATCAGACTGCGCATTAAAATTCTTCCATACAAACTTTGACACCCCCCAATCCCCCTATAGGGGGTAGTTTAGAAAAACAACATATGACCAACCTTATAATTTACTTAACTTAGTATTTGTGCCACGTTTCAAGCTTATTAACTCAAGGAATAAGATTTTTCATACAAACAAAATCCCCCTTTTCACCCCCTTAAAGGTCGAATTTCCAAAAACCCCTTCTTGGTGCTCCCCTACATTATAAAAGGAAGCCGTGTACAAAATTTCACGTTCCTAATCTTAGTAGTTTCGGCTGTGCGTTGATTGATCAGTCAGTCAGTTTCTCCTTTTATATATTTAGACTAGCTTCCGCCCGCGGCTTCGCCCGCGTGGCAGTCGGAAATTATCCCGCGGGAACGTACTACCGGGATAAAAAGTATCCTATATGTTAATCTAGGTTATCATCTGTCTATGTCAAATTTTATCCAAATCCGTTTAGCCGTTTTTGCGTGATTGAGTAACAAACATCACATTTCTAATATCACGGACTACCCTTTTTTTACTTTTAGGGGTAGATTTTCGAGAGACTCTGATACACGTTATTCTTTATATTTGGTTTAAGGTATATATATTGAGTTTGGAGTTAATCAGACCGCACGTTAAAATTCTTCCATACAAACTTTGACACCCCCAATCCCCCTTTAGGGGGTAGTTTAGAAAAACAATAAATGGCCAACCTCATAATTTACTTAACTTAGTATTGTGTGCCAAGTTTCAAGTTTATTAACTCAAGGAATAAGATTTTTCATACAAACAAAATCCCCCCTTTTCACCCCCATAAAGGTCGAATTTCCAAAAAACCCCTTCTTAGTGCTCCCCAACATTATAATAGTAAGCCGTGTACAACATTTCACGTTCCTAGTCCTAGTAGTTTCGGCTGTGCGTTGATTGATCAGTCAGTCAGTTTCTCCTTTTATATACAGGGTTACTGGTAACTCGACGTATTCCTTGCAGGACGTCATAGTAGGGTTAAAATGCAACAAATTAAGCCACCAAATGTTCTACCGAAATTCAGTAGTTTTTGAATTAGTTAGAGTTTTAGTTTTTTTATGAAAAATCCCAGATTAAATCATTTAAAACCAATTTAAAAATGATTTACGGCGCGACTGTACTGAAATTTAAGTTATTATCATAGTTGACGCCGTAGCAGACCTTTGTTAATAATTAAAAGTTCAATAATGCCTAAAACTTTGGCAAATATCACTAACCAAACATTTAATTTTTTGTAATTTTTGCTATTACTTCATAAAAAATGTAGTCTAGTGCAAAAAAAAAAATACTACCCCTGGTGTACAAATTACTAAGAAAATATCCTTGTCTTAACAGTTATTCAGAAAGGTATGATTGTCAATACTTTTGCATGTGTGCCAGGGAAAAGAAGAGTTTTATGGGGGGCAGGTAAAATTGCGAGACGGTCAACCTATTGTTTCGTATTCGTATTATTCGTAGTTTTTACCTGCGCTTGAACTCCAAACACTCGGGGAGCTTTGTGATTGGTCGCTATTGTTCTCTCGGCATGACAGGGGGTGCGATTTTGCAAAATTTGGTCGTCAGCGTTAGTTAGTTTCAACTCTACGTCGCGCAAGCTCGTGTTTTGTTACTGGCTATTTCCCTAACTGTTGCTGCGTATCTTGCTCTTGTGCTGTGCTGTGCCTTCATAAGCGCTGACTATGGCTGCATATTCTAATCCTGAATACGCTGATATAATGTACTGTTACGGACTTTGTGACGGTAACGCTGCTGAGGCGCGGCGAGAATATCAACTTCGCTTTCCCAACCGCCGCACGGAGGGGTATTTAACCCAAAAAGTTGGCCAAAATTATTTAATGCTACGGTTGCTCTTTAGTGTACTGCTCTCGAGTGTAAATGACATGAAAAGTTATTTTGACTTTTTTTCAGGACACAGAAAAATAAAATCATATTTTAAGTTTTTTATTTACTGAAATAATACAGCGTATACAATAAATATTCACAATAATTAGTCACTACATTCGTATTCAGAATCACTTTGCGGGTTTTCCTCATCATCATCATCATCAGTAGGTACTCTCGATACTTGCGCTGGACACAGATACCTAGATCCGAGATTTCAGGCTGAAGTAACATTCCAACGGTTTCTTTTAAAAATAGTTTGGTTTTTTTCCTTGATATAGGTTTCATGGCCGTCAAAAATGGATCTGAGCGCAACAATAACCTGTTAACAATATCCCGGTTACAAGCTTCCCGGGAAAATTTTCTTGAAAACCCAAGCCTGTACTGGCGAAAATGCTTGTTGCGGGCTTCCGCGGCTTCTTCGGACAGCTGTCCTATTGGCAAAATTGCCGAAGATGTAACAGCAGCCCCATGAATGAGGACTTTTTGCATTGTCGGAGGGATGGGATACCAAGCATAAAGCTAAAAAAATCAGTAGGTACTACAATAACCTACAAAACTCCGAGCGTATCAATGCAACTTATAAAACACTGATAAAATTTGAGGTGGTCTCTTTGGGTAAGAAATTATTACCGATTATGAAAGCTAATACATTAGGCTATAATATCTAATACGTCTCATTGCTGGGCAAAGCTGGGAAGTATAACTAAATAACTCGTGATTACAAAAAAACGTCAATATAAATTCAATTTTAATTGATTACTTCAAACACAAAAATATTTACAAGGGTCTTATAATAGACTATTTTATATAGTGCTAAACTATGTAAATATCTTTATCATCAGGATCCATCTTGAAAAAGTTTGTTAAATTACACCAATTAACTTATATTTTAAGAATATTAAAATTGTATTTTATAGTTTCGACAAAGTTACGTACAGCGTGTGCGACCGTCCATTTGCGAATGAATAGTTTTCGATTCTATTGTTCCGCGAAAAGGAAACAAGCGCGCAGGTAGCTACCCCGAACCCTTGGCTAGTTCCGGGAATTGTCGCATAGAGTAAACACGTGGTTTAAAAAAAAGACTTTTGGCCAACTTTTTGGTTCAAATACCCTTTCGTGCGCCGACTCCCCCACGTTAGTGTCTTCGGATCGACTTATCGGCGAATATCTGAAACTGGCAGCGTCCAAAGAAGCAGGCAAGTTGACACTGGTCGTTCCCGGAGATACACGGCTGAGGACGAGGAGCTTATTCTTCAACGTTTTATTGACGATCCTAACACATCGACAAACATCGTAGCGCGTGAGCTTGATATGTCACAGTGGAAAGTCTGGTCTGTAGTTCACTTGTCAGGCCGACATCCATACCATTACCAACCAGTCCAGTCATTAGAAGAAGGAGATCCGCCGAGACGGCTTGAATTTTGTCGTTTTATGCTAAGTGCCGACGCACAGTGTGAAAAAAATCCCGGTTTTTGTGTCATCGTGTTTTTATTGAATTAATCGATAGAGTCTACAATTCTGAGGGTTAGAGTAAAACTCCGGGTTCGCCAAGACGTGTACTTTTTTAAAAAAAAATGTCAAAGTTTCGGAATATCCGACTCATGAAAAACGAAAAAAAAATCACTATAATTTAACGGAAGTACTTATTCCAGAATTTATTTATCCTACCGAAAAAAGGTATAATAGCCGACCGTTCCACCAATTCCTGTTGCTTTAGTATGAATGGGTCGAGAGATATGATTTTTTTTCTCATTTTTCGTTTTCATTTTTTTATTCATCTAAACCACCGTAGTAGGTGGTCATTCCTACATCAAAAAAATTCTGATACTTTCTATTATGTGTAGTATTATTTCCAAAACCTAATTCATTGGTTTCCAGGAGTTATTGGAAATTTTAGTAATATCCGAAATATCTGCACTTAGGGCTGCCACTTCAACCAAAACATAATTTGTTTATTTTTATTAAGTTTTAGCTTTCTTATCACGACCAAAACAAGATATCATTTGTGGCTTAAAATGGCAAAGATTGAGTAATTTTATAAAGGAAATAAAAAAAAAAACAAATGGAGAAATTGGTATCATGTTGATTGATACACCTTTTTTGGAAACCGTCTATAAACTTTAACCCAAAAGACTTAACTAATAGTAAATAAAAGAAAATCCTTTCCTATGTCTCATAAGTAAATTAACATGAGTATTATATATACATTTTGTCAATTTTTTAAATATTTTTGGTCAATTTTGTTCTTTTCATTATTAATATTACAATTTTTTTTAAACCAATTTTGGTTTTACTTTTTGATTTTACAACTTATTTTGAATAAATTTTAGTAAACTTTTATATTTTACAATTATTTACGTGAACCATTTATATTTATTATTAAATAATAATAAATATAAAAACCACACAAAAACCATAAACCATAAAAAACTACACATTAATAAATATAGTTAAATATTGTATATAAATATATACAATATTTAACTTAGTTAAATAACAATATTTAACTTAGTTAAATATTGTATATAAATATATACAATATTTAACTATATTTATTAATGTGTAGTTTTTCCTATAAAGCAAAATCAAAGGTTGTTCCATCTGGAGTTGAAACAATTTCAGGGGACTGAGCGCCAGTCAACGTTTATACCGTAACCGTACTCTGCACTTCAACAACCTCAGTAAGGCGTGACTGAGGTACGTCGTGCAGAACTACGCCCAGGGGGCTTGCCTTAACTGGCCGGCCCGCGAGAAGAATGTTGAATTAATTGTAACTAACAATGGTGCCGATTCTGTTGTACAGTCGCCAGCAGGTCAAGCTATCCCAAACTGTCAAATTTTCCCAATTGAACATAATTCTTATTCCTTTGTAATAAAGTTGAAAAACTATCAAAGAAATTTGACAGATTGGGGTAGCTTGATGTGCTGGCCTCTGTACACCGAACTAAATTAACTAAACTATAACTAAAATTCCTTACTTTTGACTATGAGAATCTTAACGCTATTCTATAAAAAAATATCTCTAAATTTATAAACAATTTTGACAGTTAAAATCGAATTCAAATTCGATTTTAGTTGTCAAAATTGTTTCACACGTGGTATTTTTTGGCTTCGCAACGAGGTACTTATTTGCCCTACCCCGTGATTTTTATTAGAGCCAGAAGCGCGCAGGGACGGCAGCCTCGACGTGATTTATTTGGGATTTAGACTTTTTGCATGGAAAATATGAAAAATTATTACCCACATGTTGAGTTTTAGAGGTGTGGGGTTTTATAAAGGGGGTCGGAATTTTCATTATTTTTGCGATAGGACACACCATTTTCGAGATATAAGCAAAAGAAAAAATACAGTAGTATTTTTGCACCAGAAGTCGAGGTGGCGGTATGAATTTTAGTTCTTGACAGCTAATTTTATTCCACACCTATTTAATCGCGATTAAAAATAGTCAGATTTAGTTAGATAACCAAAATTTTATGTTGAATAGATTAATGAAATTGACAACAACAGGATAGCAAAATTGCCATTTTCACTAAACTAATAACTCAGTGTAATCTTAGTGCTGTCAAACTAAAATATAGTTAAGTTGTGTCACTTCAGTCAATTTCATCGTCGTTTGACAGGAATAAACTAAATTTTGGTGATTTTTAGTCTAGTTTAGAGAATTTTGTGACAACAGAATCGGCACCAATGAAGATGTATTTTAGTTCGGTTAGCCCATATAATATTTTGCAAATTCATACACATTTTCTTTTGGAATTGCCAACTCCATTTTAATTATTAGAAAGTATTTAAAACACCTCTTTTTTCAAATAAAATATATTCTTGTTGTTTTGTTTTTTCGGATACTTGAAAGTGACAACCCTAAGGAAAATTTTGAATTTCCAATAACTCCTGGAAACCAATGAATTAGGTTTTGGAAATAATACTACACATAATAGAACGTATCAGCATTTTTTTGATGTAGGAATGACCACCTACTACGGTGGTTTAGATGAATAAAAAAATGAAAACGAAAAATGAGAAAAAAAATCATATCTCTCGACCCATTCATACTAAAGCAACAGGAATTGGTGGAACGGTCGGCTATTATACCTTTTTTCGGTAGGATAAATAAATTCTGGAATAAGTACTTCCGTTAAATTATAGTGATTTTTTTTTCGCTTTTCATGAGTCGGATATTCCGAAACTTTGACATTTTTTTTTTAAAAAAGTACAAGTCTTGGCGAACCCGGAGTTTTACTCTAACCCTCAGAATTGTAGACTCTATCGATTAATTCAATAAAAACACGATGACACAAAAACCGGGATTTTTTCACACTGTGCGACGCCGACAGCGAAAACTTTTTAAAAAACATTCTGTGGACCGATGAGTCATGTTTTGATCGTGATGGTTTCACAAATTACCACAACTTACATTACTGGGCACCGAAAGCAGAAACAAACCCTAAAAAACTGAAAACAACCGCATCCCAGCGAAGGTTCTCGCTTAATGTTTGGATGGGTATTATTGACGACAAATTAATTGGCCCACATTTTTTACCCCGAACACTAAATGGGGAACTTTATGAAGATTTCCTCAGAAATCATTCATCAGCACTGCTCACGGATGTACCGGAAGAAAGAAGAGCAAACATGATTTACCAACATGACGGATGTCCAGCCCACTTCCGAATCCCAATTCGACAATTGTTGGATGAAAACTATCCAAACCGATGGATAGGACGCGGTGGGCCGATTCCGTGGCCTGCACGAAGCCCTGATCTGACGCCGCTAGACTTTTACGTCTGGGGTCATATGAAAGATCTAGTTTATGTGACCCCAGTAAATTCAATTGAAGAACTAAGGGAGAGAATTACAAATGCGGCGGACCAGATGAGGGCAACAATAACATCAAGAATAACAAAAACCGAAGTAAGGAAGCGAATAAGAACATGTATTCGAAACCGAGGGCAGCACATCGAACAAGACGTGTGAAATGTGTGTAATTAAAGTTTTTAATATTGATTAAAAAGAATAATAATGTTCACGATTTTGTTTTTGATTTTTCGAATAATCACCTTTTTGTGAAACGCACGCCTGTACTAAATCAAAAACGATTTTCATAATGTAGTCCATGATTTTGTATTAACTTTCATACCTTTTTGGATAGCTGATAAGACAAGGATATTTTCTTAGTAATTTGTACACCAGGTGTAGAATTTTTTTTTTGCACTAGACTACATTTTTTATGAATAGCAAAAATTACAAAAAATTAAATGTTTGGTTAGTGATATTTGCCAAAGTTTTAGGCATTATTGAACTTTTAATTATTAACAAAGGTCTGCTACGGCGTCAACTATGATAATAACTTAAATTTCAGTACAGTCGCGCCGTAAATCATTTTTAAATTGGTTTCAAATGATTTAATCTGGGATTTTTCATAAAAAAACTAGAACTCTAACTAATTCAAAAACTACTGAATTTCGGTAGAACATTTGGTGGCTTAATTTGTTGCATTTTAACCCTACAATGACGTCCTGCAAGGAATACGTCGAGTTACCAGTAACCCTGTATATAGATAGATAACATGACTAACGATAAAAATGGATAGAATGACCCGTTTGCAGTGAACGATATAAATATCTTGAAAGTGGCATAATAACAAACAATATTATACGTGAATGGAATATTTTCATAGATAACTTGGGTGAATTATTACTGTTTTATCACCAAGGGCGTTTTCCTTTGAGGTCTAGAGATAGCCCTATTTCACTGAGAGCCAGTTTGTGGCGGATGGAAGCAAAGGTTATGTATATCGAGTTATCTATATACTAATATTAGAAAGAAGTTCAATTTGTTTGTTTATATGTAGGGCGTAATCTCTGGAACTACCAGATGGATTAGAAAAAATATTTTTGCAGTTGTTAGCCCGATTCTTTAAGATGACACTTGACCACATTTTTTCCATGCAAACTTCGGGAGGGTTTTACTCCACTGTTTGACTATGTACATCAAAAATTTTACATGGTATGGTTTTGTCTCATTATTAATATTGTCTGTACGGAAACAGAATACTAAAATAAAAAGTGGGGGACGGAATTTCACAAGGAAGAAGTAGCGGGCAGAAGTTAGTTAAATTCCTAGAGAAATAGTCAGATAGACAGTCGCAAATTCCTGTAACAATTTTGCCAATACTTTTCGAACATATGAAGCGATGTGTTTTTTTCAAAATCGAAATCAAAAGTCATTTATTCAAACTAAGTAGGCTGAGAGTCAGCACTTTTTGAACGTCAAAATTACGTAAGACAAAACGCCCGCCCTTGACCACTTCCTAGCGCTTTAGCTGGGAAGAAGTGGCCCAACAAACTCCTCAGCAGCACAGTTGTCTATTAAGTTAGAAGAACTTTATTCAATACAATAATAGGTAAGTAACTAAAACATTACCGAACATAAAACATATTTTTTTTCTACATAATATGTCAGCTAGCACACGTCAATATACCAACAAAACATAGTACTACCTAAATTCAAGCAGAAATCTATATAAATAAAAAAAAAAGTCCTGACTGACTGACTGACTGACTCATCAACGCCCAGCCGAAACCCTTGGACCAAGAAAGCTGAAATTATGCACAGACACTTCTGTGCATAATTTCAGCTGGAAAAGGGTAGGTGGATGGTAGCACAATTAGGTTGCTGATGCTGGTCGTAGGAATCAATTGGAAACGAGTAGCACAGGACCGGTCGATGAGACGCTTGGGGCAGGTCTTTGTCAGTAGAAATATTTCGGCTGAAATGGTGAGGATGAAGAAGCCGGAATAGATGATGCAGGGCAACAAGGTTGGTCTCCAAGTCTAACTGCCCAGCAGGCTTAGCACGAGCACCGATTTGTCGACAGAAGAATAGACATGACTATTAACTAAATGACAATAGGAGAAGATGGCTATGTTTTTCTATTAATTATCACAGTTATGCGTTATAAACGAATCATGATTTTGTAGATAATCGTATATACTTTATGGCTGTCGAGTAGAAAGTTTGTTGTCAGTGTGATTTTGACAGTTTGGAAATAAATATTCTTCTGAAATAGTCCACATTTATAGGGACCTAGACACCGATTGTTAGAAACGAAAGACAAAATTACTGATTGTAGAAGGATATCTACGGTGCGATGCTAAAAATGGAGGAACGAAATGTCACTTTGTATTGAAGTCGCTGCGGCGACGTATCCAGCAGGCTTAGCATGATGCTTTCTATTTCTACGAAGAATAGACAGTGCTTTTTCAATACAAAGTGACATTTCGTTCCTACATTTTTGATATCGCACCGTAGATATCCTTCTACAATCTGTCAATTAGTCTTTCGTTTCTAACGATATTTGTCTAGGTCCTTATAAATGTAGACTATTTCAGAAGAATATTTCTTCCCAAACTGTCAAAATCACACTGACAACAAAATTTTCTACTCGACGGCCACAAAGTATATACGATTATCTACAAAATCATGATTCGTTTAGAACGCATAACTGTGATAATGATTAGAAAAACATAGCTATCCTATCCTATTGTACCTACATCATTTAGTTAATAGTCATGTCTATTCTTCCGTCGATAAATCGGTGCTCATGCTAAGCCTGCTGGACATGTTTCCAGCGTCCTTGGATTGTGTGTCGAAACAAAAGATTAATTTAGTTACCAATACCGTATTATTTGTTTTTGTTTACATCAAGTGCGTGCTCGGAAAGTTTGTCTGTTTGTGACCGAAAATTACTCAATCGTTTTGATAATTTTCCATTGCAACACACTTTACAACATAAGTTAAATATTATTTATACTACACCCTTCTTTCTTATTATCTGTCTAGCGTTTTCCCAACTATGTTGGGGTCGGATTCCTGTCTAACCGGGTAGCAGCTGGGGCTCGCAAGGGCCGATGCCTGCCAGGGGTACGGGTGTTCGAAAGAGATACCGCCGCCCCTGGCACACAGGCTACTGAGGGAACACAGGTGGGTTTTAGTTAGTAAAAGTCTGACACGCCCTCCTGCTCCACCCAGAGCGGGAGAAGTTATTTGATGATTTCACACCCAAAAAAAAAACCAGATGCTTCTGAGTACCAGCATTTTACATGAAGCGACTGCCTATCCGACCTCCACAATCCAGTAACTGGGTACCTACCACGATGCCCCTTGGTAAGACTGGTTGTCAGACTTTCGGGCTTCTGACGACCCGTAACGAGTGTCAAAGATCCATGGGACCAACGGCTTGACATGTTTTCCGAAGGACGGGTCTTGATATATTAAGATGGTCACCCAACATGGTCCAAGAACCAACCGCGGGAATCTGATCGATCGACTCTTGCGCCTGTCATCACTTATCCACACAAGCCCCTTAGCCCTATCGTCATCATCATCATCATTTCAGCCGAAAGACGTCCACTGCTGGACATAGGCCTCCCCCAAGCTCCACCATTTCGGGTGCTTGTCATGTTGGGTGGGGTTTTGCCATAATCGCCACATTTGGCAGGCGGGTTGGCGATCGCAGTATGGTTTCAAAAATGTATAGAGAACGCTGCTGCCCATTCTCTAGTAGTTCCCTTAGTCGCCTCCTACGACACCCACGGGAAGAGATGGGGTGGTGCTGTTCCCCGTAGCAAACCTCTTCGCTATTGCTTAGCCCTATAGTTTTTTTTTTTTTTTTTTTACAATATGGACTCTTGGCAAAACATTCTTAAATCCTGCAAAACCGAATGTTAACCCTTTTTTAGGAGGACCAGTAAACTGACGAGTCTATTGATTGATTGTGGTAAAGAATTGGTTATACAGTTCTTTTTCTAATTGTCAAAACAATTTCATCTCCCATATTGTCTTAACGAATAAAAAGAAACCTAAAAAATTACAATCCGTTTACGTACAATAACATTCTTGACTGATAAATATCATGACCCATATTTGTCAAAAAATCTTATCAATGATTATGTTTTACTGCGCAAAAATTGTCTTAATTTAGAATTTACTGCGTAATTCGTATAGTTATCTTTGTACAAATTTCCTTAATGAAATGGAAAAACAACATTGCAACGTCATAACATTCGACAACACTTTGGAATTTGAGGACATTTGGTGCCGCAAAACGCAACGCAGTACGTTGCGTTTTTATCAAGTCTCTGTAAAGTCATCCTGATAAAAAGATTGTGATTGTGTGCTTCTGGTGCTTTGCACTTTCAATTCAATTCAAAATATTTTATTTCACATACTCCACGGCACTAAAGAAACGTCAGAAGCTAGGTGCACGGTGCCAATTGGTCGTTTCCTATGGAGCAGATAAGAAACCCCACGTTTACTATTTCAAAAATAATTGGCTTTTACAATGTTTTTTTTTTTATATTAGAGGACAGTGTAGGCCTGTCAACAAGACTTAATTTCGCGAAGCACTGATGTGAAGCAACAGTCATACAACGAAGCATCCATAAAATTGGGACCGAAGGGTTTAAGCATTATCGATGTCGTTTTATCGAACTAATTGAATTGCTGTCAAGTAAATCATCATCATCATTTCAGCCAAAAGACGTCCACTGCTGGACATAGGCCTCCTCCAAAAGGGAGGTTTTGCCATAATCGCCACGCTTGGCAGGCGGGTTGGCGATCGCGGTATGGTGGTAAAATGCATAGAGAACGCTGCTGCCCATTCTCTACGACACCCACGGCAAGAAATGGGATAGTGCTATTCTTTTACGTCCGGCACCACGCGGAATGGAACGTCAAGTAAATACATTGCGATATTGGTGTTTGACTAAAAAGTTTTTTTTAATTTTTTAATAGGCTACTCTCTCCTGCTTCTGGGTAAAGACCTCCTTCCACTCCTACCATCTTTTGCGAGCCCGAGTGTCCTCCTTCCAGTTTTGACGGAACATATCCAGCTTGTCCCGCGATCTTCTACGGGGCCTGCAGCGACCCCGTCTCACTATTATCTTTTATAATATAAATTCAATTCATTGACTTTTAAAAAGGCTCTCCTGAACAGTGTTTCTCTTTCTGCCCTTAAAATCTATCAAATGCCGATATGACATTTAAAAGATCATCAAAAAGATAAAATGAATAAGGAGTTTATTATTGACTAGCTGTGCCCGCGACTTCGTTCGCGTGCATGTCGGAAAACAATAATGTGTCGCTTTGACGGTGTAGGTACCACTCCTCCGATCTTCCGATCTATCCTGGTAGGAATCTACCACAGCTTTCGAATGCAGTCCAGAGCCTAGAGACAAAACACATTACTCTTGGCGTTCACGCTAAACGGTACGCCAAAATGTATGGGAATGACATTACCTGCGGAAAGGACACGGTAATGTCATTCCCATATATTCTGGCGTAGAGTTTAGCGTGAACGTTAACAGAAAGGTGTTTTGTCTAGGCCTGCAGGCGTCTTTAGGGGTTATAATGATATTGCGACGAAGTCTCACTCAGATTTTTAAGAATAAATATAGATCAAAGCGCCTGGTCGAGGCTCATTTTATAATAAATGTGCACCTGCCGTAGGTACAGTAAAAGCTCTTTATTCGCGAGGTATACGTTCCGTAAAATACCTACCGCGAATACAGAAACCGTGACTATGGAATGGTAATTTATATGGGATTATAGGGGATACGTTCCTAAGTGAAGAAAAAAACAATTTAATTGAAGTTTTTGACCATTTTGACTAATTGTATGAGCGTGATATGGATGCAAGCGACTCTCCAAGGCGTAAACGATCAAGCATTTCTATGCGTTAAACAGATTTTTTCGCGTCGAAAATCGTTTTTAAGTAAAAAAAAAATTTCAACATTTTGCAATAAATGGAAAGATGAAACAATAGGTAAAACACGCAAAGCGGCTCGTACCAAAGGATGGAATGTCTATTAAGTCGCAGCATTTATAAATGTGGGGGAGGCCTATGTCCAGCAGTGGACGTCTTTCAGCTGAAATGATGATGATGATGATATATAAATATACTTTATGGTGATGAGGTTGGTTTCATTATGTTTGTTTACATTCTCAAAAAACTTTTTTCAAAAAAATACCAACCGACTTCCAAAAAACACTACAAAGTGCAAAATAACTTTAATTTCGGAAGTCGGTGACGTTGGATGTGTATTTTAATTATTTGTCACCGCCTTCCGAAATTAAAGTTATTTTGCACTTTGTAGTGTTTTGTGGAAGTCGGTTGTTATTTTTTTTTTAAAAGTTTTTATTTTTCACTTTTTTGTTACCTACCATACACCAATTCGAAATTTCATCATCCTTTGGGTCAAAACAATGCATACTTATTTATGTGATAGCAACATTCGCGGTTGATTTGCTGTAATTTTTTGAAGAGTTCCGTTGTCTGTTTCCGAAACGCATCATCAGATCTATATGCAGGGCCCAATCTAAGGGGGGGCAAGCCGGGCAAATGCTCAGAGCGGCAAAAATGAGCGGCGGCAAAATGTATACTTACAAACATACCTACTCTCATGAATTTTTGTATACTTGTTCAGAAGCCGTAGTAGACTAACGTATGTGAATATTATATAGTTAAAAGAATATCACATAATTATGGTCATACCATCTTTGATGGTGTTAGTGCAAAGGGCGGCGAATGTTATTTTTGCCCGGAGCGGCTAAATAGCTAGATCGGGCCCTGTCTATATGAAATTTCAATGGGACCATTTCGGAGTAAACCCCTTTCGAAAAAAAAAAAGAATTTTGCAAATCCGTCTATATACGACGGAGTTATGCCTGAACATACATTAAAAATATAAACATGTCGAATTGATAACCTCCTTCTTTTTGAAGTCGGTTAAAAACACCGACCGCGGCGAAGGCGGCTATTGTAGATGTCAAAGGCCGAACCAATACAGCGGCGATATCATTTGACAATGTACTTTAGGCGAAGTTGTAATAAGGTCTATTTCACTTTTTTATAGTCCATCTGACGACGCGTTTACAAAGGATATTGGGTTGGATACCTATTGGAATCCTTTTTGTTATTTGTTAATATGTATGTACCGATGTACCGATTAGACCCGCAAATAAATAAATCTTTAGCCGCGGATATAGGAATTGGGTCGCATTTTTTTAATCCGCGAATAGTGAAAACGCGAATGAAGGAAGCACGAATAAGGAGCTTTTACTGTACTTACTCAATAAATCGACTGCGCGTCTGGTTGAGTGTGCTGAAGCATTATTCCACGCGGGGGCGGGCGCCTATCTCGGCCCGTACAGGCGCGTGTCTTTTAGCTTTGTTTATCAAACGTTGACCACTGAATAAAACCACAGCAGTGGGAATGCTCTGCACGGACTGCGATAGGCCTCGACAGGTAGCAGTGCAGTAACATCTGACGCCACCTGTCAGTTAACGGCCCGTGGGACCATGGCGTTATCACGATGAAGAAAGATCATACGCTGTAAAGGTGGATACTGACCGGCGTCACGGGTCAAAATGCACCTAATATGTTATCAAGCAAGTATTCGTGCAGTCAGTAGTACCTACGGCAAAACATGCGAGCGAGCAACACTGTAGCACACGGCGTAAAGACATGCTCGCTGCGAATGTTACCATTACCTACGCCCCGTAACGTCGGTCATTACATTATCCACATTAAAAGCGCTGTTGAAAAAAAAAACCAAACCAGGCAAAAAAAACTATTTAATTGTATAGCACGGGTTTTCTATGAACATAGTAAGTACGATGTTGTTGCTACGTCGTGCCATACCGCGCGCGCCCCCACCTCTCTCCCCGCTGCTGACGCAGGCAGCAGGAAGAGAGAGAGCCCGATCCCGAGGATAATGGACGTAACAGAGCGATCCTCCGCGACTCTCAGTTACGATGCCTTTTTATTGTAAATTGTAATCAAAAATGTTTCAGTGTTTCTTTTGTTCAGCCATACATTTATTTGTAGACCAATAAATAATTATATTTAAAAAAGCGACTTTAAAATTGACAATATTTTACTATTGTGATTTCTATTGTTCCCGTGTAGGTAATGTATCCTTTGTTGGAGATGCCAAATGGATAAATAAATACATTTTTAAACTTGTTTTAACTAAGAAAATGCTTCTCTGTAAGCGATGTTGCTCGGAAGAGCATCGACATAACTACAGTTGCCCGTGTGAAAACCTATCTATTTACTCAAATCCACCAGTAGTTATGGTCGCAATTTTGGATTTTTTTTCCTGACTTTCACCATCCGACCTCGCTTGAACCCCTCCCCACCTCGAAAACTAACATCACGAAAATTTGCACATAAGTATTTACAACTCTTTACTCCCAAAACTCCCATTATTTGAATCGAGTAATGCTGTAAACACGCATTTAAATTTAACATTATCAAATTTCGCGCGAAATCAAGTTGTTGTCTTTGCATGTTTGCTATTCAAACCTAGATGGCGTTACTGACGCTAGAGATTAAGAATTTCTATGGAGATGTTCCTCTAGCCGCTCTAATTTTGCTATATTATGCTAGATGGCGCTACTAAGACTTTTATCACAATTAAAAATGAGATTTCTTCCCCTCTATTTGTATTAATTTGATTGATAAAACTAATAAATATTTATCTAACATTGCATTCTAGGTATATGACTCAGAACACCACGTCAGTTAATATTATCACAACTTTTTATTTGAAATTCTTTTAGCTTTTTTGATTCGTGGGAATCAACCACCAACGGAAAGCGATTTTAGTAATCAGTATCATTACTTTTTGAAATAACACAGACACAGTAAGTAACATAAATGAGAATGACGTGTGTTAATATTAAGTATTCGTTAGTACCGTTTCACGCCAATAGATGTCGCTAAATGTTTCAACATTACGTAAATAAATTCTTCTTGAACACTTTAAATTATTTAGATAGGTTGACCGAAGCGATTGCGATGAAACAAAGACTAATATAAACTCTGAGTTATAAACAATATTTGAGTATGAAAGATAACCATATTAGTTTCGTTCTTTTGACGTGATACTTGATCTATTCAACATAGAAACTGAAAAACCGAGCTACAGACAAAAATTTTGATAAGGGTTAAAATGTCATCTGTTGATTATCCCTTACCACCCCAAGCAATTATTTTCGAAATATTTTAAATGTACAGAAAAAGTTCCTTTACAGATTTATTATATGTATAGATATAGATATAGATATCTCTAATCTAGTTAGACGAGGAGATGGCCGATGGAGTAAAGCTGTGACCGAATGGTGGCCAAGGTCAGGCCAAAGAAACCAGAGACGTCCAAAACCGCGTTGGATTGACGATAACGTCAGTCTCGGGGAACATGGATGAGAAACGAGCAGAGACCGAGAAGTAGGTATGGCGCAAAAAAAACGGGAAGCATGTTTAGCAGTGGGTGATTCCGGGCCAAGATGAATATAAATATCTATCACATCAGCTGATAGTAGATAAAAAGCCGCAGAGGACCAATACTTATTGGGTTTTCGAGACTTACTACCAAACTTGTAGTAGGGGCTACCAATTTACAAGCAAGATAATGTAAACTTGTGATGCAACGAATACTACTTTTACGAATACGAATATCAAACCTACTATTCGGCGAATACGAATACGAATATCTCGCCATGGTAATAAAAGACTAATTTATTTGATGAATTTCTATTCAATTAAAATTTACAATAGGCAAATTTTTATTTAAAAAACATAAAATTTGTAGATGTTTTGGTTTTAGACGATTTCTTTTTTCAGTCTGGATGTTCCCAGCTCTTGAAAAAAGTCTTTCTGAGGCGACTGTACATGGCTTCAGTGAAAAATATTTTTGGGCAAATTATAAGAAAACAATACTCTCTTGCTTGACTTGTGCTTTCGACTGACAAATGAAATGAAAGGAATAAATGAATGAATCAATCCATGATTCGTAATGATAGGGAAACTCCCGGGCCGCGGCACTGTATAAACTATGGCCGGGGAGTCCCCCGTCGCGTCGTCGTTACGGTTAAGGCCCTTGCACACGTCGTATTTTTACGTGCCGACGATGCACGTTTTCCAAGTCTGCCAGTAATTAGATTTGCCTCCAAACATATTAATTATTCTTATTAGTATTCGCCGAATACGAATATTCGGTAAATGTCTACTATTCGGCGAATACGAATATTCGTATTCGTTGCATCACTAATGTAAACTACTACCATTCCAAAATATGAAATCATTGTCTTATTTATGCAATCACTGGTTTTTGCTTGACCCTTCAGTAGTTTCGTGTAACGTGCAGGTCGGCAATTATGCCATGGGAACCTACTTCCTAGATAAAAGTAAGTATCCCAAATCCTAGTATTATTAACCCATGGTGTGTCTACCTGTGTTTCAAATATCATCGAAAGCTTTTTGTTGTAAAACAAAACAAAAAAAAAATGGGTATGCCTCAGGGGGTGGTCCCATATAAATGTTATTCACTTTGCTCGAGTAGTTTTTGATTTAGCTTCAATAATACTTACGTATTTTTTCCACTTACTCAGCTTCAATAATAGGTACTTACGTATTTTTCCACTTACTTAGCTTCAATAATACTTACGTATTTATTCTACTTAGTGTATTATTTATAATGTTATAATAACTTCCTCCCACTATTAATTACTTAGCAAGTAGTGGTACCTATACGGATTTGTGTGAAGTAGGTACCACAACGAAAAAGTGAAAAATGTATTTTTTTTTACAAAAAAAAAAAACACTACAGAGTGAAACATAACTTTACTTTCGGAAGTCGGTGGGAAAAAACGAAAATACAAAACCATTGACAGCGACTTCCGAAATTAAAATTACACTTTGTAGTGTTTTTTTTTATGTCGGATTTTTGTTAGAAAAATGTTCTCGTAAGCAATAAGTTTTTAAAACCGGAATATGAACCATGAACGAGTCAATGTAGTTCACATTACAAAGTAGTTCATACTACAATGTCGGGTGATTAATACAAGAATCAATAAACTTTGCGAGATAACTCGTTGTAATGATAAGGAGATGACGTAAGAACCTCCAAATTATGCCTAATTTGATGATAAGAGATAATTATGTTTTGTAAGTAAATATGAACATATGACTAGATTTTTCTGGCACATATTTGTATAGTGGCGCCTTTCTTCCTGTATTGGAGAAAATATTTTGGACTATTTCTTCATGTTATGGTATGTCATCCAAGTCTTTATTGGATGGATTCATTGGTCGAGGCTCCAAATAGCCGCGAACCAAATTCAGTGGGTTTTAGTCAGACTTTTACTGACTAAAACCCACCCGAGTTCCCTTGGTCGCGTCGCGCACTTGCGCCTGTCTGCGGGGGGAGCCTACAAGTGACGTTTTTTGGGGTTCTGCACCCGAAGGGGTGACCTTCTTATGAGGCCCATTGTGAGCGTTTCGGTTCCATATGTCATCACTGGCAACACGCACTGGTCAAAGACTTTCGTCTTGAGACACTGCGGTATGTGGGACGAGAAGATATTGCAAAGCTTCCCGAACGCTGCCCAGCCAAGTCGGATTCCACGATTGACCTCAGTTTGTCCTAGGTAAACGTACTCGTCCGAAACTTCAAGTGCAGCGCCTCCGACCGTTACGAGAGCGGGTGCTACATGGGCGTTGGAAGGCCTCCCACAAGGTGGACCGATGACCTTGTGAGGGCCGCAGGAGTCTGCTGGATGTGGGTAGCACAGAACCGGTCGAAGTGGCTGAGCTTGGGGAGGGCCTATGCACAGCGGTGGACGACTTTCGGCTGAAATGATGATGATGATTACCCGAAGGGGTTATCGATGGGATTACTAGGCCTCCACTATCCATCCGTCCGTCGGCCTATCAGCGGGCTGCATCTCATAATTCGTCATAGATAGATAGTTGAAATTTTCACAAAAATGTGTACTTCTGTTGCCGCAACAAATAATAAGAGAGAGAAAATGGAGGTGGCATAACGCTAGAAACCTAATGACCCTCCATTCTCTCTCCTTCTCTTTTTTACGTGAAAGTTTGTATCCGTCAATTCCTACCGCAAGCCGTATTAAGAAACTACGTTCCAGAAATTCAAACAACTGATTACCTCTGCAAATTACTTATGATGAAATCATGAAATGCCAGTCATCTACAGACTAATTAACGAATTAATTAATGAAGCCATGACATACCACGACCTTATCACGACTCGTCCAAATGTAGGCTGAGTATATGGCAAGACAAACGCGTGAACAAACCACGCATGCGTGTCTCCCACCACCACAGTAAAATGTTGTTAGTCGCTTAATTACTCGTAAACGGTTTAACGGATTTCGTTGAAACTTTGTGGGACGATGACATAATAGGTCTTTACCTATGAAATTGCCGTTTTGTATGAAAAAATTTAAACGAATTTTTTTCATGAATTTTTTATTTGTATTAATCGAAGTAATCACCCATGCAATCAATGCATCTTTGCCATCGCAGTGGCAGTTTATTGATGCCCTTCTTAAAGAAATCAGCTGGACGGGAGGCAACAAATTCTTCAAAGGCATTTTGTACTGCCTCTCGGGTATTAAATTTTTTTCCCGCCAAGAAGTTATCCAAATTCTGGAAAAAGTAGTAGTCTGTAGGCGCAAGGTCTGGTGAGTAGGGCGGATGACGGAGAGCTTCCAACCCCAGTTCTTGCAACTTGGAGACCGTCTGCTGTGCAGTATGAGGTCGCGCGTTGTCGTGCAGGAGCAGCGGAGACGAGCGATTGACCAATGCTGGTTGGAGATGCGCCAGCTTCTCCATCATTGTGTTCAGTTCTTCACAGTACACATCTGCAGTAATGCTCACCCCGTTTGGTAAGAAGCTGTGATGAATCACACCGGCGCTAGACCACCAAACAGTGACCATCACTTTTCTAGGGGTAAGTTTTCGTTTAGGGCATTGTTTAGGTGCTGAACCAGGATCCAACCAACTTGCTGAGCGCTTACGGTTATCAAACAGAATCCATTTTTCATCGCAGGTAACAATGCGGTTCAAAATTCCTTCATTTGTGTGTCTGTTGAGCAGTGCAAGGCACGTCTCGACGCGTACTTCGCGCTGGCGATCATTGAGTTCGTGGGGCACCCATTTGTCAAGCTTTTTTACCTTGCCAATTTGACGCAAATGGACCAATATTGTTTTGACGCTAACGTCGAAAGCTGCTGCTAATTCAGCCGTAGATTGTGTATCATCAGCTTCCACAATCGCCTTTAATTCGTCATTGTCGACCAAAGTCTTCGGACGACCGCGAGGTTCATTTTTCAGGTCGAAATTTCCAGAACGGAAGCGAGCAAACCAATAACAGGTGGTGCGTTGGTTTGTAGTGTTAGCTCCGTAAACGTCGTTAATGTTGCGTGCCGCTTGTGCCGCGTTGCTGCCACGACGGTACTCATATTCCATAATTACTCGAATTTTTAACGTATCCATGATGACGAAACAGATTGAAATGCGATGAAAATGTAACACTAATCAATAAAGAAATGACTACTTTTAGAAAAAAAAATCCATGTTTTTAAAATAAAATTAATTTGAAATTAGAATTCTTAGCCAAACAAAAATTATTTTGATTTGAAATGGCCAGTACTGCAGAACGGCAATTTCATAGGTAAAGACCTAATATATTTCGAAGTGTCAATTAGGGTACATTTCAACCCAGAAAATATTGATAAAAGTTGGGTTGACCACACAAACCACATATCAATCTAAATCTAGCTTCACACAGTGTGGGAAGAGTATCGTCTGTGGTAGCGCAGACACGTCCGTCGCGGTCGCGGTGCGTTCTATCCACGGAGAGTCTGTACAGACCGCGGCACGTAAGTTGAACCAAAATCCGCCATTTTCGTTATTTATTTCCAAACTTCAGTGAACGTTCATCAATGACTATGCTGGAAGGCGACTTCATTCTTTTTCCGTGCGAGGCAACGAGTGCACGCGCTCCTACATTCGGTTGTTTGTTCTGATTTTGGTTCAACTTACGTGCCGCGATCTATAATTTCAAAGGTGCGGACCGAGCTTCTTTTTCATTTTGCATTTTGACTGACAAGATGTATCTAGTCTCAAGACGCTCACAGATCGATAAGCACCGTTGGAAGAGTCTTGGTGTGCGGTGCGTGGCTGACCGCACTCGTCGGCCGCGCGTGATCATCCGCAAAATCACGGATCGTGGGCAGCCGCCTTTACTGGATTTCCCCATAGCCACATGTCGATACCTTATCGATATAAACCGTATGTTTTTGTCGATAAGTTCCGCGAATGATTAATAATATTGCTATCTAACGATAATTACAGGGTATAGGTGACTCTAATTTATCTGCAGTTTTGCATAATTATTAGAAAACCATCCTTAATAAATAGCTTATTAAGGATGGTTTTCTAATAATTATTATTGCTATCTATTTACATGTGGGGTTAACGAATCAATCATGCAGTTTTATCTAGTTATTATTAGAAATATTTATGAGAATGTAAACATGGTCTGGGAATTATGTGAAAAACAAAAACAGATATTATGAATAGTAGATAAAATAGAAATTGTCTGGCTAGACCTTTCCTAAGTGGGGTCGGTTTCCAGTCTAACCGGATGCAGCTGAATACCAGTATTTTACATGGGGCCTACCTGACCTCCACAGTCCAGTTACTGGGTAACACGATGCCCCATGATAAGACAGGTTGTCAGATTTTTGGACATCGGACTAACCGTAAAGATGTCAAAGATCTACAAATGAAAGCCAGGACCTAGTCTATCTACATCTCCCGCCTGCACTACACCACTAAGAACGCGATAAACTTAAAACTTCCCGAATTTCATGCAGTTTTCGCTAATGGACGGATTCATGAAAGTTTAGGTTCATTAAAGTTTTGTGTACTTAAAATATGGCGATGATTGTTACGACGGTACGATGTCAGAAAAAATCGTGCCGACTGGGAGTTTTATTGGGTTATATAAGAACCCCGATAAAAATCACGGTAGATCCGGTAGTTCGTTCCCGTGGGATATTATCCGACATACACGCGAACGAAGTAGCGCGAAAAAGCTAGTAAGGAGATAACATTCGATACATGTTTGTGGCAAAATAATATTATGATCGTAAGACACTAAGAAGCTATAAATAACTGCAGAATAACATCAATATTAGTCCTTATCAGTACGTATTACGCAATTCTCGAGAGATTTTCCTTCTCTGGTTCATCGCTTGGGGTAAAGGACCAGAAATCATATCGTCTTATTAAATTGTGCACTAGGTATATTTATTTCTATCAGGACTCATCATCTGCCGTCTCTCACCTCTGAAGGTATCCGGCTCGAAGGACCATCATCATCTGCCTAGCCTTTTCCCAAGTTTGTTGAGGTCGGCTTCCAGTCGAACCGGGTGCAGCTAAATACAAGTACTTTAAATAGAGCGACTGCCTATCTGACCTCCAAAACCGAATTACTGTGTAACACGAAACTCGTTGCTAAGACTGATTGTCAGACTTTCGGGCTTCTGACGACCCGTAACGACTGTCAATCGCTTAAAGTGCTTTCCGAGGCATGGAGGGTATGTAAAGATGGATGGAAGAACCATACATCAAAGATAATGTACGGTATTTACTAGGAAGTAAACAGAACAAACGACGTTGGCGTCGCAATTACAAATTAATTGACAATAACAATTTGCACGAGTGTAGTTGAATGACTAGTACTTAAACTAGGTAAGCTTACCTACTTCCTTCTAAATAAATATTGGTACGTCATAAAATAACACGAGTTGACGTCGTTGCTCATTATTCAGAAGACAATATGCATATATAGGGGCCCGTGGCTAAGTGATAACAACCATACGGGTCGATCGAAGGTTAAGCTAAGCTTGCCACAGTCGGTTCGTGGATGGGTGAACCTCCAGTACAATCATATCGAAACCCCTCCGTGCCACGGAAAGTAGATTAAGCCGTTGGTCCCAGCTGTATTTCGAAAATTATTGTCAGTCGCTACGGGTAGCCAGAAATTAGAGATGGGCCGACTATGACTTTGGCCGACTAGTCAGCCAAGCCGATCGTTGCTTTCGGTTGAGTTCGGGTAACATCGGTAGTGTTCGTGACTACGCTTTCGGGTCGTAGGGGTTCGAGGCGCCCGGCGACCAGGCGGAATTGTCAGGACATGTTTTTATTTGCTTTGCATTTATTCCATCATTGTTTAAGTGCGAGCCGGCGTTTCTTATTGTCGTATTCTAGATTGTACTGGAAGTAAAACTGATTCTATAATAAAAATAATTACAGTAAAGATTTCAATTACATTTCAATCACCGTCTTTGAGTAAAAAATGGGCCGACTTGTCGGTGGTTTTAGCCGACTAGTCGCCGACTGCAAATATGGCCGACTAGTCGGTACATCATTATCAGAAATCCAAAACTGTCAACCAGTCTCACCAAGGGCTATCTTTTCAGCCATTAATTGGGTTGTGGATGCTAAAAAGGCAGTCGCTCCATTTAAACCACTGGTATTTGTTGCATCCGGTTGGACTGGAAGCCGAAAAACCTAGGCAAATTGACTCAAAACTGCATCGTCAAGTCAGCCACGTGTACGTCCTTATCAAGTCGGAAATAAGTTCAAAATATTATTCCTTGCTTACATAAATTATCTACATTAATACTTACTAACCTTCATTAAAGACCTTGTGTCTTCATATTTGATGACCTTCAAATACGCAATTTGTATCTTTCTTATCAGCGTACGTTGTTATAATTTTGCTAATTTGTTTCTACTTATGTACGCTAGGTATGTTTAATTTTATCAGGCTTCATTACGTGACATTCGCTACGAAAATGTTGGCTTCCTAAACACTAATGTTGCTGTGACAAATGGTCCTAAGTGACGCGGATTCAATTTGTTCTAGTTTTTTAAAGGAAAGTCAAGTTCCTATGTCAAGTTTATTCGATAAAGCCACGATCGCAGAAAACACCGAATCAATGAATGGCTTTTAAGGTGAAACAAGTCCACATTTTTTCCATACAAACTTCGGGAGGGTTTTACTCCACTGTTTGACTATGTATACATCAAAACTTAAACATGATATGGTTTTGTTTCATTATTAATATTGTCGGTACGGAAACAGAATACTGAAATAAAAAGCCATTAAAAAGTTATGACCCAACAAAGATTGGTTTTCTTGCTAATTTAACCTAACTTTGGGCGTGTTTAAGTAATAAAAGAAGTATAAAATCTCCAAAACCAAGTCGGTACCGACAAAGTTCAATTATCGATAAGTTCATTAAAATTAATTGGTCATTGATTTATGCCGTGGTTTTTTCATAAAATCCGATCTTCCAAAGAACTTTTCTTAATTTTTACGCTCCTGTTTTACTATAGATAATCCTGCATCTCACTCAATAACGTTGTGCGTGTAGACTAACGTCTAACTGCTCATCACTGATACTACCTCTGTCGGACACGAAGCCTGGTAAGACAGCGTGCTTTTTAGCCAGGCTCACCAGTGAGTTTTAGGTTCCCCTTAAGAGGAATTCATTAGGATATGTCAAACTAAAAACTAAAAGCATTTATCCTACTTCCTACTAGTATTATAAATGTGAAAGTTTGTAAGTTTCGATTTTTGTCACTCGATCACGCAAAAACTGCTGAAAGGAGGGTACGTAATGGCTGGCCAGTCATCCAAGAACGACTGCGGCAATCGTAGCTTAACCTTCGACCGACCCGCGAGGCAGAGAGACGGGTCGTCAGAAACCCAAAAATCTGAAAACCAGTCTTACTAAGAGATATCGTATACCCAATAACTGGTTGTGGAGGTCAGCTAGGCAATCGCTCCATGTAAAGCACTGGTATTCACCTGCATCCGGTTGGTCTGGAAGACGACCCCAACAAATTTGGGAAAAAGCTAGGTAGATGATGATGGTCCTTCGAGCCGGATACATTCAGAGATTAGAGACGCCAGATGATGAGTCCTGACGGAAATAAATATACCTAGTGCACAATTTAATAAGGCAGATGATGATGATCATTATAATACATTTTACGTAACTGCCGCTATTAACTGGTGACCCTTATTACCCCCTAATAGACAAAAGCAGAGAGTTTTGAGAACCTATGTATAGAAAATCGACGGACAAGTCATACTTGTAGGATACATGAGGACCGATGGGCCAGGATCGTAGCTCAGTGTTTGCCTGAAGAAGGGCATCCTCGCCGAGGCAAGCCTGGCGTGAGGATCTGGACTCGTTCTTGCCAGATTGGCCGGTAAAGCAAATGTTAAATTGGGGGAAAAATATAGAGGGAAACCCTTGCCGAGCAGTGCGACAACATCGGTGAACATTTTAAAAGATTCGTCGATACAACTGAGCAGAAGTGATGTTAAGATTCAGTAAAATGTCCAAAAATACGTTAAAAACCGGTTGTAGATTGGCAGTTTGACAGCAGGTTACTGACCTAAGTCAATGCCCCTTTTTCCCATTCTTCTATTCAGGAAAGTATACTAATAGGTATTGATGGTATTTATATACCATTGTGCTATATCAGGTGGTAGGGGTGCTAGCTGACATATGGCCATTAATTTACTTTATACTTTGCATGCTTTGTTTACTTACGCGATCGAATCAGAAATGAAGAGATCCGCAGGAGAACCAAGGCAACCGACATAGCCCGAAGAATTGTCAAACTTAAGTGGCAGTGGGCAGGGCACATTGCTTGCAGAACAGATGGCCGATAGGGCCGAAAGATTCTGGAGTGGCAACCGCGTACCGGAAGACGTAGAGTGGGAAGGCCTCCCACAAGGTGGACCGATGACCTTGTGAAGGCCGCGGGTATCCGCTGGATGGGGGAAGCACAAGACCGGTCGAAATGGAGGAGCCTGGGGGAGGCCTATGTCCAGCAGTGGACGTCTTTCGGCTGAAATAATAATGATGATGATGATGATGATGATGATGCTTTGTTTAGGATCAAGTTCTTCTAACTGAACTTTGTTGCGCCACTTCTTCTTCCCAGCTAAAGCAATTGGAAGTGGTGAAGGGTGGGCGGTTTGGAGGAACGTTTTATGTAATATTGACGTACAAAAAGTGCTGATTCTCAGCCCAATTTGAATAATAACATTTAAGTCGTATCAATAGACCATCTGTTTTAAAGAACTCTAGCCTACTAAATCGCGAAGAGAAAGTGTCTCTGAAAATGTAGCGAAAACACCAATGGTGTAATTATAAAACCCTGTAACCCTTTCGCGAGCGTTGGCAAAATATTTGCCACAGCAGTATTTTGAATCTGGCGCTTAATCGATTTGAAATAATGATATTTTTAATCTATAATTTAATAGCAGGCATATATGAACATATTGCCACCCCCCTGAAAGTCAATAGGAGTATCTGGGGGGGTGCAATTGTTCAAAAGTGTTACGTAGGGGACCTCTAACTACATCATCATAATCAGCCTATAACGTTCCCACTGCTGGGACACAGGCCTCCTCTCCATGAGAGGGAGTGGGCCGTAATCCACCACGCGGGCCCAGAGCGGGTTGGTAGATGTCACATATCTTCGAATTTTCGGTTCTAGGACATGCCGGTTTCCTCACGATGTTTTCCGTCACCGTTTTAAGAGCAGTGGTGATGAAATAATTTACACAAAGTAAAGCGCCTGTCTGGGTTCGAACCTACGACCTACAACTCGTAAGTCACGTCAGTTACCACTGGGCCACCACTGCTAACTACGTCAACACTAAATAAAACAATTTCGTACTGCCCATTAAAGAGGTAATTTGTAAATGAGTGAAGAGCTCATTGTCGAATTTGCTTTAGCATGAAAATTATGAAGATGATGTTTATGTTTTAAAGATACGTCAATGTATTGGTTAATTTTAAAACCAGTTGGCGCCGGTTTTACCCAGCTGACTGATCCCGGGAAGTAATGCTGTAACAAACTCGGAGGTCATGGGATCTAGGCTGTCAAAAACATATCGATTTATCGATATTGTTTGTTCGATGTATCGATATTTTTGAGCGATATAGAAGACAAATCAATCGCTTATCTCCTCAATTTCAAGATTATCAACTAAATAGGGAGGGGCTTTAGCCCAGCAGGAGGTCTAATGCCTACTTTTTCTATTATCAGATTAGAATTTCCAAATAAGATTAAATTATATTGATGAATCATGATTACTTACAATAACATAATAATCACTACTTAATGCGTTTGCGCATAGAATTATCTAAAGTATGCTGTGCAATCTCAACCTGCCATGCCTTTTCCCAAAAAAAATTGGGGTCGGCTTGCAGTCTAACCGGATGCAGCTGAATATATAAAGCGACTACCTAAGTATCTGACCTCCACAACCCAATTACTGGGAAACACGATGTGCGTTGGTTGTCAGATTTCCGGGTTTCTGACTACCATCAACAACTGCCTTAGAAGAAATCTAGAAATATAAGATATGCTTTCCTTGCCTTACACTATGATAGGCAATTGAGTATCAATTGGCAATTTCCATTACAAAGTGAACTAAGAAAATTAGGTCAGTGATATTGGCAAGTTGACAACAGTTATGAACAATGATCTACCCCAATCTGTTTGGTTTCAATGATGCCAATGACCTTTGTATTCGTTTCATACACATACATGTCTACGTTTCTTGAGTAGCAAAATCATAGTGAACACAAACTAGGATAGGAAACTAGGATCTCACCTCATATGATCCGATTAAGATTATGTCAGGACTTTAAAAGAGACTGTGACATCCGAGGGATGTTCAGCCTTTCGTCTTAGATCAGTAGGATATAAAAAACAATCCAAAAAATAAAAGACATGGCAGCTAGTAGATGACCAGTTCCAACTGACGGCGCTCGTTCACGAACATGACGCATGGATCAATCAGTTCGGTTCAAACTAGAGATGGGCTGACTATGACTTTAGCCGACTAACCGAATAGCCCACTCACTAGTCGGCTGCAAAATGGCCGACTAGTCGGCCAAGCCGATCATGGCTTTCGGTTGAGTTCGGGTGACATAGGTGATGTTCGTAACTACGCTTTCGACGACCAGGCGGAATTGTCGGGACATGTTTTTGTTTACTTTGCATTTATTCTAACATTGTTTACGTGCGAGCCGGCGTTACTTCCTATTCTATTCTAGATTATACTGAAAGTAAACTGTAAAACTGATTATATAACATAATCAACAGTAAAGATTTCAATCACCGCCTTTCAATTTCTTAAGCATATTAATACGAGTAAAAAATGGACCGACTAGTCGGCGTTTTTAGGCGATTAGTCGCCGACTACAAATATGGCCGACTAGTCAGTACATCACTAGTTCAAACACACCATGCCATAATGGCTATGGCCACAAACACCGAATGTTAACTCCATAAAGGTGAAATATTTATAACAGAATTCCAAAAAACTGCCTCGTTGGTCTAGTGTTTGCAAGTAAGCGTTTCTGCTAAGCATGAAGTCCTAGGTTCAATTCCTATGACATGAAAAGTGTCATTGAGTTTTACCATTACATTTTTTTTTAGGAGCAGCCCGGTGTCGATGATTGATGGTAATAGGCCCGGCCCCAATTACATAGGACTTAAATTTAACTCGCGAAATGTGGTTGTACTATTAGTACACGTCTGCCTAACCCTTCGGTGATTCCGAGATATCATGTTATAATTACAAAACATTTTATCATGAGCACAACCAAGGAGGCACGTTCAACGGCAAATATTTCCAGCCTGTTAAGATATGAAAAGAAAAAACACCAAGATAAACAAGTCGTAACACTTGTTTTTCTAACAGAACTGCCTATAAAACATTTATAGAACGCTATCTATTAATAAAATAAACTTAAGCGAATGTGACTAACTTGGTTGAGAAATAATTCTACAAATGTTTACGTGAATAGATAAAAAATGAGATAATTAAAATAGATATGTACATAATGTCAGTTTACCGGTGGTGTGCTGGGGTTTACGTATTTTGTGAATGTCAAATACCTGTGATGTGAATGTCACAACCTGAATATTTTTATTTTATTATTATTTTTATTGTGAGGTGGATTAAGAGCAAATAAAAAAAAATTATGTTGAACTTTTCATTAAAAAAAACGTAAGTCATGCCAATTTTCCCTGAAGGGATAGGCAGAGGTTTCACACTCGACACAATCACAACTTTTCATATTAAAAAAAAAAATGTCATCTAAGATCAGAATTCAAAGCAACAGAATGCTATCTATAGAACTTTGTCAGAAATAGATACCGGAAGATTGTTTATTTTTTCTATGTTTTTAATTTTCCCTATCCATTCAAGTACTAAGTGCTAACATTTACAAAAAGAACAAATTCTAAAAACTTAAGAAGTTTTATGAATAAAATCTAGAAACTTCTAGACCTTTCTATACTGGTCAGTGATTGAATAAAAAAACAAAATGTTCTCTTTAACTAAAGACCTACCTATATGTAAATAGCAATCAACTGATTATGAAATGATGATGTTCTTAACATAATAAAAAAATAACATGCAGTAATGTTTTCTAAAATATTTTTTATTTTATTTTATTAAATGTAACTAGAGTCTAATGATTAGCAAATGGTGAGTCTATGCATTATTTAATAAAAAATTAGAAAGTTTAGCAAAGTTCTAAAATTAATTTACATTATGGATACCTGAGAATATACTTGGATAAAATACTTAAATAAATAAACAATTAATACTTACGTCGTAATCCCTTCGCGACAGACACTGTAAAATTATTCAGGACAGACATTTTAAAAAGTTCACTTTTACCGTTACGAATAAAAAGTTAGGTTACACTTATAGTCAATTGATTTCAGCCGGTTTATCTTCAGGCCAATTAGCGAATCTCGATAGGAATAAACGTCTTTATCACACAGAAAACACTTAGGTTCATGTACGGGTTTCCACTAACGCAATCAAAGAAGTACTGAGTGACGTTTTCGTGAATTTCTGTTATTAATTAAATGTAGAGGCGTGGCGATTAGATTAAATAGCAAGTTCTCGCTCTCGTGTAAACGAACGATGATAAGTTATCGTGTTATTTATAGATATCTCGTTGCTCTGTAATTCTTTGCAATCACAAATCAAGACATACCAATACCATGCCACTCGAATTGACTTTGACTAATGTCAAATCAATCGACGGTTGTTGTTATTGTCAATGTCAGTCAAGTGTTAAGTTTGTTTCGTTCAAAAACCATGAATACCCCTGTTCCACGAAATTGTTTTGCTTTCTGGACTCGGCTGTCTCCTGGTGGGACCAAAGTCGACCACACTGGCGTTAGTTCAATCATTTCGGTTACAGTCAATTCCGGTAATCAAACACGTCGACGCCACAATTTGATGTTTTGTCATGTAACAGATTAGGATACGAAATTTTTTTAATACGGGAATGTCCTTTCTATGATTTAGGTTCGAGATACGCTTTCAGTCGCTGATTCACCTGCAGTACTTACAAGATTTAGTCAAGGATTGTCGCTGAAGATGTGAGACTAGATTTCGATCGTTTTTAAAATACGGGATTTGATCGTCTTAGATCCCCTTGAGTTATATAACTCGACTGTCCAAAAGGAGGGTAATGTTTTTAGTCACATTTTAATTGGTAAAATAAATATGTGTAATAGCATTGTATCCACCAGGGACTGTACGACAGCCATGGGTAGAACAAATACTACAAAACACACGGACTGAAATGATTCTAGTCATCAGTGTTTTCTTTTCGACCCCCGAGTTTTCACTTCTATCAAGAACATTAGAGTAATAGATTCAAACTATTATCAACTTTTATTTCATTTCTAAGGCCAAGCGCGCACTGTGAAACGATATTTTCAATCGCATGTTCATGCGATTTTTACCGCAATAAGCCGTCTCTTGTATATTGGTATTGCTCACAGATTGGCGATTACTAAAATTTGTAGTGCGCGCTTAGCCTAAGATACTTTAGGAAATAACAACTAAATAAAACAACTGATAACTGGGTACTTGTATATTAGTTCCATTATAAAATAGCTAATCAACGATACAAGCAATAAATAACAAATTCAACAACACTATTCACTTGACTCACATTATTTACAATATTATGAGAATTCTTCACATACCTAACGTCCTCAACTTTTTGTTAATGTTAACGCCAATTCCCGGTAACCAAGGAGGTTTGATACTCATTATATTGTCAAACTTGTGGTTAGAACAGGAATTTAAATTTTAAACAACAACATATTTCTTGCATTTGTGAAATGTCTTTTTTTTATATCTCGCTATGCTTTTTATTATTCATTAAAAATAAATCATAAAAGTCAAGTTTCGTGGTAACATTTTTCGGTGAAAAATATGCTTGGTGTTGCCATGTAAAGAAAATAAAGTATTTTTTTATTTCATTAAAAAATAACCATTTTACAAATGCAAGTCACCTATTTTTAATGCGTGCAAAAATTTGTATTTTCAGTTATAAGAATCGTTCATTTAATCATTGTTATTATTTTCCATTAAATGACTAATTTATAAAATATAAAAACTCCATGGATAAAACCTATTATAATTTATAAGCTAAACATTACGCTATCAATGCCAAAAATGTTAATTTAGGAATGTCTAGGGTTGAAACAAACATTAATCCATATAAATAAATATTCACAAACTCGAAAAAACTCACTTTAAGGGCACTCACATTTTTTACATCCCTAGAGGTCGTTTCTAGAGTTCACGAATTAAAGTCATTTTTAACAAAATCTTAAGAATGTCATTAGTTCATAATTTTATCAAATACTTTTTTTATAATTTTTTGTAATTTATCATGACTAATATGTCTAGTATGTGTAGGTGTTGCCATTATTAATATTCTGTAAAAATGACCCTAAATATAAAAGGGTATATTATAAGATGCAAAACAGGTTTTGAACACAATAAAATCCAAACTCTTACAGAATTTCCTACGTCATCGAACTGTGACGAAATATAGTTAATATGACGTCACAGCTATGACTGACAATTGACGTTTGACAACTTTTATTATAAATGCAACCATCATCTTTGATTTTGAAAAGCAAATTAGTATTTTGACTAGAAAAAAAGCATTTTGAGTATACGCTTCTGTAGAAAGAAGTCGGCACTTCGAAATTAGCGGTTTTAAGTTGGTAATACCGCCATGATGTAACTGGTCAGTGACAAAATTTGTGAGTAGGAGGAGAATATTTGCTCTCGTTTCATCTCGCTCTCAATTTATATGACTGCTGCAGCTACGAATGTTGGCGTTTGGTAGCGGCCACTTGTGAATCCAGAAAAAGCCCAGGTTCGTCCGGACGTACTAAAATAGCAGCGTTTCTTTTTTGCGCTCTGGATTTTCAACGTTCCGCTTTAGCGACTAAAGTTCAAAATCCAAGTGTGTCTTCTTGACCCGTTGGGATGCGCTCTGTTTGATTCTCAATGCTTGGTTTAATACAGAGAACTCAAAATCCAGTGCGCAAAAACCGCTACACCCAAAGTACCGACAAAAGAAAATTTTGTTAGTAATATTAATTAATAAATGGAATTGTTGGTACAAAGAACACATTTAATGTTAACAAAAAGAAATTTACAATCAAACAAAAGCCCTTACCAAGTTACAGAAAGAAAGAAAATATTATTTTTCTTAAAAACTGTACAAATAATATTTTTAAAAAGAAGAAAAATGTATGTAAAAACTTAACTTTGAATAGTAATAATTCATATTCAAATAGTGCATATTGACAATGAATATCTGAGATTTTAAGACCTGCATAGACAATTTTCTGTTTCAAAAAAATTGGTACGAGGTAATCAGATATTTTTATGCAAATATACGCAGTTTCTAGACCAAGGCTTTGTTGTAAATCAGGCCTTATATTTAAGTTTAATTAAGATACGTCCTACCTTCGCGAGGTTTACGGACCGAATGCTAAAAATCACAAATTTCGTCCAAAAAGTCGCGAACGTTCGGCGTGCGCGCACTCTATACATTCGGCGCCATTTTGTATAGACCTTAGACATTCGGCGCCTATACGTCACGTAATTCGGACGTATCTGAGGACTTATTTATCATTAATGCTTTTTTTTTTGTTCTTAAACGTGTGAAAGTTGGAAGGCATTATTTTGCCAGAGACGTAATTGGGTTCGGTTATGGATTCATTTTAATGATTAAGTTGTATTCATGATGGAGTAAATGGTCAGTAAAATGTAGTTTGCTGCTGTTGCTTGCAAGTGCACATATAAATCCTTAATTTGGCACACTGTCCCTATTTCATGAAAATACTTTTATTTAATAGTGTTGATCGTCAAGTATTTATTGCTGGCAAATAACACTTAAAAAAACTATAGCTCCATGAAAGATTTGCACCCATAACGGACCTAAGAACGTCCCTGGTTGGTTGTTAGTAAAATAAATTAATCTACACCTACTTATATTAAGTACCAGCCAACATTAATACAATAAATAATGTCTGGTTAATTCTATGAAGATTCGAGTACTTACATGAAATTATAAATAATTTTATTCATCATTAAGTCGACTGAAAACATCCGGTATTTCGTTTCGGAGCTTTTCGCCGTTTCGACTCGACTACATTTCGAAATCGACTCTTTAAACTTTTAATCGTTTGCAAATTCATATGAAATTCGGTTACCGATTTTTTATCGTGGTCAAATTCATCTGAAATTCTGTTCCAGAAAATCACAAAAATATAATTGATGTAGTTTTTTTTTATTTAACTAAGACTGAAACTTATTTCAAAATAAAATATGTACAGATACATAAAAAAGAAAATATTCACAAGGCATCAAAAAATACGTCCGCATCGTTGTCAATGGGAAAAGTGCCCAAAAGGCTGGCAGCATTGCCACGTTGTATGGCAATGCTGATTCTTTGGCCGAAAAATAGGCCAGCCCTTTGGTCACGTGAAGAGTCGACCAACCGCTTGGAAATATCCCGGAAAACTAAGTGGGCACTCGGACCCCATGGCCCTAGAGTTTCAACCCCAAACGGCTCGAACATATAGGTTCCAATAAGATTGGAATATTTGCGCCGTTTGAGGTTTTCTGCACCTGCAGCAGCCGCCCCAGCACAACCCGCCGTACTAGAAAGATGGGATGGCGCAAGGGTGTCGACACATGTTGCATCCCACACCAAAGGTAGTTGACAGACGCCCTGGATCGACGGGTTCGTACACTGCTGACTGCAAACCGGATGCATCACCCACGATCATCGGTGATGAGACTGTACATCCCGCGGAAGTGCGGGGGTCGAGGCTTTCTGAATGCCAAGACCCTCCACAACCGCGAGGTATGCAGTCTCAGGGAATATTTTACAAAAGGCGTCACAAATTGATGTAGTTAAATACGGCACAACCATTTGGACAGTTACATACAGACTTTAAAAAAAGCGGATGTTTTCAACCGACTTAATGGTCGAAAGATGTCTGAGAATATAACTTCTAATAAACAGAAATTGTTGCTCATGCTGTGTCTTAAGCTCATACCATTTTGCTGACTGGCTCTTCTCATCGTGCACGATTTTTATCTAACGGAACGACGCGCGCTTTACTATGGTAACCAAGTGTACAAACACGAGTAGTGCCAGCATGTAACGCACACTCACACTTCGGACTCCGACCAAGAAGCTTATAGATAAAAGTGGAAGCAACACTCTAAATATCTAAGTCAAGAAGACTGTGGTCGGACGCTCTCTTTTTCTGATTACATACATAACAGAGAGAAAACACATTCACTGTCTCGTTCTTATGTGTGTATTTAGAAAGAGAGCGTCCGATCATAGTCGTCTTCACTTAGGTATTTAGAGTATTGCCTCCACTTTTATATATAATCTTCTTGACTTCGACATTGATAGCGACTTTACTAGACTAGGACATAGACGCTTACACACACATTCACAGCGTGTTTTTACACTTGGTAACCTCAAGTAAAGCACGTGTCGATTAGTGACATGAAAACACTATACGTGCCCATAACTAAGAACAAGACAAGACATTCATTCTTCGAGTTTTTTTTTAAATGAAGATTTATAGTATTGTGAGAAAATCTATCTATTAGAAGATTATTCAAAACATCTTTCTTATATTAGTAATAGCACAATACATATTTATTAATTTATGAGGAAACAATCAATGGATGGTATTTTTCTAGCAAATTCATTGAATAGTTTTTTTTATTTGAAACTTGAGTAAAATTATTTAAGTGACATCTAACTATTTTAATCATTGTCAGTGTAATTTATGATATATTTTTTTTTTATGTTAAGGATAATTTAATAATGAATTATTATTTAGCGATATTGCAAAATTAACATAATATTCTTTATCATAAGCAAAAAATGACAATATTACTCAAGCCGGCTCGGTTCTTGGATGGGTGACCATCGACTACACATCCCTTCCGTGCTTCGGAAAGCACGTTAAGCCGTTGGTCCCGGCTGTCATTGGTAGATTTTGACAGACAAAACGGGTAGTCCGGAACCCAAAAGTCTGATAATCAGTCTTACCAAGGGATATCGCGTTACCCAGTAACTGGGTTGTGGAGGCCAAGATAGGCAGTCGCTTCATGTAAAATACTGGTATACAGTTGAATCCGATTTGCCTGAAAGCCGACATAGATGGAAAAAGCCTAGCCTTATTTTTCTAGTGATAATACCAAAAATTGATAATTTCTTTTGACAATAACATTCCATCGTCATTCAGAACACACGACACATCCTCAACATTAAAATACGCGTTCTCTATCATACTACGAAACGCTTAAACCGATAATGATGCAGCTAAAGTGAACCTACAGATGGTATCTAAACATTCTATTATGAATCTATGAATGGGGGGGGGGGGGCATTTCCAATTTTATGGTGTTTCTTTTTTTGGAACGAAGTTGCTTATCGCATGTTATACTCTGCAAATTTCGCGAAAAATAGCTCGACCGAAAGAGATTGCGCGTGTAGCACCGTACGCGTGATAGAAGTGAAATTTCTCAAAATCTCGCCGCGATATTTTTACATCCACGTTCGCATGAACGTGGACTAAAGAATATGTGAGATTTAGTGTGACAGAGAGGGTTATATCTTTCTTCTCTCTCATGTAACGAGATGTGACAAAACGTAACGCGTTTTTGAAATTTCAGTCTCAATTCCCTTCCAAATTTTGACCATCACAACAGATTTGGTATAGTATGTGTATCTGTGTGTTAACAAGCGTATGTCTCTGTATATGTATACAGGGTCAAATTAAATTACCTGGTAATACTTAACCTACGTGGTGGGTATATATAATTAATTATATATATCGAAAACGATTGAAACAAAAAAATCAATAATCTTTCGATGAGCGAAAGGCCATGCTCGTAATCAGTCAGATAACCGAGTAGGCAGGGCGCGCGAATATCGCTCAGCTGTTTTTGTAATTTTTCGCGGTAGGGGGCTGTTAACAGATGTGGTCATCGTGTTCACGGGATTTTGTTTTGAAACTGTATAGATATGGATCGCTTCCATAGTAAATGCCACAGTGTCACTGAAAGTTTTGAATCAAATTCGTATATTTTTTTTCTTTCGTTCTTGATACCCAACATTTGGGTAAAGTATTGTCCCACTAATTTTATTTAACCAAATATATATTTTACAGCAGCACAGACTTGCGGGATACGCGTCAGCTGTATTTTTTAATTTCATTTTGTTACTATCAAACGTTGCAATTTTTTTTTTTTTATACATAACACAGCGAAAGGAACTTCGTCCCAACCGGGCGTCCGACGACACCTCTCAACTTTGTCTTCATATAAATCTATTTATTGATCGAAATAAAATGAATAATAATTTATTAGTTACAAGGCACGTAAATTGCTATTTTAAACTTATTATATTTTTGTTTGTAAAAAGCTTATTCACTTGTATTCGTTGGAAATATTGGAACGGATGACAGAATTTTGATATTTATTGGAAGATCAAAAATATTTAATTTAATAAATAGTTATAAAATATTATGGAAGTATGTAATTATGTGTTTCCTCATAACGTTGATATTTTGAGAAAACACGGTCACGTGGGTTGGCGTTCATTCAATACTCCTCGTATCTCGTATTCTTCTGTTTTCTCCCGACCACGTGACCATGTTTTCTGTTAAGATACTAGTAGGAAACGTAATTTAAAACATGTTGTAAACTTATCTTTCACAACATAAAAAATATATCAATACATAACATTCAATAAAATATTACTTTCATAGAATTTATAAAACTTCATATAATCAGAATTAATTTGTACTAGCTTTCAGATTATTGAGAAGGCAGTTCATTTTCATATATAATTATAGTAATTAAACCATATTATAATCTATTGCTATCTCTCTCTTTAATCACAAGGAAAAAAGTATTTTCGTAGATACAGATTTATTTTTTATTTTTTTATAAACAAGATATACCTTTAAGACAGTTTTTTATAATTCGAACTTTATTCTAAGTTTAAAAAAGTTCTTAATACGAAACTGACAACTTAGCAACGGACTTATTTATCAGTTTTGTAAAAAGAACTGTATTCCGAATTTTGTTAGGTTCTTATTTCAAAATATGGCTTGATGGTGTAACCATGTCTACAGAAAATACCTTGGTTTGTAATAAAACCGGATTGGCCAAATTTCTGTGGGGTTCCGCTACCTAACTTAATTTGCCATGTATTCAATTTAATTCTTATTTTGCGCTTTTAAAAATATTATTGAACATTTATATTAATTATTGCAACTGTTTTCTGAACCTCAAATAATTCCCAACACAACCTCAAAATAGTAACTGTAAAAAGACCAGAAATTTAAAAAGAATAATTATTTAAAAAGTATCCACAATAAGACGGTCGATAAGTTTTTTAGAGGAACAATTAAATCTTTCCCTTTTTAATTGGATACTCTATAAATGTTACGTTTTAATGAATAAATAAGTTTAAATTCTAGTCATCCGTCCCAATAATTATAGATTTTTATACACAACACCAAAAAATGACAATATGTTTACAAATTTATTGTCAGTCGTCAAACCAAGGGCCGAGATCGAATGCTACTGTCTATACCGAGCAAACGAGATGTACAATATCACCTAGTATATCGTTAACAGAGGGGCTCGTGGCTCAGTAGTAGCCCCACGGTCGATCAAGGTTAAGTTACGCTTGCCGCGGTCGTTTCTTGGATGGGTGACCATAAAAATTTTCTCCGTGCTAAAAAAAGCTGTCGGTCCCGGCTGCCAATCGTAGATATTTGACAGTCGTTACGGGTTGTCATAACCCTCAGAACCAGTCTTGTAACAAAGAGGTAACGTGTTGCCCAGTAACGGGGATGTGGTCAGGCAGTCGCTCTATCCAACTGCATCTGGTTAAGACTGGAAGCCAACCCCAACGTAGTTGGGAAAAGGATCGTAGATGATGAGAGAAATATTATATTTAAATTGAATGACCTTATCTCGTTTGCTAGATCGAGACTCCGATACAAACATAATGAATAAATAATTAAATAAAACTGTATACCCATTCCGCCACAGATTTGATAGTTATAATAGTGTGTTTGACAGGAAAAATGTAATTTATGTTCAAGGCATTAGAGTTCAAAACCGAACGCGTTTTGTCTTTTAATTGACATCCCTAATTTTAGACAAATATTTAGCTTTTTACTACGAAAATCCGAATTTGACTTAGAACTACCTTACTTTTCAAATTAAAATTAATTTTTGGTGCCTACTAAAATCGGTGCATTCGTTTTCAATAAGTGAACATCAAATTAACACACAAAACGCTAACAATCAATGATAATTTTAACCCTCTTTGAAATCCGAGGTTTTTTTCCAAACGATTCGTTAATATATTTTGAAATATATTTAGTCACCCTACCAAAAAATATGACGTCTACTCGAGCTAAAAACTCGAAGCACAAGCAAGCATAAAGCCGCACCATTATCGATAAAAAACACACAATGACATCCATATTTCAAGCATATCGATAAAAGCACAGCGCTTCACTAGATATTGCTTTGAGGCACATAGATGAAAGGAAGCGAATAATATGCATTATATTGCTCAGACATTACATGACGAATTTTGACCTAAAGTATAGTCCTATCCCAAAGCAAAAGAGTAACAACAACCAACGCAGAACCACTCAAAACTAAACTCTAACACCTCGACATAAGATCTAAATTCCTGTCAAACACACCACACTAATGTTACCTCGCACACCGCCAGTAAGGTCCGTATATAATAATGTTCTAAATTGACAATGTCACTCAGTCTTCTTTTTTTTCTTGATGGGATTTCGGCGACCCTTCTACCGAAGAGGGCCGATCCGATTCGCCTTCGCCTTCGGAAACTAGAAAGAGATAAGGAGATTGTTTTACAGTCTAAAACTATAATTCGTAAATATTACATATCGGTATGCTGCAGCATGGCGTGCTGTTCAAAGGCATACCGCAATTTGAATGCAGTTATATTGCATTGGCGCAGCCTGGATATCCAGCAGAGGACTGCAATAGGCTGAATTGATATATTGCAGTTGACATAACCGTTTAGAACTTGGAACTTTAAAGGACATGGCAAAAACTGAAAAAAACACGTTTTTCCTTAGTTGAAATTATATTTTTTTTTTTTTGAACTGGCCAGACATACCATAGCACCTTGCTTTACCTATAGTACACCCGGATTTCGCTAATTATGTTTATGTGTCATGTAATAGGGGGTGAGCCGTTTGCCATCAACTGGCACAAGTCCAGACTCCAGGCTTCTGAGAAAACTCAGATAGAAAAACCCAGTAAATAGAAATTCAAGAAAAATATCTGTAAAATCTTGCGTTTCATCTCTCACATCAAAATTTTACTGTGATTTTGATTACATTTTTTATTAATAAGCGTACATCCAACCTGACATACATGCAACCTGACAATGACCTGCAAATTAAAAAAAAAAACGCAGAAAAAGGACGTTGGACTCTATGGTCCCCAAAATTCAAACTTGTCAACAGACTTGAGACGTAACATATTTAAAAGGTTAGCTTACTGATCATCCTTTACTATGGCGACGACCGTCAATAGTATTGGGTTATCAGGGAAAATCATAAAATGTCATGGTACAACTGTTGTACAAAAAATGTTTGATTATAAAAAATTAGCAAAAATCGTGTTTATTCTTTTTTTCATCAATGAAATAACATATTCACGCTTTTATACCCCGTATCATGTGGGTGTTGGTAGAAATTGTGCACCTACAATACGTACATAATTAAGACAAATTAACCTGAATAGATGACGTTTTCATAAAATCCCATATATTTAAAACTTGAAACCAACGGTTTGATAGCGTGTAGCCCGTAACGGAAAATATGAGACAAAAAATAAAGACTGTTGGATCAAAAAATTGGGGACAGAGTCCATAGTCGCATGGCCATCGTCCTTTCAATTTCCCGGACTTACTTAGCGCATCTTCTCAAAATAGTTATAAAGAACCGGACGTACCTTGCTTTAAGGTTGCATTTCCTGTAATCTTATCATCATCGCTGTCACTCGCAGAGCTGGGCACAGACGAGTCGTCTCCGCTGCCTGTAGGTACATAACCTATGTGTAATGTAGGGGTTATTGCGGAGTCACTGTTAGTTATGGTAATATGTATGTATTAAGATTCTTTGAGGGGCTTGTGGCTAAGTTATATTAGCCGCATGAGTCGATCGATCAGGTTAAGCTACGCTTGTCCCGGTTGGTCTGTGGATGGGTGACTATTAGAGATTAACTACGATAACATGGCGTGCCCCTCCAAAATTCAAAACGTTTGAAAGTATATACAAAGCGTCACCAAGACGCATGCGTGTGTACTGAGAACCTGTCTCACAAAAATAAATCCAGCGATTTGTTGCACGACTAGTGGCTGTTCTTCTTCGTCGTCACACTCTTGGCAGACTGGTCGTGGTCGTCACATCAGGGGTGGTGGCAAGCTTCACAATCCGTCGCCATTCCTCCCGTACTGTGGCTTTTCTTGAACATTCGTGGAGTGGACCATTGAGTGCAGTATTGACTTGGTTGGTCCAACGCATTGGAGACCTGCCGCGTGCTCTTGTACCTTCAACCTTTCCCTGTACTACAAGTCGCTCCACACATTGAAATATTAATATATGGAGGGGCGCGCCATATTATCGTATTTAATCTCTACGATGCACTTATCTACAGAGGCCGACAAATTATTTACCCAGATACCAGACTATACGTTCCTGAAGTATTTTGATACGCTGAATCCGAATCTGACCGCAGAATTTCTCTATCACGTCAAGATTTTGAGATATCCTAACCCGGAACAGCAAAAAACAAATACGTAAGGCAATTTTGGCGTATTTTCGACCCCAACCCCCACTCTGGTGAGATATCATGAGATTTGGCTCGAAACATAATCTCACGTGAGATATTTCAAAATACGCGTTTTTAGTGTTAAAACGTTCATCTGTGCCTTGCGTTGGATTTATGCGTTCCATTTGGCTGGCTGACTCCTGCGGCCCTCACAGATGACCTTGTAATGGCCGCAGGAGTGAGGATGCGAGAACACACAGAACCGGTCGAAGTGGCGGAGCTTGGGGGAGGCCTATGTCCAACAGTGGACATCTTTCCGCTGAAATGATGATGATGATGATTTGGCTGGCTTGGCTGGCCGGTGGCGGTTTAACCGCCGAGGAGCAACTATGCTACTTTGTGGCGTTCGCATAACCGCGATAAATATTATTTTGTAGGATTTAGCCATATTGGTGGAAAAACATGTTTTACATAATTTAACCCGGTTTTCTCGCAAAGTTACATTGTTTTTTTGCCGAAAAATATATAAATTACCTCTCCCTTGCGTGAGATTGGGTGAAATTGAAAAAATCGACCCCCCCCCCTCCCCCAACCCCTAAACGCCTCACGTAATTAATGGACGCCCCAGCGTAGTATAAAACAATGTCGCTTTTCGTTTCTGTACGCTTAGATCTTTTAATTTAAACTACGCAACGGATTTTAATGCGGTTTTCATCAATATTCAGAGATTCAAGAGGAAGCTTTATATACACAGGGCAAATTTTTAACCAGTGCGCAAACTATAACCATGAATTCAATACCTATATCAGTCTAGACGCCCTAGCGTAGAAATTTTTCGTCGGTTTAACAAAAAAAAAATCTGTTGTTTTATAGAAAAGTGCAATACCTACGCGGTCAAAATAATATGGAACAGCTGATTTTTTTTTTTTTTTTTTTTATAACCTACGAACAATTTCAACGCAACAATGAAATGCTGAATTCATGGTTACAGTTTGCGCACTGGTAATTTTTTTATCCTGTACTAGCAGCGCTCCGCAGTTTCACCCGCGTAGTACCCGTTCCCGTGGAAATACGGGGATAAAATATACCCTATGTCACCCGGGGATAGTGTAGCTTCCCAACAGTGAAATATTTTTTTTAAATCGGTTCAGTAGTTTCGGAGCCTATGCAATCCAAACAAACAAACAATCAAATCTTTCCTCTTTATAGTTTTGCAGTATAGATAATACACCGACCTCTATGCGGGCGAAATCGCTGGTAAAAGCTAGTTATAATTAAATCTGATGAGTTTGTTTGAACGCGCTCATATGTGGAACTTCTGGTCGGATTTGGAAAAATCTTTTTGCATTTGATAGCTCAATTCTTGATTAAGGTTATAGGCTATTTAAAATCACGCTACGACCCTTAGCAGCCGATCAGAAAGATAAAAATGTCTACGAAGTACTAGCGCGGGAGGCGGATGCGATGCGGTGGCTCAGGGGCCGTTTCCGAAGTCGCGGGCAAAAACTACTGAGTTACAAGATATAATTGTATAGTTCGTGGTGTGTTATAAAGAATCGTCTTATCTTACCCAGCTGGTTAGGCCTCCTAGTATCTGAGGATCCACCTTCTCGGGTGAAGAGTACTTTATTTACTCCTGCACGAATGCATTATATCGTATGAATTACACATACAGGGTAAGTTTTTAACCAGTGCGCAAACTGTAACCATGAATTCAGTAGCGCAGAAATTTTTCGTCGATTATGCAAAAATAAAATCAGCTGTAGACTAGAAAAGAGCCAACGCGGTCAAAATGTATGGAACAGCAGTTTTTTTTTTTTGTATAACCGTCGTAAAATTTCTGCGCTGGGGGTCTAGAATGATATGCTGAATTCATGGTTACAGTTTGCGCACTGGTTAATAACTTATCCTGTATAGCTACATTTACTACTTCATTTGTTTACTACAAAACAAACAGCTATACAGAATCGGACTGAATTCCATACGCACTACATTTGAGAAATTGCAAAATCCAAGTGACTCCAAAGTGTAATTAATTCTCTTGAGGAATTTTTAACAGAAATGTACGTTACACAGTGGGCCTGTGTAGTGTGGCCTTTAATGTATCATCACCCTACTGTAACTCTACATAATATGGTTACCAATAAAGCATTCTACGATAATTATCTTTGTAAAATCAGGAAAATAAATTGAAATACTTCGAATTTTAAGTTTGAATAATTATAATAAAATTAATATGAATTGACCGTCCGTATATTCAAATCACAACGGTCATTCTTTTGACAGCTGTATGAAAAAAAAAAAAAATTGCCGCGGGATGTTTTCGCGCATTCGATCTTCAATGCTCTGTTAAGCGCCGAGAGTATGTTTGTTCGACGCTCTGGGATGCATTCTGATGGATTTTCAATTCTCGATTAAACATAGACCCCCTTATTACAAAACAAGGTTTTTCTTTAGGTATGGTTTAAACCATCGAGCCTGTTTTTGAAATAAGAACTTAGAACTGAAATAGAATTACAGCTCCTTTTCCAAAACTGACAATTTAGCACTGGACTAACTTGTCAGTATTGTAAAAGGAGCTGTATTTCGATTTCAGTTAGGTTCTTATTTAAAAAACAGGCTCGACGGTTTAAACCATACCTAAAGAAAAACCTTGTTCTGTAATAAGGGGGAGAGAGTTGAAATTCCAGTGCATGATAAAAACCAGACGCGATATTTTTACGTTCTTGCAAACGTGTTCTAACACTGCAAAATAACGCAAGTTGTCAATAGGGTATTTTCCAATTTATTAATAACTATTCTAATTTGAAGATTGAGACGAAATATGCAACAGAAAAATAAAAGTAAATTGTTTAATTTCCATTTTCTCAATTAAAAAAGATTTAAACCAAAATAATTTTTCGTTGTTTTGAATGTACCGCCAAAACGCTCCTTACGATGACTTTTTATCACGTGACGTCAACTTTGTGTACACTAAAGTAGTTAGTAAGTAAACAAGTGAGTGTCGTGTTTATAATTAACAAGATTTTTATGGATAGGAAGTGAAATCACTGGTGTGCGGTGCCTCTGTGCACAAATACTTCTAACACTGCGCCAAACTAAGTATTTGTACTGGTGCTGTTTACACAAAGCTGACGTCACGATGTCACGTGATAAAAAGTCATCGTAAGGAGCGTTTTGGCGGTAAATTCCAAAACATCGAAAAATAAATTTGATTTTAATCGTTTCTAAAGGAGAAAATGGATATAAATAAATTTATTTTTATTTTTCTGTTAAATATATCGTCCCAATCTTCAAATTAAAACAGTTTTTATCAAATTGGAAAATACCCTATTTGTATAACAGCAATTTCCCTGATTGTACATTTCAATCAAATATAAATGAAAAGGGACATAATGAAATGCGAGGAGATTCCATGTTCATTGACATGCTGTTGCTTCAAAAAAGCCTTCTAATTTACTGTTGATATAAAAACGTACCTCTCATAGAATTCTGCAAAGCCGGCAAAGGTCTGGCGGCCAGCAGGGGCGCTGCTGGCCTCTGTTTGCGAGCAGGGTTGAAGCGGCCACAGTAAGCGCATACATAGGATACGTAATCGAATTCCTCTGCCATCGCCATTCCTGGGAAACAAATAATTAAAATTATATTTCAGTGTAACATTTGTGACAAATAACATGAAAAAACGAAAGTCGCCATCGTGCCGATATCAGAGCACTTCCCGAAATTTTAAGAATGCATTCTAATCTCCACGTTGTATCGACTCGAGTTGTAAGGTCGTGAGGCATCTTCTTAAATTTATTAATAAAGACCTTTATTGCCACCGACTGCATGAGATTGCATATAGTATTTAGTCTAATAGTAATCCTTTTAAAACGATTTTCTTGTTTCCATCTTTTTTAATTAAAGTTCGCTTTTTAGGCAGTCGGGTTTTTTGATTTTGTAAATTATTTTTATATTTCACAGTTTTTAGTTAATATAATTATTTCTGACGTTAGAGAGACCTATTTATGAAACCCTTTATTTTGATACCCCACTCAATAGGATCTTTTTTTTCAATTTTGATACACCCAGGTCACTCTCATAATTAAGACGAATCTAACGGCACCGCTCAAGCTGAAATCGGTCAAACTGTTTAGGCTACAGAGCGTACCAAAGAAATATGCATACATACACTCGAAAAACAGCCCTCCTGGCGAAGTCGGGTAAATAAATATCTATGTTAGCGCAACAAAAACAAACAAACACAGGGCATCACACAACTAGAGGACGGTCCATGCCACACGGAAGGAATACACTTCAAGCGTTGGATTGGACAAAATGTCTTATATATTTTTGATCGTAATGTACAGACGCCAGCACATCAAGCTACCCCAATCTGTCAAATTTCTTTGATAGATTTTCAACTTTATTCCATCAGCATAAGGTTCATGTTCAATTGGGAAGATTTGACTGTATTGCTTGATGTACATTCAAACGTCCGTACATTCAAATTGTTGGAAAATAATAATTTAATATGCTTATTTCTTCAGCATAGTCAATCTCTTACCCTAAAGACATATTCTCGTCATTATTTGATACTATACATCAATTCTAATGTCGACTATTTATTAGTGATTGTCATGGAAATCATGTCACTTGTTTCAAATAAGTTCATTTTATTTATGTAGATTATTTTACATATTGTGAATGAGAGAACGTTGTAGGCCTTACAGACTGTAGTTTTGTAGACGATTTTCTAATCTTTATTTTCATTCCTCTAAGTACCTGGTACTTATTGATAGACTTGCACTGTGTCCTCCATAAGTATTGTCACTGTAATTTGAAAACATTGTAACATTGTTGTGGAGTTTCTTGCCGGCTCTTCTCCATAGGAAGCGACAATTTGGAACCGTGCACCTAGCTTCTGACGTTTCATAAGTGACCATGCAGGATTATGTGAAATAAAATATTTTGATGATTTGATGAATCCTAATTTGTGGTGGTCGGCACAAAATATTATTTTTCTTCCATACTTTTTTATTAGGCGTCATCTTGGTTCACTTGCAAAGTTCATCCATCGTTTCTTTGGTCACCCCCTACTCTAATAGCCATCGACATTCATAGTCCAAACTTTTCACACGACAGTTTCCTCATTCCTCCGTATCACATGCTTATGAGAATGCTAAGAGCGAAGTGTGGTGTTACATGAACGGATACAATATGAAATGGAGTACATAAGAGGAAGTCTGAAAGTGGCACCGGTAACTGCAAAATTGTGTGGAAATCGGTTGTCATGGCATGTGATACATGGTTATTTTTAATTTATATCTACAGGAAAAGTTTTTATCCAGTGCGCAAACTGTAACCATGAATTCAGCATATCATTCTAGACCCCCTACCGCAGAAATTTTTCGCCGGATACACAAAAAAAAAATCAGCTGTTTCATAGAAAAGTGTCCTACGCGGTCAAAATGTATGGAACAGCTGATTTTTTTTTTGTGTATCCGGCGAAAAATTTCTGCGCTAGGGGTTCTAAAATGATACGCTGAATTCATGGTTACAATTTGCGCACTGGATAAAAACTTTTCCTGTATACAGATAAATAAAATTGGAGTTTCTGTTTGTAATATTAAAATAACCGGTTTTAATTAAATGCAGCATATGGATGTATACACGGTACATATGCCAAAATAACATTTTTTGTCAATTTTTGTCTGTCTGTCTGTTCCGGCTAAACTCTGAAACGAGTGGACCGATTTTGACGGGACTTTCACTGGCACTACTTTTATTTTAGAAATTTGTTAAATTCCAGATGGACGAATTCGCGGGAACAGCTGCATAAAAGGTTTTATCCACATCTGGGTGCTTACTCTGGAATATAATTCCGATAGATCGACATTGGGATTATCAGTTAAACGTCAGGGATTGGCTGGACTCACTCCCCCTTATTACAAAACAAGGTTTTTCTTTAGGTATGGTTTAAACCATCGAGCCTGTTTTTGAAATAAGAACTTAGAACTGAAATAGAATTACAGCTCCTTTTTCAAAACTGACAATTTAGCACTGGACTAACTTGTTAGTTTTGTAAAAGGAGCTGTATTTCGATTTCAGTTAGGTTCTAATTTAAAAAACAGGCTCGAAGGTTTAAACCATACCTAAAGAAAAACCTTGTTCTGTAATAAGGGGGACTGAGTCTAGCCAATCCCTGACGTTTGACTGACAATTCCAATGTCGATCTATCGGAATTATATTCGAGAGTAAGCACCCTGGTCGGGAGACCAGTCCTGTAGCTGCCGCATTGCAGTGGTTTCGATCAAGTACAAAAAACATGGACCGATGACCTGATGACATTAATAAAGCCTTTTTGGGTACATACCGTTATGGGAGCAGCACTCGGAACAAATGAGCGCCATGCGATGGTTGGGGCCGTCCTTCAGCAGAAAATCCACCACTTTGTCCAAAGCAGAGCGGTTCCTTTCCGGAAGCGGACGTGGAAGTTGGTCAGACTGCAAAATTAATCATATTATTATCATTATTTTTTGTTCCATAATACGCAGACGATATGATGTAGCTGGGTCCAACGACAGGCTCCATACGAAGAAAATATATACACCAAAGATAAGATCATAAAGATATTCAGGTCTCTTGCTATGAGAAACAATATGCTGGTTCGCAGGTTTGCGTGGGGAGGGTAAAATTACGAACTACACAAGCAGCCTGTAGGCCAGCTACAGGCGGAAAACAATGGATGCCCTAAGGGACCTATACAACGACAGGTTCTGAATGATTTTGGGGCTGGCGCGTTTCTGAAGTGCCTTTGGCATGTTCGCTTAGGCGCGCGTTCACAAATTCTACGCTATGACACAAAATACAGAGAGTAGGTACAGAAAGCAATCTACATACAAATTGCGCTCGAGCAATGCACACATAGACACCGCTCACGGACACGATATCTCGGACCGGTTGGGACCAGTGTGAGCGCGAGAGCCAGCCCCTGAGACACGCGTCTGTGAAATGCAAAAACGGAGCAACAAAAAAAGGTAATATAACTGCTCAGTGGACGGTTGTTTAAATACTGTGAATTGTCTTTTTTTAAGCTACCAGTTGTTGAGTTGACCAGAGAGGTGAGTACCTACGTATTTGCTCGTGTTTCGATGGTTCGTTTTAACGTAACACAGAATACCTAGTTAGTTGTGGGTAAGCGAAAATGACTTTGTGGCCTTGTAGTATTTTTACAATTTATATTAGGTATTTATTGTAGTACTTATAAGCTAAAAAATACGCTCATCTTCCTCATTATAAATAGTTAAGATAGAATGCTCGGCGAGCCGGCCGGGCCACCCGCCGCCGATCATAACTATTAGAGTTGAGATTAATTGTGATCATGGCAAAGACCTAATACGAGTGCCACTACCACGATAGTTTTTTGTGCATAAGCCAAAGTTGACAACCCTAGCGCGACCGCCGAGCGTAGGTATGAAAATCGAAGTACATACATGTGATTGCCTTCTGTACTCTCTTTATTTTGTGGCTATGATGAGGAGAAAAACGGCATCGCTTTTGGAGAGAACGCGGTGAAGCCCTAATTGGCATTCTGAAGATGTTGGTGGACATAATTCGCCGATGATGAATCGCTTCATGCAATCGTACACTAGATGAAATGAATCACTCCTACCAGGAGTGATTTATTTCATCTGGTGTATTATTGCAAATATTGTTTTTCTGTAAGCTTAGTATTTAGTTAAAATACCACACTAACACAGCTTTATGTTTTATTTTGTACCTATACTCTATCGGTTTAGGTAATTAAATAAAGGTAAACAAAATCGTAAAAAAGGGTTCTTTATAGTTGACACTTTCTTGTTTAAAAATACGGTATGACAAAATTAAATGTATATGTGTTTTAAACTTTATATTTTATTCTTAAACTATTCTTCCTAATGTGACTACTTGAGCACAATTTGTTAGTTAGATTTATTATAATATTTTGTAATCTGCCTATTGTAAAGAGCCCAAAAAGACAGGTTCCCTAAACCTTTTAGAAAATACAACGGATTAGATAACGGTGCTAAATTGAAAAGTATAATAACTGTGATGGCAACAGAACTGGCAGATATTTAGTCGGTTACATAAAATAAACATAATAAAAGGAGAACAGAAAATGTTTAAATTTGATAAAATAATTGATGATGCAACGGAATGATTTATTTATTTATTTTTTATGTGACAGAAACTTCATCAGATTCTGATTCAGATTCAGAATAGAGCCTTTGAATAAATTACTATAAATAACGTAATTTTACCATTTGAAATAAAACGTTTCGCATCTATGACGTGTTTTTTTTTTTTTTGTTTACCTTTATTTAGCTACCTAAGGCTATGGGGTATAACTTATACTAACATAAACTGGATCACTATTGTCTATAGAAACAAATAATTTTATTGTTTTATGAATTCCGTCACACATTGTAAATTACCAAAACAGTAAGGGCTGTTTGTTTGTAAGTACACACCAACCTTCATATTTAACAATGTTGTTGATGGCGACAGTAGACGCTGGTGTCGAAGCCATCATCCATGTACCGGAATTCAGTGCTAACAAGCTGTAATAGGTAGATAGGAGAAGACGACTCACCCTAAGCCGGGCCCCTTTGTAGCCGGATGTTGGTGAGTTGACGACCGGCACCAGCATTCTGTTGTTGTTGATGGGAGTTGACGTCATTGCTAGTTGTCTCTGACGGAGCTGGCCTGGAGTTGCTGATGATTTTTTCAGAATATTTTTGTTAGTGGATACTAATAATTTGGTTATTTCTCATGTGACATCCTTCATTTCAGCCGAAAGACGTCCACTGTTGGACATAAGCCTCCTCCAAACGGGGAGGGAATTGTCATAATCGCCACATTTGGCAGGCGGGTTGTCGATCGCAGTATGATGGTAAAATGCATAGAGAACACTGCTGCCCATTCTCTAGTAAGTCCCTTAGTCGCCTTCTACGACACCCACGGGAAGAATTGGGATGGTGCTATTCTTTTACGTCGGGCACCACACGGCACCCTTGACATCCTTATAAAATAGTTATTACAAAGAACAATTTACTGTTCAGAATCATTGGCTCATAGAAAAATATTGCGGGAGATTGGTACCTAAGCTAAGCCGAAGCCTATATTTCAAGCCACCAGAAGACCAATTCTCGTAATTAAAAACGTTCAAAATCTATTCGCAGTCTCGTCTCGGCGACAATCAAATGTCAAAAATGTATGGAAACTTGAGGCATTTTTGACAGATTGCGACTGAGATCAGACTATGAAAATTCTTCAAATTACGAGGATTGCCCCTCAGGTCTCCGCCCCAAGCTCATAATTACGGTTTTCCGTAAAACTAGATAAACTAAAACTAGATAATAATAAATTTGCCTTTTGACTTGGCAGCAATAGGGTATTTTCCAATTTATTAAAAACACTTTAATTTGAAGATTGGGACGAAATATGTAACAGAAAAATAAAAACAAATTGATTTATATCCATTTTCTCAAGTAGAAACGATTAAAATCAAATTAAATTTTCCTTGTTTTGAATTTACCGCCAAAACGCTCCTTATGATACCTTTTTTATCATGTGACCACACAAAAAAGTCATCTTAAGGAGCGTTTTGGCGGTAAATTCAAAACAACGAAAACAAATTTTGATTTTAATGGTTTTTAATTGAGAAAATGGATATAAATTGTTTTATTTTATTTTTCTGTTACATGTTTCGGACCAATCTTCGAAATTAAATAGTTTTTGAAAAATTGGAAAATACCCTATTATGCAGTATTATTATTTTTTGAAATATAAAGGTTTTTTTTTTAAGAAGAGGCGACTGATAGATCTTCTGATGACATGGCTATTTAACAGAAAATGTTTTTTCTTAGGTATTCTCTTAGTAATCTTTACGACTGGGAACTAATACACACAAAACCTACCTCTGTGGTTTCATTACTCTAGTCATGCTAAATGAAAATAACACAATCAAAAATAATTCAGTCTGGAAACATGCCATTCCCTTAGGGTTTTTAAGGAGATCAGGCAGTTCTACATAAAACCACAAACCATTATAACATAGGGGAAGAAAAAACCCTCAAGTGGAGCTATGTATGAAATTAGTCACTCGTAGATAAGGTGCTATAAGTACTAAATAACTTAAACGTAACTTAAAGTAGAAACAACGAAAAATAAATTAGATTGTAATCGTTTTTATTTGAGAAAATGTGTATTAATAAATTTATTTTTATTTTTCTGTTAAATATATCGTCCCAATCTTCAAATTAAAATACTTTAGCAAATCGGAAAATACCCTATTGAGTAACACTTTTGTTATGTTTGATAACCTCGTCTACACAACAATATTCATTACGTTATTTACATTTTCGAGCGACAATGTAAATAACGCAATCAACATTGTTGAATTGTCAAAATGAAATGCATTCCAATTGTAAGTGTATTACCCAATAACCCAGTCGGAAATTACTAATGGTATGCATACAAAGTAGGCCGGAATCGACAGATTCATCCAATATTGGCATTAAAAAGTTAAGACAAATTTACTAACAAATGTTTCTCAAATATTGGCTATAATATTGCTTGTTATTGAGGAAAGATATCTCCGAAAACAAATTTCAATGCCGATACATACAGAAATTATGATCATGGTAATAGTGCTAGCCAAATCTTAACCGTCTCATCCGAAATACTCACTAAAACTTGAATTCAGAATCAAAAATACATAATTAAAATTCATTGCCACTCCCTCAATTAAAGTTTGAGCTTTATGTAGTGTTGTCTTAAGTTGATTTTTGAGTGACCATTTGTAATAAAAAACTTTTTTTGTTACAACGTAATTTGAACTTATTCGTATACAACATAGAGTAAGTGTTTCCAAAACAATTAGTTTAAAAAGAATTAAATTCACTGATACACAATGAACAGTGAACTGCTGGGCTAAGAAGCGTCAACTGTGAGTTCCAAATAAGAATTAACTAAAATTAGAACCAAGGAAAGATCTTAGAAAATTAATACCATTAAGGTGTTCAAGAAGATCGAGTTGTAATGACTTATTTACATTAATTGTCACTTAAGTTTCTACTTTAGCTTTATGTAATCTAAGTTTATTTTTGAGCACCAATGTTTGCAAAGGAATAAATAATTTGATTTGAGTGAAAATTTGTAACAAAAAGGTCGAAAGTTCCTTTTTATTTGTAATGGAATTTGAACTTTGCGATGTACGACATACAGTTTATTTTTGCAAAACTTGGTAATAGATAATAATTATCTAAGGTTCTGAATTCAAGTTTACACTTTTGTTATACTACCCCCAAAAACGTCTAAAGTCGGATTATTTACAAAGGATTTTCTACCTGGGAGCGGCGAGCTAGGGGAATTACCGGGGACGTTGGTCGACGGTACAAACGGCTTCAGCGCTTTCGATTGGTCCTCCGGGCTTCCGTACTTGTCTAGGATCTCCTTTGCAATCTGCAATGTATAAAATTTATAATCAGTTTTATTGCTAAATGTGTTACATTGTTTTCAAGATGTTTCTTCACGATGATGTCTGATTTTAAATGGGTACAGAAAGACATTCATGTTGTCATTTTAGTTCAATTTCAAGTTAGATTTCGTGATATAACGTGACGTACGCGTGCGTTTTCGTGATGTATCTAGCTTTAAGAACTTTTAAGCGAATAAATCATTCATTCATTCATTCATACCAATCTTGTTAATTAGGACATGGTATCGGTAAAGAGAATCAGTATAGGCTTTCGGCTTTAAACTGAGATTTAAGCGTCTGTGTTCCACATTTAGCCCGTCTTCCTTTAAAGCAAGAGTGAAGAGATCTTCTGGGCACACTCGTTCCAGCATAGACCACGTCAATCGCTTTTCATCAAGCGTTATCCAGACCTGCAGGCGGTGGCGTTTGGCGTAAACACTAACAGAAATTTGTTTTGTCTCTGGGCCTAATTTTTTTTTTTAATTTCTTAATTGGCCTGGGCCAATTAAGAAACTAGGAACAAAGTCTTTTTCTTCTTAGCGTATCGATGGCAAAAATTTCAAATATTTTTGGCCCAAAATTCACCTACGCGAAAACTCCGCTCACTGACGCAGTCATAGGACCATCAAATGCACAGGTGACAGTACATGCGGCGCACACATACAATGTCGCACCTTCCATCTTGAAGGTGGAACATTGTATGTGAGGGACGTGCCGCATACGCAAGTATTTGATCGACGTAGACAGGGTGACGTCATCCAAGTTAAAATGTCGGTCCCTAATTATCTGCATACATTTTTTTTTTACTTTTCATAGTAATTTTGTCCTGATACATTTAGTATCACAATTCTTACATTAGACAATCACCTAAGTGACTCTAACTTTTATCTGTCAGTCAGACATTTTTTTTTCTGTATGGAAGTTGAACCAGTTCAGTTAACCATGCCGTCTTCTTCTGCTTACCTTATCATAATCAGCTTATAACGTTCCCACTGCTGGGACAAAGGCCTCCTCTCTGTGAGAGAAGTGGGCCGTAATCCACCACGCGGGCGCAGTGCGGGTTGGTAGATGTCACATGTCTTCGAATTTTTGGTTCTAGGACATGCCGGTTTCCTCACGATGTTTTCCTTCATCGTTTTGAGAGCTTACCTTATATGTCTCAGTATTCATAACTTCTTCTAAAATCTTCTTCTTCTCCTCTCTCATCTTGCTTAGTTTGACCCTATTCTTGTTAAGGGACCAGTTATAGTACCAAGATATAGCTGACCTTAAGAATATTACTCTGAAATGAAGAACAGGAGACTTAGGACCATCACACAAGATAAATGAAAGTCATACATAAGGGGAATCTAGTCACGGGCTCGAACTCACTGGTGGGCCTGGCTAAAAAGCACGCTGTCTCGCCAGGCATCGTGTCCGACAGAGGTAGTATCAGTAATGAGCAGTTAGACGCTAGTCTACACGCACAACGTTATTGATTGAGATGCAGAATCATTTATAGTAAAACAGGCGCGTTGAGTCAATAAAGGTGTTTATTGTTAAATTTAAGAAGATGCCTCATGACATTGCTTATAGTATTCAGTTTAATAATCAACCTCTTAAAACAAAAGTTACTTGTTTCCATCTTTAAAAAAAAATGCCAGCGGTAGTAGCAATTTTTTTTTAAGACATTTATGATATGGCGCCAAAAATCACCCATTTAAATTTTCATAATTTTGATATACCTAGTGTCACTCTCACAATTGGGAAGAGTCAAACGACGCCTCTTAAACTAAAATCCATCAAGACGTTTAGGCTACAGAGCGAGCCAAAGAAATATTAGGTCTTTACCTATGAAATTGCCGTTCTGCAGTACTGGCCATTTCAAATCAAAATAATTTTTGTTTGGCTAAGAATTCTAATTTCAAATTAATTTTATTTTAAAAACATGGATTTTTTTTTCTAAAAGTAGTCATTTCTTTATTGATTAGTGTTACATTTTCATCGCATTTCAATCTTTTTCGTCATCATGGATACGTAAAAAATTCGAGTAATTATGGAATATGAGTACCGTCGTGGCAGCAACGCGGCACAAGCGGCACGCAACATCAACGACGTTTACGGAGCTAACACTACAAACCAACGCACCACCTGTTATTGGTTTGCTCGCATCCGTTCTGGAAATTTCGACCTGAAAAATGAACCTCGCGGTCGTCCGAAGACTTTGGTCGACAATGACGAATTAAAGGCGATTGTGGAAGCTGATGATACACAATCTACGGCTGAATTAGCAGCAGCTTTCGACGTTAGCGTCAAAACAATATTGGTCCATTTGCGTCAAATTGGCAAGGTAAAAAAGCTTGACAAATGGGTGCCCCACGAACTCAATGATCGCCAGCGCGAAGTACGCGCCGAGACGTGCCTTGCACTGCTCAACAGACACACAAATGAAGGAATTTTGAACCGCATTGTTACCTGCGATGAAAAATGGATTCTGTTTGATAACCGTAAGCGCTCAGCAAGTTGGTTGGATCCTGGTTCAGCACCTAAACAATGCCCTAAACGAAAACTTACCCCTAGAAAAGTGATGGTCACTGTTTGGTGGTCTAGCGCCGGTGTGATTCATCACAGCTTCTTACCAAACGGGGTGAGCATTACTGCAGATGTGTACTGTGAAGAACTGAACACAATGATGGAGAAGCTGGCGCATCTCCAACCAGCATTGGTCAATCGCTCGTCTCCGCTGCTCCTGCACGACAACGCGCGACCTCATACTGCACAGCAGACGGTCTCCAAGTTGCAAGAACTGGGGTTGGAAGCTCTCCGTCATCCGCCCTACTCACCAGACCTTGCGCCTACAGACTACTACTTTTTCCAGAATTTGGATAACTTCTTGGCGGGAAAAAAATTTAATACCCGAGAGGCAGTACAAAATGCCTTTGAAGAATTTGTTGCCTCCCGTCCAGCTGATTTCTTTAAGAAGGGCATCAATAAACTGCCACTGCGATGGCAAAGATGCATTGATTGCATGGGTGATTACTTCGATTAATACAAATAAAAAATTCATGAAAAAAATTCGTTTAAATTTTTTCATACAAAACGGCAATTTCATAGGTAAAGACCTATTATTCATACATACATACACTCGAAAACCATAACATTCAGGCGCAGTCGGGTAATAATAAAAAAAACTTACAATATAGGCAGAACCAATAACGGCGATGCATAAAGCAGTGAGTACATCCAATGCTGACTCTTCCCAACATACATATAATAGTATAGTATAGCGAACAGCACATAAAGCCCGACGGAGTACGCCATTATATAGCCTATGACCCGCTTGTGGGTCTGTTCCTTATATTGCCCATCTCTTTCGATACTTTTTATTGTAGTTTCGAGTCGCTCGAGGACTTCTGTCGTGGTTTTCTTGCGCTGTGAAAGAGAAATTAGAAATTAACGAACATGAACTTGTAATAAGTGTATTTAAACATTAAAAAAAACTTTTACCCTCTTACAAAACAAGGTTTTTTATTTACATCGGGTTTTTAACAAAAAAAGTCGATTTTTTACTAAAGAACCCAACCCAATATGTGTAGAAATGCAATTCTTTTTACAAATCTGAAAACTTAGTCCAGCTCAATCGGTTAAAGATATCTGCAAGATTGCACCCAAACAAACATAGTTACATATACATTGCAAGTTAAATAAAAGTTTGTAAAAAAGGTGCTGTTTCATAAGAAAGTGCAATACCTACGCGGTCAAAACATGGCAGAATAAATTTTTATTTAATAACCGACGATAAATTACAACGCAGGGGAGTTCAGAATCTTGTACCTACTGAATCCTTGAAAACCGGTTTTGGGTCGATGTCCCCACCACCCTGTAGATATCTATCGCGTAGGTGAAGCTTTCCAAAAAAATACAAATTTTGTAAACTACATCCAGCTGTAGTTACGTGAAAAATCAGTTTGAAAAAATTGTCAGGCGAATTTAGACCTTAACAGTCGATAAGGTGTTTGACCTTAGGGTTTTATTATAAGTCATAATTAATGAATTGATGTTTACAGGGCATGTTCCTTACAGATCGCGACACGTAAGTTGAACCAAAATGTCGGACTTTATTTCAATTTACCTGCCGCGATCTGTAATTAACCGACTTCCAAAAAAGGAGGTAGTTATATGTTCCACTGTATAATTATTATTTTTTTGTTCCTCGATTTCTCCCCCATTTGTGGACCGATTATCAAAATTCTTTTTTTATTTGAAAGAGTATACTCCTGAGGTGGTCCCATTGGCACCAAGTCAGAATCTAATGACGAAATCCCAGGGAAATCGAGGGCAACCCTCAAATTTAATAGGTATTAACAATGTTTTTCATATGTTTTCTAAAGCTATTGAGACATTTGCGTATGGTCATCATCATCTCATGACGCTGAGCTGATGAAGGAAGATAGAACTCTTTAACTTAGGAGTTGGGTGCAGATTCGGTATAACTCCGTCATTTATAGACCGATTTGCAAAATTCTTTTTTTAGAAAGCGGTTTATTTCGAAATGGTCCCATTTAAATTTCATATAGATCTGATGAAGCGTTTCGGAGACAGACAACGGAACTTTTCAAAAAATGATAGCAAATCAACCGCGATTGCTGCTATCGCATAAATATGCATTGTTTTGACCCCAAGGATGATGAATTGGGGTGGAGTGGGTACTATAACTAAAAATTGAAAAATAAAAACTTGTACTGAAGTTGGGAATTAATAAAAACTCTTTCCAAAAAAAAAAAAAACAACCTACTTCCAAAAAAGTAGGTTGTTTTTTTTTTTGGAAAAAGATTTTTTTAATTCCCAACTTCAGTACACGTTACATCAATGACTGGCCAGGCAACGCATACACGCGCTTCTAGTTTCGGTTTTTTGTTCTGATTTTAGTTCAACTTACGTGCCGCGATCTATACAAATCTGATTGAAAATAACTATGATATATTGCCAAGTCTTTCATTTTCTACTTATACATTATCCGTTGAGGTAGGCCGACCAAAATAACAGCAACTAATCATAAGAATTGGCAAGGGATTGGACAATAGATTATTCATTAAAATAGGCCTCTTACGGTGGACTGATGACCTAGTGAAGGTCATGGGAATCCGCTGGAAGCAGGAGATAGATATAGGAACTTTCGTTGTAACGATGCTTGGGGGACTCCTGTCCAGCAGTGGACGTTTTTTGTCTTGATAGTGGTGATTATGATTAATTGGCCTGCAGAAACCAGAGGTACTATTTCCGTTTAAGAACAATCGCATTCTAAACTCAATAGGTACTGAATTATTGCATTTCACATGTAGATTATACGGTGTCGGGCACAGCAAAATAAGTGATTTAGGAGAGAGTAAGCATATTTTTTTTTAATAACTTAGCAAACTACTATCACATTTTGGCAAAAATGTAGGTAGTAGAGATGCGCCGAATGTAGGTTCAACCCAATACGAATCTTCGGCCGAATATTCGGTCCAAAATGTACCGAACCGAATATTCGGCCGAATCATTCGGTTCAATAAAAAAAAAACAAGTTCCATAAATGTATGTTCGTATAACTCATCAAAATGAAGGGAACTGCAGATGTTTTTTCCTGATTTCTGGTTTGGTCTAGCGATGGGCGTTGAATGAACGAACTAGTTAATTCGACCGTCGACGTACAGTGAACGAGTCGACGGTTCACCGTTAATCGATGGACTAGTCGAATCCGTAGACGCTAGACGCCGAAACACGGAACGCGACAAGTTGTGAACGAGTCGACGATGCGACGGTTCACCGTTAATCAATGGACTAGTCGAATCCGTAGACGCCTCTGACGGCGTAACTGAATCGTAGACGAGAACGTAATCGATTCATTCGTCCGTGCGTCCTTGGAAATAAAATAATCGTGCAAACAAATTTGAACTTTAAATCTAATATGAGGGAGCTGTTAAATGTACGGGTCGAATATTTATTATTTTATTATTGTCATGGGAAGGAAAGTAAAGTATGCAGTTATAGTAGTTTCGCGTGTGCGAAGAGGAAGGCGATGGACTGCACCCTAATTGCGTAACTCACGATTGATCATAATTGGTTTCGTCTTCACAGTTAAACAATATTCGTTGCATTATTTATGTTGTCGAACAGACACATTTATCGAACAGATGAAGCAATGGTTTAACAATCCGTTTCAAAACGATACAGATTATGATGAATCGTGAGTTACGCAATTAGGGTGCTGGTCGGGCGATGCGAGACCAGCCGGTTTGTATTTGTTTAAACAAACTGTGTGTGTTTTCATGTTGTTTTGATTTTTGAATTTGTAAATATTTAACAAAATAATAATTAATGTACATAAAATCAATTGATCTTCTAACTAAGCCAGAATAGTGCATCATCATCATCAACATCATCATCATCATCATCAGCCTATAATGTTCCCACTGCTGGGACACAGGTATAGTGAATACGACTTTATAATTAACTCTATTCAGTATTCAGCCAGTCCTAACCACCCGATATATTACTCTCCTCTTATGGTCCTAAGCCTGGAAAAGTATGAAGGGAAGTTCAAATGAATAGGTATAGTCCGCGAGAGACGAGACGTCTACCGCCTGCGTTCACGCCGTCCGCGTCGGCGTCGTCGACTGCCGTAGACGACGTCGCAAAGTTTATTAAGTTAACGCGTAAACTAGTCGACGAATTCAACTAGTTGATCGACTAGTCGATAAACGAAAATGGACGGTCTAGTTGCGTCGACGCCAAATACGTCGACGACCCATCTCTAGTTTGGTCCCATAGTAAAAGCCTATAAAGTGAACGGTTATTCTCGTAAGCAGGCAATATATACCTATGAAGAGATAAGAAATTGGGCACGCCACGATTGCGGCGGTAAGTCCCCTCTTTGAGGAGTGGTTTGAGAGGCGGCATGGCGTCCTCACCTTCCGCCTGACGCAGGTCCTCACCGGACACGGTTGTTTCGGGAGGTTCCTGTTTCGGATAGGGCGGGAGGAAACGCCCGGGTGTTTCCACTGCGAAGATCGCCCTGAGGACACGGTGGAGCACACGGTGGCGGTCTGCCCTGCTTGGGCGGAGCACCGCCGTGTCCTCGTGGAGGCGATCGGCGGCGGCGATCTCTCGCGTCCGGCCCTGGTCCAAGCCATGGTACGGAGCGAGAGGGCATGGGGAGCCGTCACCTCCTTCAGCGAAGCAGTAATGCTCGCGAAGAGGGAGGCGGCGCACGTGAGGGAGAGGCAGCATATGCGCCCTCGCGACCCCAGCCGCCGCAGGATACGGAGACGCCCTGGGCGTCGGGAATCCCAGGCCGATTTCCGGCCACCGTAGGCATGGGCTTGCGGACGGCGAGTAATGGGTAGCTCGCTGTCCGGTAAGGACCAAGCCCAAGTCGACGGCGCGTTGTGTTCCACGCGCGCCTCAAAGAGATGTCAGCACAAAAAGTGATGGGACCCGCAAGGGTCGATGCCTGCCAGGGGTGCGGGTTTGTTCGAAAGAGACACCACAGCCCCTGGCTTAAGGGCTACTGAAGGAACACGGGTGGGTTTTAGTCAGTAAAAGTCTGACACGCCCTCCTGCTCCACCCAGAGCGGGAGAAGTTATTTGATGATTTCCCACCCAAAAAAAAAAAAAAAAAAAAAAGATAAGAAATAGATTGTGGATTAATTTACCACTCTTAAATTTTAATGATTAAATATGTTGTTTTAATTTGTTGATAAATCATCATTATTTAAGAATGTTAATTTTACGATATGATTAAGGACATAATAGTAATCCTGAATCACATTTTATTTTGCTAAAATTGTCATTCGTCAAAAAAACTTAATTTGATTAAAATTTCATTTAAATTTAGTCTTTTTTATTTTGTCAGTAAATAATTGGTACAGTAATTTAAATATTCGGTAATTATTCGGCAAATCAACCGAATATTCGGCCGAATACGAACATGAAAAATAATGCCGAATGTACCGAATACGAATATTCGGCCGAACATTCGGCGCATCTCTAGTAGGTAGGTATTTTTGACAGTTTTTTGATAAAAACAAATTGGCATTGGTTGTCGCTGAGTTGACATAGAGACTAGATTTTGATCGTTTTGGATTATAGGAACTAGTCTTCAGGTTTGACTGCAAAACATAGGCCTTCTAAATAGACCTCTACTACAGCGATAACGATTTATCCGCCACGGTTGGCATTCAGATTGTTGATAAAAATAGTGATATGATTGATAAGAAAATCTTGCTACTTTAAATAATCGTGAACGGTAGAAAATGTTATAAGACCCATGATTCTGAATTAATTTTTAATTCAATAGAAAGAAAGAAAATTGTATTTATTTGTCATAGAAACACGTGCATGACAGATGAAATAACATATTAAAAAAAAAAACTAATAACAACACAAATATTTTTAAACATAGGCATACAGAACATAAATAGTTGGCAGCTGCACGCCGTGACTGTGACAAGAAGGCTTCCACTCAGCATGATGCTGTGCTATGGGACCCACAGCACAGCGCTGATTTTCAGTGGTCACCCGCAAACAACGTACGAAAATCAAGCCAGGATTTTTACAAATTAGACAAAACAAGGAACAAAGTAAAATAATTATAATAAACAGTACACACAATTTGATATTACCCTGCAAGAAATGGTATAAAAATGCTATTGTAGCTACCCAAAAATATAATAAGTACCTACACAAAAATGTACCGCGTTTTGTCTCGCTCCTACACACATCGCACACACACCTCAAGTAACAAGTGACAACTTGGTGTGCCAGTCTTGTTGGATGCTAGCTTGGAGCGAAATAAGACAGCCTGCTCCTACGAGTCAACAAAGAACACCAATAGGGTATTTTCCGATTTGATAAAACTATTTTAATTTGAAGATTGGGACGATATATTTAACAGAAAAATAAAAATAAATTTATTAATACACATTTTCTCAATTATTAAAAACGATTCAAATCTTCGTTGTTTTAAATTTACCGCCAAAACGCTCCTTACGATGACTTTTTATCACGTGATTTGTGACGTCAACTTTGTTTATACGGCACCGGTACAAATACTTAGTTTGGCGCGGTTTTAGAAGTATTTGTGCACAGAGGCACCGCACACCAGTAATATCACTTTTTATCCATTAAAAATCTTGTTAATTATAAACTCGACATTCACTTATTCCCTTACTAACTACTTTAGTTTACACAAAGTTGACGTAACGTGATAAAAAGTCATCGTAAGAAGCGTTTTGGCGGGAAATTCAAAACTACGAAAAATACATTTGGTTTAAATCGTTTTTAATTGAGAAAATGGATAGAAATCAATTTATTTTTCTGTTAAATTTCTCGTTCCAATCTTCAAATTAGAATAGTTTTTGAAAAATTGGAAAATACCCTATTGTTGGTCATTCACATGTATGCATCTCCTGTGGGCACTCGCTTTTACCTACAAGATCTCGCATATTAAAGACAGACACCTCGTGAGGATCGTAGTAGAAGTGAGGTTGCTCGTCAAGTTGCACCACGTGAGGTGCACATTCTTCGAGTGTCTGTGGTTGAGCATTGAGAATCTAACATAGTGCATCCGAACGTGTCGATAATAGAACTGTTCGATTTTAAACTCTATCCCCCTTATTACAGAACAAGGTTTTTCTTTAGGTATGGTTTTAACCATCGAGCCTGTTTTTGAAATAAGAACTTAGAACTGAAATAGAATTACAGCTCCTTTTTCAAAACTGACAATTTAGCACTGGACTAACTTGTCAGTTTTGTAAAAGGAGCTGTATTTCGATTTCAGTTAGGTTCTAATTTAAAAAAACAGGCTCGAAGGTTTAAACCATACCTAAAGAAAAACCTTGTTCTGTAATAAGGGGGTAAGCGTTTTGAAGTTGCAGTTGAAGATTCAATGACAGAAAAAATCCCCACGCGATTTTGTTACGTCCTCGCGGGAACGTGGTCTAACTTGATGCAAAGAGAGGGTAAATTCGCACTAGTACGAGTTTTGCATCGTGCGAATTTGCACCTAGTGTGGTTTATCTGAGAAGAAACAGTAGCGCAAAAAAATCCCCCGCAGATACATCTGCATAGTAGCTAACTACTTCCTTCATAGCTCTCTAAATAGCCAACGTTGAAAAATACAAGCCTTTTGTCGAGTTTGCGTCATTTTTATCCGAATCCACTTGACCATCTTCACTTTTAACAAGTCAAGGACGTTTTAAAATAAAATTCTGGTCTCAGAATACTGACGTCAACCACAGAGAAATACTAGAAATAAATTGACGCAGATAAATAGCACTGAATTCTGATTTTATAACTAGACTTTACAACGATTTAGATCGTAACTTCTGATTAAAATACTGCTATAAAAATTATATGGGGCACGTTGCGTCAATAAATATTTAAATATATTTATTATGAGCTACTTTTCATACAGCGGAATCTTGGTAGTTGATAGGTGAATTTTGTAGGAGACCATGGACGCTCTAAACTACTCTAAAGCATAGATCGACAGTCTAAATTTCATACAATGCACTCTTGAACATTCAAAAATGAATTCTGTAAGAGATTGTGGAGGCTGAAAGGCGTAGATCGACAGTCTAAATTTCATACAATTCACTCTTTATAATTCAAATATAAATTCTTAGGAGACTATGGAGGTTAAGCGTAGACCAAGAGTCTAAATTTCATACAACTCACTCTTGGAAGTTCAAAGATGAATTCTGTAATTCTGTGGTTACTTTCCACAGTGATTACGTTACGCCCGGTCAGAAGCCCGAAAGTCGGACAACCAGTTTGGTATTGTGTTACCCAGTAACTGATTCATGGAGGCACACACACACAGAAACGTAATATAATGGAATTCAGTTGCATCCGGTTACACTGAAAACCGACTTTGTTGATAAACACATGATGAAGTGGAGTCTAAAAACTCAGTGTTTTGGGTATCATTACAAAGAAATTCGGAGATGTAGCGGAGGTTTTTGTCTAAACTAATATGTATTACAAAGAGGTAAAATTGCTCGTATGTAAGAGGTAATCTCGTGAAGCACTGAACCGATGGCAAAAACTCTATCATTGATAGAAAGTAACACTATTGAAGAGTGCCATAGGAGTGGCCATAGGAGTGACTCAGTCTCGGCAAAAGCTTGTTGTGCTAAAGGTTGGCAAACAGGCCCCCGGCCCACCTAATACAAAGTCCAACGCCTGAGATTGATGTAGGCGTTAACGATCTAGACTAAGTTGAAACTTAGAACTACTTCCAAACTGTATAGTCTTAAACATCGCGAAAAAAAAACCGAAAAAAAAGACAGTGGAAGTGAAAACTTGTACAATTACGTGTGTATTTTTTTATCGTCAATACAGGATTTCACATTGGGTCCTTGGGTCCTGATTGCTTTCGGTAAAAATGATTAACGAAGGATCGACTTCAACCATTAAAGGTAACAGCACAGATTTTTACAATAAAAATACAAAGAGAAGAAAGGGATAAAATAATTAGAATTTCCTAATGAAAGAAAGGGACTTTTCCAAAAGCCATCAACGACATCAAATATATACACAGTATAAATATAGCTCATGAAAAGCGTTCGGTGACGATGACGCGAGTTCCATGATTTTTGTTCACCTAAAAAGTGCTCAAAGCGTCTAAAGAAGTTTTCACTTCAAAAAAAAAAACGAAATGAAGCTATAATCTGTCCAAAACAATTAGATAAAAAAAGTTAACAGGGTCAGAAAATCTATGGATGATAAATTGTAGTGTCAAGTGCATTCCGGTTGCGGAAAGCCGAGGACTGGGTGTTGGGGCGCAGCTTAAAAGAGGCCTATGTGTAGCAGTGGACTGCGACAGGATAAGTTGGTTATTATTTATCTATTATAGTATATTAGTATTATAAAAAAAAGTGAAGAGTTATGAACTTATGATATAAAGTTGTAACCTCTTAACATTGGTTTACCACTAGCCGTAGATAGAGCGCGTCATACAAAAACAAGGCGAGAATTTGTGACCAAATGTATTACAATCCGTCTAATACACTAGACATCTGGCCGTTATATTATCTATAGCGGCGCGTAGTGCTTTGTAATTCATTCGGATTATACGGCTCGAGGCTCGGCTGGGGGAAAGGAGTGCACGCGTCGCTATTTGTGCACTACTTTTCCGTCCCATTTTTTGAGCGTTAATGATCGATCTACGGCTAGTGGTAAATCAATGCCTCTTAAATACAACTTCATGAGCTAATATTTATTTAGAGTGTGATTGCGTAAGAATTAAATAGGAGAGGATTTTTTTTGGCCCCCTTCATCCGCAAAATATAGAAACAAGAGTACCTCTACTTCAGTAAGTGCACAATCTTACTGCAGGAATTTCTAGTCAAGCTTTTTGTAAATTGAACCAGTGCACAATCTGGTTCAATTTACAAAATGCAAGCCTACAAATTACTATCCATCATCGTTCATCAATTCGAGTGCAGATGCGTTGCCGTAAAATTAATAGTGAGCATGCATAGCAATTGGTGCTAATTGGTGATGCCATTCCTGATGAGCTGTTTGAGAACAATTACACGAGTATATAGTGTGTGTTATTTGTATTATCATCTTCCTCATTTGTTTTCCTGAATGCTCTATGGCTTTTCTGAAATAAACTGATAGTTTCGTCTATGAATTCCTAAGCAGTAGCTGTTTGACTTTGGAGATTAGGTGTTGGTAATCTAATACATAACATCAAGTCTGTTTTCCCAGAAGTCTTAAGCAGAGGTGTATCTATACAGGAAAAGTTTTTATCCAGTGCGCAAATTTTAACCATGAATTCAGCATATCATTCTAGACCGCAGAAATCTTTCGCCGGTTATTTAAACAAAAATAAAGTCTGCTGTTCCATACATTTTGACCGCGTAGGTATTGCACTTTTCTATGAAACAGCTGTTTGTTTTTTTTTTGTATAACCTGCGAAAAATTTCTGTGCTAGAATGATATGCTGAATTCATGGTTAAAATTTACGCACTGAATAAAAACTTATCCTGTACTACATTTGTATTTTTGCTCTGTCTTCTTATGATCCTGCCACCCAAGTCTTTAACAGTCAGGGCAGAAACGGGAGTACACCTTCTAAGTGAACTTAAATAACATAACTAAGAGTCAATTTCGCCTTTTCCCAAGTATGTTAGGATCGGCTTCCAGTCTAACCGGATGCAGCTGAATACCAGTATTTTACAAGGAGCGACTGCCTATCTGACCTCCACAACCCAGTTACTAAATCAAAAAAGAAAAGTGGGTTTATTGGCATTATTTTAGTAATAAAAACCTTAAATTATTTAAAAAGAAAAGAAAAAAAACAGAAAACAATGACCTAAACAATGATAATAATGCCAAAAGGGCCTCAGCTCAGCATATTGTCAGATGGAAACATAGTATGCACCACCTGACGATGATTTTCAGCTGCAACTCACACTAGGCAACAGGCACTAGGTAACACTATACCCCTTCCGCCCCGAGTGGGTTCGCGCATTGTCGTTGCGGGGGGGCTCAGTAACCGTGGTCTCCCAGCCACGGCGAAGCCAAGAGGAACCCAAAGGTGAGGACGCTCGTCAGGGCTTTTGCCTTCAAGCCGATGACGTAGCGGCCAAACAGTAGGTTGCGGTGAGGTGCACCGCAACTGAGGTGGGCTGCGATGTCGAATGGGAGGCATCGCGGCTGAGGGTTACGGGGTGCGGCAGAGGACGAGTGCCGGTGCTTCTGAGCAGCGCTCTTCCCTTCCGTGGCCTGGACGGGGCCGCACCGTTTGATGGCGGACGCGGAGGGGCCGCAGGGGAAGAGGAGTGTCGGTATAGCGTTGGCCGCTCTCCCTATCCCCTGTGGCGGAAAAGTGGTAGGCAGGACGGCGCGTTGTGTTCCGCGAGCGCCGTCAGAGATGTCGGCAACGACTGGTGGGGTCCGCAACGGCCAATGCCTACCAGGGGTGCGGGTTGTTCGAAAGAGACACCGTGGCCCCTGGCACACAGGCAACTGAGGTAACACGGGTGGGTTTTAGTCAGTAGAAGTCTGACACGCCCTCCTGCTCTCCACCCAGAGCGGGAGAAGTCATTTGATGATTTCCCACCCTCCAAAAAAAAAAAAACTCTATACCCCTTGGTAAGGCTAGTTGTCAGACTTTTTGGCTTCTGACAACCCGTAGGAACTGTCATAGATATACGAATGACAGCCGGAACTGTATAACGTTCTTTCCGGGCAACAAATAAAAAAACCAAATCTACAAATCGTGAGAATCCAAAGTAAAAGCTGTAAAAAACTGTCCTCAATTTGAATAATGACCTGAACGAAAGCGACTTCTTTTCATTGGGCTAATCTTTCATGCAAAAATATGTTTTGCTTCGGCACACGATTTTAACTGGTTAAGTGTGAGTTGGGCAGCGCATATTTGATGTTCAATATGTGCAAGTCATAGCCTACAGACAGCTTAAATGGCGTTGGACGGGACATATGTTTAGAGAAAGTATAGAGAAATGGACTAAGTTAGTAACAGAATGTTATCCAAGAGATAGCAAAAGAAATAGAGGCAGACAAACCAAAAGATCGGAAGATGACCTAAAGAAAATAGGTGGTCCGATGTGGACCCGTTTAGCAAGGGACAGGAATACGTGGAAATCTCTAGAGGAGGCCTTTGTCGATAGACAACCTGTTTCACACAAACAGCCAGTTGCCGATCACTCAAATGCAAGTTAGAATAGATAAAATCATTTTAGTTTTAGTAAGTAGGCATGTAATAATCAATTGTAAAGAAAGAAACAGCAATAAAGGCTTTTTTATTTTATTTTATTTATTATGTGCAAGTCACTAATGTATTGATGATGAATTTAACTGACCTAGATTTTAGTTCTGGACACAGCCAAGTGGCAAGAACTACATACATGTATTGTCAGTGTCAGCCAAATTTACTTGCTGAATAATGATCTACCGATATACTTATTGTTTAAAAATTTCACCGTGAAACCTTAGGTGAAGTGAGCTATCAATACTCTAGCTACACATACACTTCACCTTTTTTTCGATGGCAAGCCTTGTGATTGTGAATATTCTCCGTCTGAGGATAACGCAGGCGGAGGTTTATTTCGGAGTCCTACCAACGAAAACCCGAATGTTCCTTCTACTATCATATATCGGAGCCCCGGGAGATACTTGCAGGTACATTCGCACACGGGATTGGTCTCAGCCCGGTATGCCAAACGGGCCCCGTCACCTAAGATTTTTACTGAATATACTAACTGCAAACTGACATTAGATAATAGCGTCAAAATGTGTAGTTTCATTGATCAGCAATGCCAAATTAGGCTGTGAGTGTGATATTAGGTTCACATTATACAGCTGAAGCCTACACGAGGGTTATTTGCAATTTCGATGCGGACCACCAAAACACGTTCACTTTCCTTGAAAGTTTGGAGTTGACGGTAATTGGAGCATGTCTAACGCGATCATTTCAAGTGCAATTATAAATCTTGAACAGATGAAAACAAAACTGAAAATTGAATGTCCAAAAAGTAGTTTAAGCTCCAATGGTGATCAACAATTTTGTACCTTACGGTAAATAAAAATAAAGTTGATATTGAAATGAGCTTAAATAACGCAAAGACAGTTGATTCTGTAACACCATAGTTTATTTTGTACCTAACCTAGACAAAAGATGAGGAAAGTGAGTGTTTTTTGTTAATTGTTTAGGTACTCTGTTGACTATGAAAGTTCTATGCCGGCTGAATATGGTTGATTGATTGCCGAAAAGATAGAAACTGCCCATTAGAAGGTACTGCAAAGCTGATTGGACAGGGAATACGAAGTTCTCCTGACTAAACATGCTGGCTAGGCAAATATGATTCTCTCTTCAATTGCTACGTCACCAGTGCTTTCCACGGAATATTTTAGATCTCCGGATTAAATACCAAAAATCCCTAGAAAGGGCGAAAGATCATTATGGTCTAAATTGATTGATTTTAGCCAAATCCCTGATTTTCCATGATATCAAAGTCTTACTTCATGATTCAACGCTCACGTTCGATTTCTGTCAGGTCATCATTCCAATTTGATAAAACCAAAAGACCGTGAATGTTATGCTTTAGGAAAACCTTCCTTAATTGTTTACTACGTCATGAATCTTCCCGGGTAGAGATTGTTCTTCGGATGCTTCGGACCTGCAGTAATCTTTACATCTCCTTTCAGCAACCTAACATGGAGTAAATAAGGTCAAACCTCTTATAAAGACAAATCATGCAATAGATGTTGACGAATAGAGATCATAAAAAAACTTGTATACTTCTAATCTAGCGCATCTGGCATTGAAAATGTCAGTCTGTAACACGATAACAACATACCGCTGTACGTACACTCGTACAGGAACCATCTTAGTAATCCACACCTATATGAGATCACAAATCACGATGTGGATGTGACTCATAAAAATGAACCGTTAGGAATTGTATTGTCTTAGAATTTCTATTGGTTTCTTTAAGGCTTTATTATTTGCTGACATATACTATATATATGACTACCATCTATGGTATAGACTGTAGAAAGACAGTGAACAGCGTAATCAGACTATAATGATCCCACAGCTGGGACACAGGCCTCCGCTCTGCGAGATGGAGTTCGCACACGCGGGCCCGGTGCGGGTCGTTAGATGTCACATGTTTTTTGTTTCTATGACATGCCGGTTTTCGCAAGATGTTTTCCTTCAACTTTATGAGAGCAATGCTGTTGAAATAATTTACACAAAGTAAAGCGCCTGTCCAGGTTCGAACCTACGAACTAATACTCGTAAGTCGCGACCGTTACCACTAGATCACCCTTGCTCACACAGTCAACGCGCAGCCCAAACATCAAAGGACAAAACTCAAAGCATTTCTTCTAAATAAACCAATAACAAGCACTTTTGAACTATCAAAGAGTCGGACCAGTAGAAAGTTGCCCAGATCCCAAAGCCTAGTAGGTTCCTATGAAGAAGAACGGACTCCACGGATACTTATTCAAAATATAGATTACATTATTAATTTTGAACTTATACATGTGAAAATCATGTAGAAAGACGTGCACATTAAAAGCGTCCGTAATAAAAAAAAAACATTCAGAAATTAAAATAAGCCGTGGCAGCTTAGAGATGATCAATCCCTAATTACGGCACCAGTTCACGAATATAACGCATGTATCAGCAACACAGAATATCACCAACATTCCAACAACAATAAGTGACATTTGGGAGACCTGTTGCTTGGCAGATGCAGAATGTACTGTAGAGGTCCTTTGAGAAAGCATCTCTGAAAGCCTCATTTCTGTGCCAAGCGCGACGTTGTTAACAAAAGCGAAGGAATAGGCTAGTCATAAACGGAAAGTCATTTCATAACCATGTAGAACAATTATTCATTTGATTTTTCGTACTTCGATATTTAGTTCTCAAACCAATAATATCACCGAATTGAATGAAGTGTGCGTAAAGCAGATAAGATAATAATTTACAAATCCTACGCTCAACGTTATCAGAGCGCTGAAGAAAACAATTCCGGTAGGTAAAGGAAATATGCTTTAGACTAAACATGAGCTGGCAGCTGAAGACGCTCTGGGGTTGAGCCATTTCTGCACGCTAGTTAGTGCAACTAGATTGCGGTCGGCTCACTTCAACCTGACGATATTGATAGCCTCAAACACAAACGATGGCAGATCATCATCATCATCATATCAGCCGAAAAACGTCCACTGCTGGACAAAAGCCTCCCCCAAAAGGGGGGATTTGCCATAATCGCCACGCTTGGCAGGCGGGTTGGCGATCGCAGTATGGTGGTCAAATACATAGAGAACGCTGCAGCCCACTCTCTAGTAAGATGAACGAATGTAATCCTGCTGTCATTCATGCACAATTTGATCAGTCTGAATTCTAGTCACACATACCGCAGTGTCTCAAGACGAAAGTCTTTGAGCAGTGCGTATTGCCAGTGATGACCTAAGGCACTGAAACGTGGTCGTTCACAATGGGCCTTATTAGCAGGCTAAAACTCACCCAAAGGGCAATGGAGAGGCTACGCTTGGCGTTTCCCAACGTGATCGAATCAGGAATGAAGAGATCCGCAGGAGAACCAAGGTAACCAACATAGTCCGAAGAATTGCCAAACTCAAGTGGCAGTGGGCAGCGCACATTGCTCGCAGAACAGATGGCCGATGGGGCCGAAAGGTTCTGGAGTGGCGACCGCGTACTGGAAGACGTAGAGTTGGAAGCCCCTCCACAAGGTGGACCGAAAGCCTTGTAAAGGCCGCAGGAATCCGCTGGATGCGGGAAGCGCAGAATCAGTCCGAATGGCTGAGCTTGGGGGAGGCCTATGTCCAGAGTGGACGTCTTTCGGCTGAAATGACGATGATGATGAATTTTAGACACATTGTTGTACATATATTATGTTCACTTCTAATTACGCTATTTTACATAATGTTTTTTTTAATGTTTATTATGTCTGTTTTGGAGGCGATTAACAAAATGGATTACTGAGGCAGACGTCGAGACGGGAGGCCTTAGAAGGACGCAAGTAGTTATTTTGGTGTTGTCCTTCAAAAAGGTCAGGGTTTTATACACAACCGGCGCGTGTACGACTAGATGTATGGATGTAACAAATGAAGGTAGGTAAGTAAGGGTAAAAGCATGAAATTTTGTCGTTTATGCCTACCTTTATAGCCTTAAAAGGAAAGCGAGTTTTACAATATGAACAGTCAGTGCAGTATTTGTCATCTGATCTCCTCTACCCAGTTAGTGGGTAGGACATGGTGGAGCATACGGTGGAGATCTGCCCGGCTGGGTAGGTCACCGCCGTATCCTTGTGGAGGCGATCGGCGGTGGCGATCTCACACGTCCGGCCCTAGTCCAGGCCTTGGTACGGAGCGACAGTGCATGGGTAGCCGTCATCTCCTTCTGCGAAGCAAAAACGCTCGCGAAGAGGAAGGCGGCGCACGTGAGGGAGAGGCAGTATATGCGCCCTCACGGCCGTAGCTGCCGTAGAAGACGCCCTGGGCGTTGTCAACTATGTTGAGGTCGGCTTCCAGTATAACCTGATGTAGCTGAGTACCAGTATTTTATATGGACCGACTGCCTATCTGACCTCCACAACCCAGTTATTGGTATTGGGTATGGGTAATACGAAACTCTTTGGTAAGACTGGTATATTACTTTTATAATATATACGAGTATATAACATTTTTTTGTATGTGTTATCATTTTCCAAGTTCAAAGCGTACGACCGATTTAATTTACGTTCACACTCAAGGATACGTTTGAAACGCTTACGAAAACAATGCATAATAAACATTCTGTCAACAATACCACATTGTTTCACACTCATATTTATTTATTTACTGTTGAATATTGATAAACATTACTATTCTTGAAGTTTTATGCAATTTATGATACTTTTGAAACAAATTCCTAGTTTTTTACCTGCGAGGGAAAACATAGGAGTGTTATCTGTGTGTCTGTCTGTGGCATCGTAGCTCCCAAACGGCTGAACCAATTTTATTTTTTATTCGAGAGTGTTCTATTCGTGATTCAAGAAAATCTGTTCAGCCGTTTGAAGATTATCAGCTCTTTTCTAGGAATGCAGGGATGTGAGCATCTTCCACAGATCTGATTCTGCACACGTGAGGACCCAAGGCTCCATCAGTGAACGGTATTCGCGTTGCTGAATTTTGGGCCAAACTAATTTAGAAAATTATATATAATATATTCACATAATTTTTTTCGGGTTATTATTGCTATCGACAAACTAAAAGGAAGACAGATCTGAGGGGCAATTCTCGTAATTTTAAGAACATTCAGTCTGATCTCAGTCTCAATCTGTCAAAAATACCTCGAGTTTCCATACATTATTGACAAGTTTTTGACATTTGCTTGTCGCCGAGATGACACTGCGACTAGATTTTGAACGTTTTTAATTACGAGAATTGACCTTCTGATCGGGTCGAAATTTGGTATTCTATTACTTTTAAGAGACTAAAGATATAAGAAGAACATATTAACCTTGAACTGATGCTACAGCACCACCTGGAATTTGCAGGATAGCCAACTCCCTCACAAACTCCTGCAGAACTATCGTGTTTGCGCTCATTGGAATGGTCTTAATGAATTATACTAATATTGTATCGCTGAAGAGTTTGTTTGTTTGGTTGAACGCGCTAATCTCAGGAACTATAGGTTCGAAAAGATATTTTTTTCTAGTGTTGCGTAGCCCGAGTTCGTGTTTGTTTGATTGAAGGCGCTAATCTCAGGAACTATAGGTTCGAATAGATTTTTTTTTCTAGTGTTGCGTAGCCCGAGTTCGTGTTTGTTTGATTGAACGCGCTCAGGAACTATAGGTTCGAATAGATTTTTTTCTAGTGTTGCATAGCCCGAGTTTGTATTTGTTTGATTGAACGCGCTAATCTCAGGAACTATAGGTTCGAATAGATTTTTTTTCTAGTGTTGCGTAGCCCGAGTTCGTGTTTGTTTGATTGAACGCGCTAATCTCAGGAACTATAGGTTCGAATAGTTTTTTTTCTTCTAGTGTTGCATAGCCCGAGTTCGTGTTTGTTTGATTGAACGCGCTAATCTTAGGAACTATAGGTTCGAATAGATTTTTTTCTAGTGTTGCGTAGCCCGAGTTCGTGTTTGTTTGATTGAAGGCGCTAATCTTAGGAACTATAGGTTCGAATAGATTTTTTTTCTAGTGTTGCGTAGCCCGAGTTTGTGTTTGTTTGATTGAACGCGCTAATCTCAGGAACTATAGGTTCGAATAGATTTTTTTTCTAGTGTTGCGTAGCCCGTGTTCGTGTTTGTTTGATTGAAGGCGCTAATCTTAGGAACTATAGGTTCGAATAGATTTTTTTTCTAGTGTTGCGTAGCCCGAGTTTGTGTTTGTTTGATTGAACGCGCTAATCTCAGGAACTATAGGTTCGAATATATTTTTTTTCTAGTGTTGCGTAGCCCGAGTTCGTGTTTGTTTGATTGAACGCGCTAATCTCAGGAAATATAGGTTCGAATATATTTTTTTCTAGTGTTGCGTAGCCCGAGTTCGTGTTTGTTTGATTGAAGGCGCTAATCTTAGGAACTATAGGTTCGAATAGATTTTTTTTCTAGTGTTGCGTAGCCCGAGTTTGTGTTTGTTTGATTGAACGCGCTAATCTTAGGAACTATAGGTTCGAATAGATTTTTTTTCTAGTGTTGCGTAGCCCGAGTTTGTGTTTGTTTGATTGAACGCGCTAATCTCAGGAACTATAGGTTCGAATAGTTTTTTTTCTAATGTTGCATAGCCCGAGTTTGTGTTTGTTTGATTGAACGCGCTAATCTCAGGAACTATAGGTTCGAATAGATTTTTTTTCTAGTGTTGCATAGCCCATTTATCGAAGAATGCTATAGTCTATATAACTTCACGCTACGACCGATAGGAGCTGAGCAAAAATAAAAAAGTCCAGAATACGAAGTACTGGCAGGCGATTCGATACGCCGGGGTGCGTCGGGGGAGCAAGAAATTTGACGTGGACGAGGTCACGGGCAGAAGCGAATAGGTTATAAATAGATGTGATCAGAGTCTGATGATGGAGTAACAAAGATACATGAGGATAAGTAACTATCTTCACTGTGGGAAACATACGTAACTACAGCTGTAGGCTTAGCACGAGAACCGGGGAGAAGCCTTTTTTCGACGAAAGAATAGACAAAAATGACGTTTCAGTATAGACAGTTGACAGTTTTGTACCGAGAAATGTAGACAAGCGATTTCTATTCTACGGTACAGTAGAAATAGAAAGAGTCATGCTAAGCCACATATGGCCCATTTAAGCGAGGCATATGTCAATCGTAGTGTGTCCTTAGTCTTCGTCCTTGGTCTACTATTAGTATTTTAAGATTAAAAAGCAGGAAATAAAAGTTGAAACAAAGAATTTTGAGTCCTCGACAAAAACAGAAACCACCTTTACTTATGTTTAATAAAAGTTGTAGGTAATATTTTAATCAAAGCATCGTCACGTCGGGGTACGGCTAATGAAAACGACGAACGGGTGCTCAGCGATAATGAGGCTAATGAATGCCTGCTATTGTAGAAAGTGTTTCTCCCCATTTTCATTAAACACTAATATATTCATTACTAGTACTAGTTTTCATTTTTAACACGCTTTGATTAGCTTCACCTACCTATATGTTTGTTTGTTTGTAACCAACTCCTTTTTACTTGATTTTGACCTACTACAAACAGTCAGATTTAATTTAAACTTTGTAGACTTATTGAGTACCGATGACAATTCAATCATAAATAAATAAAAGAACACGCTTTTGTAGTTGGCAGAACTAAAAAATTTAAAATAAATAATAGATTTATAAAATTTCAAAAAAGCGTGGAGTGCTTGATATTAATTGATTCTAAAAATTACCTCAAAACACAAGCTCATGGATTTTTTAAATTATTTTCTGCTTTTTTAGTTTGGTTTTTAAAGCATGTTTTTTTAGTTTTTTTTTTTAAATCTATTATTTATTATTTCCACAACATAACCACGTCACGCCTTGTTTCCGGTTAGGCAGAGTTATACCTATTGGACACCCACATTACGGCAGTTATGTTTAAGTCGCATGTAACAGGGGGCGAGCCTATTGCCATCAACCGGGCACAAAGCCACACTAATATTAGGAAGAGGTGACATTTGGATGTAGGAGGTAATCTCTTGAAGCATTGATCCAATTTTGATCATTCGAATTTGATTCAATGGTGATTATATGCCCACAGAGAGGAGGCTTGTGACTCAACTGTGGGACTGTTATAGGCTGATTATGTATAGGGGTGTATATTCTGTAGTATGGTTAACTACCCTGCAAGCGAAATTACAGACAGAAACTAGTCCAGTACAGTATACATGGTAAATTTTTAAGCAGTGCGCGAACTGTAATCATGATTCTAGACGCCCCAGCGTAGAAATTTTTCGTTGGTTATACAAAAAAAAATCAGCTGTTCCATACATTTTGACCGCGTAGGTATTGCATTTTTCTATGAAACAGCAGATATTTTTTTTTGTATAACCGACGTAAAATTTACACGCTAGGGTATCTAGAATGATATGCTGAATTACCCAGTACTGGTATGCCGTCACCATTTTTAAGTTTAATTTTGGAAGCGCTGGCACATTTATTTTTTTGTTATTTAATACTATTACAAAGTGAATGGAAAGTAATATGATACTACACGTAAATTGTGGAGGTCAAGTCTAATTTTGAAACTTAAGCCTACCTAAATGTATTGTGTTGCGAGTAAAATAAGTTCTAAAAAATGGACAGTTAAAGATTTAAGAATTCCATTTTAAACTAGTTCACAGTATGGCAGGAGAAATATTATAACGCTTGTATGTTAAGACATTTTAAATAGATTGATATGATTATGTAGTTTAGATCTTTTTTTTCCTTTGCTTTTTGATTTTAATTTTTTTTATTATCTTGAAACTTGACCATATTATTACTCTTAATTTCTTATAAAATAGGCTAAATTACCACAAAGGTTAGCTTGTTTTTATAAATGTTCTGTAAAGTTCAGAGGCATAAATAATTCTAACATAACACCACAGTATTAATCAGCGATGGAGGTGTACCTATCGTTCACACCTACATTTCGACAGTTATTTTTAAGTCCCATGTAATATGGGGCGAGCCTATTGCCATCAAAATTCAGATTCCGAGCTGCTGCTGAAAGATTCCAGATGAGATAATCAAATAACACTTCGCCGGTACCCTGAAATAGAACCCAAGACCTCAACCTCAGTAGTAAATTAGACAAGGAGTCCAGTCATAAATAATTACTTAGTAAAAGCAAAAAAACTTTAGAAATAATGGTATGCTTTGCAAACTGTTTTAATACCTAAGACTTTAGCCTTTAAAAGATAAACTTCAAACAATGATAATGAATCTTTGTTTATAATAATAGAATGCTGTTATCATATCAGTGATGAAATTTAATATCTTGGAATTATTTAAAAGTTTTTAATGTATAATTAATAAATTAGTAGATCATACTTACTGATATAAAAAAATATTTTAAATAGTTTTTTTGGGTTTCAACTAATTAATAATGAATGTAAATGAAATGAAAACAGCAGAAATGCAGAAAGTATGAAATTATTGAACAGAAAAAGACAGATTTTATCAGGAAATTACACATTTATAACCTGATTTACACTTTTATTATTTTAGTAGGATACATATTGAGGTTTCATAAGTCTGAGGAGGTTTCTAAATCATTCAAAAGTTATGTTTTGATGATTTTAAATAAAAAATAAGATGAGCAAATCTGAAATTACTTTCTACTGTGGCATATTACCAACACTTGATGCCCATTGAAGTGGTCCATGAGGACTCCCATGATCACCAGAGTACGTCTACGAAACGAAACAACGAAACTACACTACGAAACTTTATGAAACTTTCAAAAAGAGCAACCGAAACGAAAGAGAAAGGATGCCACAAAATAATGAAGAAGAAACATGCCCAGGAACGATTAGATGCCTGATTAGACCCATTTATAAAACCCTCAGGTCATGGACACTCATTTGAGTTGCCGCCAAAAGAATATTTCAAACGTTTCGAAATAGTTTTGGCTCTATTACAAAACATATGTAAAAATCAATCAAACTCAATATACTTACGCGAAATCTTGATATGATCAGACCCATTTTCTTGACTTTATAACTTCAAATATCAAGTGAATTTATTATAGAACACTTTAAACTCTTAACACAGCCTTGTTTTAGCGTTTTTAGAAGCTAAAAATAAGTTTGGCATAACCTGGTGATGATGACGAATGTATTATAACCTATAACGCCGATAGGAGAACTATAAAAATATAAAAGCTAATTAATCGGCGGCGTGTTATAATGTCAAATCACATAACCACTAGTTATTTTCGATTCAATATCATTTGCAAAATCCACCGCAAGAACTTCTGAACAAATAAAATTCAAGAAAAAAACATTTACTTTCAATAATAATCCACAGATAAAATATGTCGCGTTATGACATTAGCCGTTTAGCGTTGTTGTCCGTTTGTCATTAGAAAGTACAGACGCCCAGCCACTGACGTTATGATTTATAAGTCAGTGCGCCCAGCACACTGACGTATAAATCATATGGACTTGAAATGTTTGACTATAGAAAAAACAGTTATACAAATATGAGGCATATCGACACCGAAATCATAAAAATGCTGTCATCTCTTTTTAACTTTCATAATTTTGCGTAAGTGAAAAAGGACGTCAGTGTTTTTGACAGGTACCATAATGGCAACTCTTCATTCCTAGCGTCATTAAATACCTATTTGCGGCCGGGTCGCCATTTTATCCTCTCGCTGTTTGTGTCAAAGTTGGGGTACGTCAACTGTCAAATGCTCTTGAGCTGTGGTTGTAATTTGTGAATTTGTGAGTAATTTTGCTGTGTTATTGCGTTTGAACTCGGTTCTATAGTGTAAATCGTCAAATGCAAGATGCCCAATTGCAATATAATCGGATGTGGCATTAAAAGAAGCGGAAATCACCCGAACATAACTTTGCACCAGTACGTACTTAATTTCAGCTGAAATATCTATAGATTTTGATAATAAACATAAGATTCTGTATTTGTAGAGGAGTTTCAACAGTTACCCTTCACAATTTCCCTTTTACCTTTATTATCAACAGTAATATTTGTACCTATTTCATAAAATCATTTTCTTGTTATTATAGGGATAGAGTAGTGCATGCATGACATTTTTATATTTATCGATATTGCTATAATATGGTTCTTAATTGGTTTTTTGTTTTACTTTCCAGGTTGCCTGCTAATGAAGTAAAAAGAAAATTTGGCTGGAAAGAATTTGTGAAGAAAATTTAAAGATGTCAACAAAAACAACTAATATTTGTTCTCTTCACTTTTAATTAAAAGTGTAATAGAAGTATACATGAATTTGAGATACAAATATTATGGGAAGAAATCTACTGAAAGAATATCACACAGAAATTACCTGAACAAAATTGTATGGTTTAGAAATGAATGAGATTAATTTGTTTAATATTAAATACTTTATTTTAAATAATTATTGTTGACTTTTAATTTAAACCCAAAATCATCGGCATTTTAGAAATGATAGGTGTTGAGACGTCCGTGCAGGGAGCCCATCGCGGATGTAGTGTCATTTGCTTTCTTAGAATTTGTTCCCTCCGCTCCGAGTCGAACGTCTACCTAACGCAAGGCTCTCGGTCTAGAATAACACTTACATTTAATTTAAAAAATTGACACAAACTTATTCGATGTACCTACTTACTTATCTTAATAATGGCAATAGGAACCTAAATAGTATTAAAAACGATGGTACGGAAAACTTAATGCGCGAGTCCGACATGCAGTTGGCCGGTATTTTTATTTTATTTTTCGTGTTCTTCTCAGCAAACCCTTTCATTTCAAACCCACATGGGAATGCATACAAAATAACTAGTCCGCCATAGTGGATTTAGAATGACGTCAGTTAACAGTTAGCTCACCATGCATTGGTGTCAATTCTGTTGTGCACTCGTCATTTCAGCCGAAAGACGTTCACTGCTAGACATAGCCTTCCCCAAAAGGGGGTTTTGCCATAATAGCCACGCTTAGCAGGCGGGTTGGCGATCGCAGTATGGTTGGAAAATGCATAGAAAACGCTGCTGCCCATTTTCTAGTAAGCAAGTCCCTTAGTCGCCTTCTACGACACCCACGGGAGAGATGGGATGGTGCTATTCTTTTACGTCAGGCACCACACGGAAATGTTGTGCACTAACTGAACTCAATTTAGGCTATTGCTATATTTGTCTCTCTAATAAAACGAGAAACAGACGGACGTAATTTAGAGCTGTCAAATTTAATTGAACTAATATTTCCATACAAATTAAGGGTAGGTGCACGTAATAAAAACATGTCGACTAAAAACACGGTGAAGCGTAGGCATAAGATTGACATCTGTAACTTAGTCGTTCATAGCTATAGCCGTACTTTTCTCGCACTGCCTTTTAGTAAAAAAAGTGATAGATAGCGATACTCTAATTTTAGATTAGTAATTGAACAAGAGAATCGGCAGCAATGTCATCCAAACTAAACATGTACGCAAAATTATAGCTTTTTAAAAACCAGGAAGTGGGTCACAAATAACTTTTAAGATTTGTTTACATAGTTAGTTATGTTGATATTGTACCGTGACACAATGAAAACATTCTCACAATCTTTTATCGATGTTATTGTAGAGAAACATCGATGAGGGGTACCCTATTAGCCGCCATTTTATCTTCTCAAGTAAGTGTAGGTATCCACGTTTTTCTTGTAGGTATGCCAAGTCCATATGATTTATACGTCAGTGGCCCAGCACATAAAGCTACCCCAAACTGTCAAATTTTCCCAATTGAACATGAACCCTAAACATTTGTGATAAAGTTGAATATCTATCTAAGAAATTTGACATATTAGAGTAGCTTGATTTGCTGCTACTGAACATATAGACATGGACAAAAAAACATTCCACATGCTGCACCTGCACTATAGAAGATTTATATGAGTCTATGTTATACTAAACAACCACTCAGTTATTTCATATCAAAAAGGTGCTTTTATTTCGAGTTCGAATTACGACTCCCATTAATCGACACACAATGTTTTCTAACCTTAATCATCATCATCATCTGAATTACCTTGTACTGTAGTAGCAGCACAAGCAAATTAATTTTATTTTGACAGTCGACTGCGGGCTGTGCTCATCACAGTTAGAAATCAAGCGTGAAGATAATTTTAATATTTCTTAGATTGGTAGCTCTGAAGTATTTGTGTCGTGGGACAGGGCGAGGAAAATGTTACCAGCCCTTATTTTGGGTACCTACTATGAAAAAATAATTGGTAAATAAAACTTCAAAAAGTTTTATCGTTATTGTTCTGTTATTCTCATAAAAACAACAATCTTATTAATATTCATATCCTAGCAAGTTTTCCAGTCGGGCGTGTAGCAGCCCAGTCGTATAACATCGGCTACCTCTTGAGAAGTCTGCCTTCCATCGCAATCCACACAACGGCACAGTCCTCGGCGACATTGTACCCGTCGAAAGCTACCATTCTTACAGCATATTGGCTTCTCTGGCACGTTGCCCATTACGTTAGTTGTTTGAGCACATTCTGCAAAACAGAGAGAACTGTAGGCACAGACGCCAGCAGGTTAACCTATCCCAAACTGTCAAATTTTCCCAATTGAGCATGAACCTTATTCGTTTATGATAAAGTTGAAAAACTATCAAAGAAATTTGACAGATTGGGGTAGCTTGATGTGCTGGCCTCTATACATATAACAAAAGACATATTAGGTAAATGTTTTAGTAAGTGCAGCTGGGCTCCATCGTAGTTAGACGAGATTTTAGATCCATCATGAAAGGGCCAGCAGTAATATTTAGGCTGACTACAAAAATGAAGGTGTTATGCCTTCGAAGAGTATTTTAGGTACCAAATTACTCAGGATTAAATTACTGGGCTAACTTAGGCACAAAGACTAGCACATCAAGCTACCCCAACCTGTCAAATTTAGTATAATATAGTTTTTCAACTTTGTTACAAAAACATACGGTTCAAGATCAATTGGGGAAATTTGACAGTTTGGGATAGTTTGATGTGCTGGCGTTTGTAGGTACGTGATTCTTTTTCATTTAGTCAAAAACACCTATGCGGCAGCCCCATAAATCAATTTTATTAATCTGCTCGAGTCATTTTCAGTTGGCTTTAATGATGGATTGCAGCGTATTAAATGCGCCACCCTCTAAAATGGTAGGGTGCTACCTTTTGGCGCCTGAATGCCATTGACAGGAGGCAATGATGTGAAACATAACTATTGAATTGACGAAACAAGATTTATTAAGCGTTAGTTCCGATTTTGGCCACGCGACAAAAGAATCTGGCAGAGAGGACACGAATTTGTTTTTTTATTACTTTTTTGTAAAAAAGTTTTTAACACTTTTTTGTGGTTTCTATTCAGATTGTCTTGGGCACCTTCGGTAAGACAAGGACATTCTTTAAATACTCTTTTTTTTCTGGAGAGACAAACACGCATATTTCAGTTTAGTGTCGCCAAAGGGCAATTCGATAAAAGTGTCTTTGTCATAATGACAAAGATACTTGCCCTCAGCAAGCTTAGCACGAGAACCGTAGACAAGCGTTTTGTCGTCGGAAGAGTAGACAAAAACGACGTTTCCGTATAGACAGTTCACAGTTTTTCATTGAGAAATGTGGACGAGTGATTTCTTTTCTACAGTAGAATGGAAATAAAAAGCGTCATGGTAAGCCTGCTGGCACATTGCTCGCAGGACAGATGGCCGATGGGGCCGAAAGGTTCTGGAGTGGCGACCGCGTACCGGAAGACCTCCCACAAGGTGGACCGATGATCTTGTGAAGGCTGCGGGTATCCGCTGGATGTGGGAAGCACAAGACCGGTCGAAGTGGAGGAGCCTGGGGGAGGCCTATGTCCAGCAGTGGACGTCTTTCGGCTGAAATGATGATGATGATGAAGCCTGCTGGTGACATCATTACCTATTTCACTTTTCCTCTATCTTCCAAAATGAGGTGTAAAATTGTGGTGCATAAATGACGCGCATGAATGATGTAATGTAATGTATGTGTTCACAAAAAAATATGAGGCTTAGATATTATGAGCAAACCCCAAATTAATACTATACAGAACAATACAGTTTTGAATGTAAAAAAATCGCAAATGGCTGTAGGTTACAATCACAAACGGTGCAGGTATTGTCTTACCAAAGGTGCGCTATGTATTTTTATAAAATAAGTCCAGTTTGAATATCCAGGGTGGGAGCAGTGGGATACACACACAGAAAAAGGTACTTATGAATAGACTTCCACGAAAATAATAAAGGTTAACATAACCCTCCTTGTTTCGTCGCAGTCAAGTAAAAACAGCTCGTTTAGTGATTCGGTAATGGACACTTTTATATGATTTTATTTCTGTAAGTAGGTTTATAAAAACTCTTTTACATGTCAATCATATTTTTAAACTAGATGAGGTCGCCGTTTCCTATCTGACTACTCTGAGATGAAAGGCAGAAACGAACTCAGAGGTCACGGTTTCTTTTAAAGTCTAAACATAATCTTGGTCAGATCATGTAGATTGGTGTCTGAAATGGTATTTTGAGGACAGAACCACACAGTTTGAGTGGATTATCACTACATTATAGTTTTAAACTGTTTCAGACCTAGTATCCATACCAAGATCATTTAAAAACCATAAACTTACTGCAGTCCATAGTTTCGAAGCCCTCAGATGTTGGCTCAAGTCCGTAATTTTCAATTTGAACACCACGCTCGTCTATACAGATTTTTCTGAAACATTAAAAGTATAGTTAAGATTAGCTATTCACTACCATTCGACAGTCTTCTTTTTCTTTTTTGAGGGTGGAAAATCATCAAATGACTTCTCCCGCTGGGTGGAGCAGGAGGGCGTGTCAGACTTTTACTGACAAAAACCCACCCGTGTTCCCTCAGTTGCCTGTGTACAAAGTCTTTCTTTCGAACCACCCGCACCCCTGACAGGCATCGGCCCTTGCGGACCCCACCAGTTGCTGTTGACGTCTCTGACGGCGAGCGTGGAACAAACGCGGCATCGACCCGGGCTTTTATTTTTTTCTTTTTGTTGTTTAACGTGGAGAAATGCTTACTGCACTACCACGGGGAGATAGCGCAGTTATGTGGGACTGTAACCCACTAAAACTCCACGGTGTCCGCCAATGCCGCTTGAGGCGGAAACACGGAAACGCGCAAGCCTTCCGCGAACCCGCTGCGGCTGTCCGTCACCGGCCCCTCCTCGGAGACGGATAACCCCTATCACCGGCGGACCAGGACAGATGGCACGCCGTGACCACTCCAGGAACCAAATAGCACAAAGGCCACAGACGAACCATTCGACAGGCTATCGTATCAAAAATCACACATTACGATAACCGATTTACCTTGCCCCCGACAGCAAACAACAGTCGAAAGAATAGTCTGACAAACTTTTCGGGTTTTCGATTTTTGAACAACGTTTAAAAGACCTCTACTTGATACCTTGATTTCAGTAATGCTTTTAATACTGTTGATTTTGATGTGTTGCTTGGGATTCTATGCTCTCTTAATATATCTCCATCGGTAGTTGACTGGTTTCGCAGTTATCTGTTTAGTCGCCGGCAATGTATTTGCTTTGGAAAGACCTTGTCTTCCTGGAGTAATACTTCTTCAAGGACGATCTCAAGGATTGACTGGACTACTCTTCCCCAAGTTTCTTTTGGCAACTCAGTTGTTCCTTTCAGTGAGAAAGTTAAAAACTTGGGGATATTTATTGATAAGAACTTCGCTTGGACTGCCCAGCTACAGGAAGTTAGCCGCAAGCTATTTGCATCCGCCGCGTCATTAAAGAGATTGCGTAATTTTCTTCCGATTGCCACCAAGATTGCGCTTGCACAATCGCTTCTTCTACCCATCCTCGACTATGCTGATGCCAGCTATCTTGACCTTACCCAAGACCAACTCGACAAACTTGAGCGCCTTCAAAATTTTTGTATAAGGTTTATATTTGGCTTGCGCAAATCTGACCATATTTCCGAATTTCGAGTGAAGCTCAAGTTAACCAATTCGCCTTCGCCGAAATGCTCACATTCTTTCCCTTTTGTATAATGTGCTTTTCTCCCCTTCCACCCCTCGCTATCTCAAAAATCGTTTTCAGTTTCTTTGTGACTCCCACACTAAGTTCTTAAGGTCATCAGATAACTTGAAGCTTAAAATGCCTATGCATTCCACGACATTCCTCGACCATTCCTTCACTGTCCAGGCCGCGCGTTTGTGGAATGCATTGCCTCTTGAAATTAAACGCGCTCAGTCTTTATATGTGTTTAAAAGACTTGTCAAGGATCATTACTTGTCGTTGTAATCCGGTTCTCATACCTTACTGTAATTTCCGATGTAAAGTCCTCATTTAAAAAAAAAAAAATTAAAATTGGTGATGTTCTTCAGAAAAATCAGGTATGTAGTATCCGAAACCGGCGGGCGTGTATGACCAGCACAGACATTCACAGCCCCGGATCTAGGGGGGGCAAACCCCCGTGACCCCCGTCCCTGGCGGCAGTTTCAGGGGGCACGTTTTTGCGGTCGCATTAACAACAGAGTGCGAATGCGAACGACTGCACTTCTGCCTAGAGCAGTGTTGGCCGAATGGTAACGAACCGTTCGAACCCAGACAGGCGCTTTACTTTGTGTAAATTATTTCATCACCACTGCTCTCAGAACGGTGAAGGAAAACATCGTGAGGAAACCGGTATGACCTAGAACCAGAAATTCAAAGACATGCGCGTGGTAAATTACAGCTCACTCTCTCTCGAATAGGGGAGGCCTGTGTCCCAGATAATATATTATTGCTATTATTTGACATACGTCCCATCCCTAGTAATTCTTGTCCTCCCAAAAGTGCCATCGGGCAGGCATTCCGGGAAACCGCTGAAATAGTCTACGTTGTACCCCTCCTCTTCACTCCTCAGAATCAGGTTTATCTTTTCCTGCATGTCTTCGAGGCAAGGAGTCGTGAAGTTGTAGGGAGGGTCACCTTCGGAGTAATGTTTAAAAAGGTCTGTATCTTCATCATCTGGAAATGATTAGACGAAATTATTAACAAAAGAAAATCGTTTATTACAAAAAAAAAAAAATCGTTTCGTTATTGTTAATTTTAACTGCGGGGTGTGCTGGGGCGGCTGATGCAGGTGCGGGAAATCTCAAGCAAATATTCCAATCTTATTGGAAATTTTATGTACGAGCCATTTGGGTTTGAAACTCTAGAACCATGGGGTCCGCCTGCCCACATAGTAGAGACATTGCCAAGAGGTCGAACGACTCTTCACGTGACCAGATGGCTAGCCTATTTTTTGGCCAAAGAATCAACATCAACGATGCAAACGAATTTTTGATGCCGTATGATACTTTTCTCATTTACTTGTACCTACATACTAAGTAAATACAAAATGATTTCTATTACAGTAATTAAATTCTATTTCAATTATTCCGTTTTGGGGGAAATAGACCACAAAGAACAATATTAATACGTTTCTCAAAATCGGTTAACCAGCCTTGGTATCACTCACATTATGTGCTAAATGAGATGGATATTTCAAGCAAGTTTATTTTCAGGTTTATTTCATAAAGTAGTAAGAATTTAAGTCTGTCTCACATTGAAGAACTAGAAGAACAGCACCCTAATTGCGTAACTCACGATTGATCATAATTGGTTTCGTCTTCACAGTTAAACAATATTCATTGCGTTATTTATGTTGTCGAACAGACACATTTTTCGAACATATGAAGCAATGGTGTAACAATCCGTTTCAAAACGATACAGATTATGATGAATCCGGAGTTACGCAATTAGGGTGCTGGTTCATGATCAAAGTAGAGCTCTGAAACACCTCGTGAGTCTCGCAATAACCTACGAAAAATCAGTTTAGTCACTCTAATTACCTGAAGACATAAATAAGGGGACTCTTGGCTTAGTAAAACAGCTGGACGTGTCAATCGATTAGGTTAAGCTAACCGTGGGTGACCATCTTGTGACTATCTTCACATACGAAGACCCCGCAGTGCCTCGGAAAGCACATTAAGCAGTCCCGGCTACCATTTTGGATCTTTTTTTTCGTTACGGGTCGTCAGAAGCCATGGGCGTAGCCACGGTGGTGCAAGCGGAGGTACCTTACGGGTCAGAGCCAGGGTGGGGCGCTTGCCCCAGCCTGGCTCTGACCCGTAAGGTACCTAACCAAACTTAAAAAAATAAATTATCTAGGCACTTACTAACTACCTCTAAATTGACTGATTAACAAATTGGCAATTGGCATAAGCCCAGAGCCCAAACAGCTGAAGTTAGAGACACATTTTCGGATGGAAGATTTCGTGGTGTAGGTAGGTGAGCAATAAGAAGTGTTTTGGATATAATTCAAATTATACATACAGATACAAGGTGCTTTAAGGTGTAACCTTTTTGTATGAAAAAAATTATCGGGGTAAGACTGCGGGTATAGTTTGCCAGTTACATATCTATTAATTTAGACTGCTGCCCCACCCTGAGCCCATGGCTGGCTACGCCCATGTCCGAAGCACAAAACTTTGAGAACTAGGCGTGCCGTATTACCCAGTGACTTGGTTGTGGAGACCAGATATTCCCTCCAAGTAAGGTATTGATATTCAGCTGCATCCAGTTAGACAAAGCTGATCTCATTATAGTTAAGAAAATGCTAGGCAGATGATAAAAACCTGAATACTCACAGCAAGCCAACTCCGTAATAGGTGTCCTCTCAAGATCAATACTGCGGATCGTGTCGTCAACGATTCCAGTCAGGAAGTCGACACAGTAGCATTTATTGGCGATGCATTGGATTGGGTGGAAGTTACCGTCGGAGGTGCAGCGAGGACCGACCACGGGGAGAGGAACACCAACGCTTATGGACTTCTTCATACGCTCGTGGAAACGGGAGCATCCTGGAATTGAAAGGTTCAAAATTAAAACAAATCTAAAACAGTAATTGAACGAGTGAAGCAGCCGGTGCAGCCCTACCCCCTTTTGTAGTAACACTGGTAGTTCCCTAACCTTCAGATTAACCATATATTTGCGAGAATGAAGTTGGGCATAGCTTTACTTCGCGTTTTTACACTATGTATGTTAAAAAAAAAACATTTTATATGCTTTGTTGCAAATGGTACACCCATTAGAAAAAAGATCGATATTCTTGAACCTCAATATGAACTGAAAACCTCATCCATCGATCCCTTTCAACCATGTAGTACGTCCTCCTTGATTTTGGAAGACTGTTAAAATCGGATATAGGCGAAAGGGGCGAACTGCAGTAAAACCAAATTAATGGTTCAGAAGTAAAACCCAAGGGCATAGCACGCGACGATGGGAAGAGACCAGATGGAATGACCATATTGCCACGGAAGTTGGGTAGGCCTTTGGTGTAGGATACAACCTGTGTGGATACCGTTGCGCCATCCCATCTTCCAAGCACAGCGGGCTGTGGTGGAGCGGCTGATGCAGATGCAGAATATCAAATCATTTATTTTTGCAAACATGGGTAAATGGTACATAGATGTTTTGCTAAAAAGTAGCCCTCCATATTCTACCGTCTCATGGGCATGCAAATAATATTAAATTCCAAAACGAAACAAATTCTATTAATGTTACACCTAATAAATATAAATTTCAAATCATTAGAATACAAAACAAAAATAGAAACAAGAAATGCAAATTTAACCACCTCTATAAAGAGGCGTTTGGTGTTGGACGAGAGGGCTGGCCCTGGCAAATCAGCATTGTCATCCCACATGACAATGCTGATTCTTTCGACAAGCATGGTAATGCTGACAGCCTTTTAGGAACTTATCCCATTGACAGCGATGCATACGAATTTGTTGATACCCAATGGGCTCTTTCGTTTTTTATTAAACTTTTAAGCTCTTCTGTATTCTGAGCTTTTAAGTACATAGTTGCATGCATAGTTTTGTGTTAGTTTGTACAGACGCCAGCACATCAAGCTACCCCAATCTGTCAAATTTCTTTGATATATTTTCAACTTTATTGCGTAAAGATAAGGTTCATGTTCAATGGGGAAAATTTGACACTTTGGCGTAGTTTGATGTGCTGGCGTCTGTACTTTCATAATGACAAGCTAACAAATGTTTTGTAAATGGAAACTCAATATAGAAACTACTCGTAGATATGTTGTACTGACCACAACGCATATTACGCTTGGTAATAGCTCCAAGGTTCCTAACTTCGCCGAAAATTCTTTCGCCTTCCTCTGACTGACAGAAACATCTGAAATAATAGAGAAAAAATACTTTTTTTACAAAACAACAGCCTCCTTAGACAAAACACAATACAAACAAAATGGGTAATAACTTTAATTTCGGAAGTCGATGTGTTAGGTTTTCTTCTTCCGAAATTAAAATTGTTTTTGGCAGCAGTTTTACGGTTCAACGGTTCGTAGACCTGCCAGGGTTGCGGATTGTTCGAAAGAGATACCGCCGCCCCTGGCACACAGGCTACTGCGGGAACACGGGTGGGTTTTAGTCAGTAAAAGTCTGACACGCCCTCCTGCTCCACCCAGAGTGGGAGAAGTTAATTGATGATTTCCCACCCAAAAAAAAAAAAACAGTTCGTAGACACCGTTTATTAATCCGGCGGCCTTTAATTTATCATCTCAACATGACCTAACCACCTTAGCATACTGTTTTCAATTTTTATCACTACGATTACATCCCATTTTAAAATGCAACGTTGCCTTATCTCATTACTAGCTTTTGGCAGCGGCTTCGCCCGCGCGGATCTTTCATACCCTATTTGGGGGGTGTATTTCGAAAATTCCTTATTCCTTGTCTGCATTATAAAGGGAACCTCTGTGCAAAATTTCAGCTTTCTAGGTCCAAGGGTTTGGGCTGGGCGTTGATGAATCAGTCAATCAGTCAGGACTTTTATTTTTATTTATATAGATCAACTGGTAATGTATTATTGACTTACTAACTTAACTAATCCTAATCACAAATTAAAAAATAGCGTCAAAAAAATCATCCTCATCGCTGTCGACTGGTAAAACAGACATAAACAGTAGGTACGTAAACTGCCATACAACGTGGTAATGCTGCCAGTCTCTTGGGAACATTACCAGTCGACAGCGATGAGGATGAATTTTTTGACGCTATTTATATAGATAGATATATGGATAGATTCCTAACCACAAACGCTTCGCAAGGGACGCATTTCCAAAGCATTTATTCGACTTTCATGCCTCTTTTTCCTCACATATCGTTGGTAAATGATAATGATAAATCATTTTATTTATGTAACTAGGTTTGTACAAACTCTTTTACACGTCGATCAGATTTTTGCAACTAGATGATTTGGCGTTTCCTATCAGCCTACTCTGAAAAGAAAGGCCGAAACAAACTCAGTCACAGTCTCTTTTATAGTCCAGACATAATCTTGGCCAGATCATGTGAAGACCATGTGTCTTTTGTCTTTTGAGGAAAGAAGAACCACGCACGCATTTATCAGTAATCATGCAGCTCTACTCAGAGCTTTAAGAACGCAACGATTCGACGAAAAATACCCAAGAAAGGCAATGTGGGTTCATACACAAGCGTAGGCACCAGCAAACCATTGCGATCAACATGTCTACCATTTTTGACATCGACTGGTTTGTCGCAATCGTATTTCTAGCACCATACCTACGCTTTAAAACACTTACGTGTGTGCAGGAATGCACTCGTAGGCAGCAAACTTCCCTTTGCCATCACAGTGTGGCCTGTCTTCCAGTGCACCGATCAGTCCCCTCTCTTCTCTTGAATCGTACTCGTCTTGGGCAGTGTGGCACGCTGATTTCACTAGGGTAAAGAAAAGAGTGTGTTAAAGACAGAAAATACTTTTTATCGATTTCGTCACTGCTGCGGTATGTTACAATGCTGTTGACCACAGGACACACTTCTGGGGCCGCTGTTTGTGTCCGCTTTATCAACACTTTCCATATTCATGTACCTACCAGTAAATATTCATTTCTTGGGTCCGTTAAAATATGAAACATCGCCCCTCAATCTATACGGTCACCTTAGTTACTCTACAATTGCCTTCTCTTTATATCCTAGAAAATATCTTGTATGTTCGCAAAAACTTGAGCCTTTTCAAAAAACGATGCGATTTCCATAATCTGAATACACATAGTAAAGATGAAATTGTGATTCCAAAATTTAGATTGACTAAAACTAGCAAGTCATTCCTATTAAACAGTATCCGCTTCTATAACAAGTTGCCAAAGTTAGTTACAGAACTTAGCGATGGAAAGTTTAAAACGCACATCCAACGTGTCCTTATCAAAAAAGCATATTATAAGATAAAAGACTACGTTGAAGACAGGGAAGTTTGGCATAATTCCTTCTGCACATGTGGCTTCCCTGGTACCTCATTAACAGCATAACTATGTGAAAGTCTATTAACTGCTCTCAAATACAAAGTTCTTTTTTATTCTTTTTATTTTTACAATGCTGATATATTCTCTTCATTATTTGAAATTATACATCAATTTTAATATCGAATTTTTTTAGTGATTGTCATGGAAATCATGTCACTATGTTTAATTAGGTTCATTTTATTTATGTAGATTATTTTACATATTGTGAATGAGAGAACGTTGTAGGCCTTACAGACTGTAGATTTGTAGACGATTTTCTATTCTGTATTCGTCTAAGTACCTACCTGGTACTTATTGACAGGCCTGCACTGTCCTCCCATACATTTTATCTCTGTAATTTGAAAACATTGTTAAAGCCAATTATTTTAAAAGAGTAACCGTGGAGTTTCTTGCCGGCTCTTCTCCATAGGAAACAACAATTTGGAACCGTGCACCTAGCTTCTGACGTTTTATAAGTGCCCATGCAGGTTTATATGAAATAAAAATATTTTGTTTTTGATTGGGCTTAAACTCTCTTTTAAATCATCCAGGTAACAACTTACCGAATTCAGTTCAGCTTACTTGGACAAAGACTGATTGTAACTTACTTCTAGTACAACTGCTCCATCCATCCTCGGTAGTGCAGTTGAGTCCGTCACCACAGCGCCCCACCGTGTTTCCCATACCGGGTCCTCCAGTCGTGCAGTGTTCACCTTCCCCTGGAATAAACACCCAACATCTCTTTTCTCTTTTTTTTTTAAAAACGTTGCCCCACACTAGGAATTTCTCCTGTATTGTGGGTGCGTTTACAAACATTTAAACTCGCATACACAAACAACCAGACCCTGAACAACTAATTGTAGGTCATACAAATACTTGTTCCGTGCGGGAATCGAACCCGCGACACGTAGCGCAGCAGTCAATTGCTAAACCACTGCGCCAACCGTGCCGTCAACACATGGTTTCATTCAATTTATTCTATCTAACAATTTAGTAACTCGCTTGTCGTGTCCGCCTTTATGGCTCTCAGCTGGCTGCCTTAAGCGGACTCAAAGCCTCCAATCAGGGGCGAATTACTTATAATACTAACTGACTTCACGCTAAAGGCACTAAGACACGTAACGGATCTAAAGACTACCAAAACGGTGTACTCTGCACTCTGCCAGTCAATAGTAAACTATTGCATAACCTCCTGGGGAGGAGCAGGAAAGGTGCACCTTCTGGAAGTTGAAAGAGCACAGAGAGCTGTACTAAAAGTGGGAGCTGGGCTCCCTTATCGCTATCCAACTGTTGAGCTTTACAAACGTTGGGCTACCCTAATAGTTAGGCAGACCTTCATATTCACTCTCATACGCAAAAAACATGCCGAATTAAAATACATTCCTAATCTCAACAAAGATAAGCGAAGAAAAGGTAACGTCTGTCCTACTAATCTCTTTCGCACCTTTCTCTCGCAAAGGTTTTACTGTTTTCTTGGAGGATATTTGTATAATAAAATCAATACAACACTCTCAATATACTCAATGCGTAGATCAATCTGCAGCCAAACCGTATGTAAATGGCTTAAAACTCTCGACTATCAAGCAACTGAGAGTCTTCTGGTTCCTATTCGCTAAATTTCTATCTCATTCACAATCGTAGACTTTTTAAACGCACGCACACACACACACTCTTTCATACCCTCACACACATACCCACACTCACATACACTCGCACACACAAACACAACCCCACACTCACATACACTCACACACGCGCCTTAAATCACTCACAATCTTATTATGTATGTTTGGTCTTCATTAATTTTCTTTTTCATAATTTTTAACTGTACCTAGAATTTTAGTAAACTTCATCACATACTTTTACTGTTTTTGTTCAATAATCTAACTTAATATATACACATGTAAGTCTTGGGGGCCTGGTGACCTGTAACACAGGTATTTTATGCCTTTTTCGGGCACCAGTCTCTCACAAATGTTAAGCCTATTTTTAGATTAAGCTCTTTCTGCCCACAACAACATTTGTGATGAGAAATTAAATAAATTTTATGTTTAAATTTTACGTTTAAAGGCACCCCCTGTGGGGTACCTACGAACCTCGGCTTAGAGCGTCGCCAGGGAGAAGATAGCAAGATAGGACAGGCCGAAACAAATCTGGATAATTATAATTAACTGTAAAATTTAAAGCTACATGCTTAGCTCCGGCACGGGCTGGCACTTCGTTAAGAAAGGTCCGAGTAGGTGGCGGTCAGCTCAAGCGTAAACGATTAGAAGCAATGCAATATTGTGTAACATTCTCAATGGCAATTTTGACTGTCTTGATTTAAATAATGTTTTCGGCTATGCTGGCCCAAAACTGTCCATCTGCACGCAAGCTCTTTGCAGCAGGCTTAGCATGACCCTATCTATTTCTACGAAGAATAGACAATGCTTTTTCAATACAAAGAGACATTTCGTTTCTCCATTTTTGACATCGCACCATAGCTATCCTTCTACATGATCTGTCATTTTGTCTTTCCTTTCTAACGATCTTTGTCTAGGTCCTCATAAATGTAGACTATTTCAGTAGAAAGCTGCTAGTAGAAAGTTTGTTGTCAGTGTGATTTTGACAGTTCGGGAAGAAATACGACGGCCACAAGGTTTAAACGATTATCTACAAAATCATGATTCGTTTAGAACGCATAACTGTGTTATATGTATAGCCATCTTCTCCTATTGTACAGAGGCCAGCACATCAAGCTACCCCAAGCTGTCAAATTTCTTTGATAGTTTTTCAACTTTATAACAAAGGAATAAGGTTTATGTTCAATTGGGAAAATTTGACAGTTTGGGATAGCTTGACCTGCTGGCGACTGTACATCATTTAGTTAAAAGTCATGTCTAATCTTTCGTCGACAAATCGGTGCTCGTGCTAAGCCTGCTGTAGCCACCTGCCGATCTAACACTGGTTTACGGTCACCTTTTCAGTGAATGGAAATAGACATTTTTAGATTCAACCTACCATAGAACGGCATACAGTAATCACAGCAGTTGCATAGTGTAGGGGAGGGTAGTGTGAGGCCCCTGTGTGTTGCATTGTTGATGCCGCAGTGGATAGCAGTGTCTGCGCACCCCTCGTCGAAGCGATGCGTCTGGGGAAAGAAGTTTTAAGTATAAACACATTTAACAAAAAATTAAACCGCCGAAAATACTGAAAAAAAAAAAAACTATTTTGTTTAATCATAATAACGAAGTTCGGAAGGGGGTGACATAAAATTAAAATACATGTCGAAAGTCACCGACTTTTTTTTTTTTTTTTTTTTGGGTGGGAAATCATCAAATGACTTCTCCTGCTGAGTAGAGCAGGAGGGCGTGTCAGACTTTTACTGACTAAAACCCACCCGTGTTCCCTCATTAGCCCGTATGCCAGGGGCTGTGGTATCTCTTTCGAACAAACCCGCACCCCTGGCAGAAAGTCACCGACTTCGATTAAACAAAAAAAGTTTTTTTTTTTTCAGTATTTTCGGCGGTTTAATTTTTTGTTAAAAAGTTTTTAATTCATAATTTTTGTGGCTATGTAATCTACTTATTACTACATCCTTAATTTTTGATTACTTTTTGTAATACACAACTCAGCATTAACAAAATCTGTGAGTGAACAATCAATCATCCCTGTTTTCCTAACCTTAGGGTTGGAATTTTGTTTCGAAATTTATATGGGATCAACTTCGGGGTATACCCTTGCCAATAAAAAAAGAAGTATCAAAATCGGACTACTCTGAAAAAAGTTATGCGTGGTCATACATAAAAAAATTAAATAAAAATATACGCGTCGACTTGATAACCTCCTCCGTTCTTTCCGTCGGTTAAAAAGCCATTTATCTGGTCCTTTCATAAAAATAACGGATGAAACATCACACCCCGATGGGTTAGGGAGGTGTAGATACACCTAACCTACATTTTGGCAGCCTAAAGCTAGATTTTTACGGTGCAATACTAAATTGCTTGTGAAATAACAAAAGTTGAACGGGGTTGGGTTTTAGTCAGTAAAAGTCTGACACGCCCCCCTGCTCTTTACGCAGAGCGGGAGAAGTCATTTGATGATTTCCCACCCTCCAAAAAAAAAAAACATGCTCAGTAGTCTCTAGACGACCAAAACTATTCTTCTTATTCTTCTCTTTGTTGATGTGCTATAGGTACACCTCCCTTCGGGGAAACAAGGCGTAAAACATCAGTTTAATGGCAAACTAGCTGCCCGTCCCGGGCAGCACGGGCAACGCCCAAATCCTACTACCACGAAGAAGTCTTTTAATTTTTCGGATTAAAATATAGCCTATGACACTCACAAATAACGTGGCTTTCTATTGGTAAAATAATTTTCAAAATCGTTTCTGTAAATCCAGAGATTACCCCTACCACCTCACAAACTTTACCTCTTTATAATATTAATATAGTGTAGATACTAGCTACTGCCCGCGGCTTCGCCCGCGCGTTGGTCGCAAATTATCCCACGGGAACGTACTACCGTTATAAAAGTATCCTATGTGTTAATCCAGGTTACAAACTATCTGTCAGCCAAATTTCATCCAAATCCGTTTAGCCGTTTTTACGTGGTTGAGTAACAAACAACCAAAGATCTTCACAAACTTTCACATTTAGGTATAATGCTAATAGGAAGTAGAATTATACCGAAAATGTGTCATATTCGACGCACAACCCTGTCGAATGGTTGTGATTGCGAACATGCCGATGATTCAATTTGACAACTGAATTCAAGCGGAATGCGGATGTCTCTGCTAATAAGTCATTAATATTATACAAACAGATAGATTAGTGATGTACCTTCACTATATGTATACATAACTTACTAAGTACTTACTCTACAAAATCCTTGTTGACACAAAATATCGTTGTCTGCTCGCACAAACAGAAGCAAACAACGAAACAAAGACAACACAAAAAAACAAAAGAATATTTTGATGTCAGCCATTTTGAATGTCGGCAAACATGACACTGATTTAATTGTGGCGAAGTGTTATCGAAAACGGTACTTATTATTATTGTAATTATCGGCAAGATAATCATTGGGAATCATAGGAAGTAATGACGATAGTAGTAGATAAGGATTTGGTATCATTGCGGTTGATGTCCTGTTTGAAGTAAGACAGTCAATCTGCAAAGACTTTTCCAAACTATTTTTTAACTGGATTCCAGTCTAACCGGATGCAGCAATTTTTTTTACATGGATCGACTTTCTGACTAACAACCCGGTTTCTAACACGATACCTCTACGATCTTGATTGTCAGACTTTTCTGACTTTCGACTACCCACAGACACAAGCACAGTTATTTACTTACTTTTACAATGTTTAGTAATATGTGGGCACCAAATGTGAGTATAAACACGACTTTATTGCTAATATACCTAGGTACTACATATTACCAATAGTCGTGTCCTATTGAATATAACCAATATTACTTTGCCAGGCAATGGGAACGAACCTATTCTCCGTTTAATCTTAATTATTAACGTCTACTAAGACGTTGAATTAAACTACTAAATAGCTTTCCTTTTTCTTTTTTTCTGACAAATAATAATCCACTGAAATTGCGCTACCTACACTCCCTACACCTCAACACCACTACCTCTTCGTTTACCACCGTTATACAGGTCAAATTAAATTCGCTAGCGGAACTCCACACGTGTTGGGTGTCGAATGTGTCGATATCTAAACATGACTAAATAAAAATGTAAATAATTTGAAGTTTATTTATGGGGTCATCGAACGCAGTTAGTGTGATTTGAAATATCACTTTACAAATCTGTTTTTGTTTGTGTAAACTTCACTGACGTGATGCGTTTCGATATCAAACATGATAAAACAAATTTGATCAACTCAAACTTCAAGTAAAGTTGACCCCCTTGGTTCTGCCAGGGGTGCGGGTGTGTTAGTTTTTTTTTTTTTTTCGTTTGGCTATAAATATCCAACACGCCTGCAGTTTTTCTAGCTAATTGAACGTCAAAGTTACACAAGACAGTCCCCCAAAAACGCCCGCCCTGCACCACTAAACCGCTTTAGCTGGGAAGAAGAAGTGGCGCAACAAACTCCCCAGCAACACAGCTGTCTGTAAAGTTAGAAGAACATGATTTTATACAATAGCAGGTAATAAACATTACGAAACACAAAATATAAAATTAAAATATTTGCCTTATCTCAGCTAGCATACGCCAATATGCCAAAAAAAAATAAACAGAGCTTAAAACCTAAATTACAGCCTCCAGGCATAAAGAGCGTGCCCGCTTACGTATGCAATGCTACATTATGTTCACATAGCTGTAACTAAAAGTAACAAAAATGTTAAACTAGGACTTTCGGAGTAAAATAAAGAAACAGTTAATACTATTAACAATAGCAAAACTATGGGCAGCAAGACGACCAGTCAACAAAAGCAGAACCCGTTCTCAAGCATTACCCCCTTCGCCATATTTGAGGGAAGGAGGCAACCCGAACCCCGACGCTACCGCAAGCAGTGAAAGCTAAGGGAGCATGACGAACTTGCTGCCAGTTGCTCAGGCAAGAATCATCATCATTTCAGCCGAAAGACGTCCACTGTTGGACATAGGCCTCCCCCAAGCTCAGCCACTTCGACCGATTCTGTGTTTCCCGCATCCAGCGAATTCCTGCGGCCCTCACAAGGTCATCTGTCTGGCTAGATAGAGGTCGCTAGCTAACTACATTTTGTAATATAACTCAATAAAAAAACATTGTAATGAATAGAGTATGTCAGCAATAAATGAAAATAAAAAAGAACGGACATCTAAACAGTCAAATAAAAACAAGCAATAATGTTACTGTTACACCAAGACCAGCAAATGAGTTATGAACCTTATGAAACCGGTAAAAGGGAACACGTAGTTTGTCCTTCTTTCTAGTATTTATATTATAAATACCACTGTTTTTAGTGTACAAGTGTTTATTTTGCCTGCTATATAAGATTTTGGCGAAGATGAATTGCAATGCCACCGTGAGAATACCAATATCTTTAAAAAAATCTTTCAGAGAAACTAACCTAGTTGATAAATTGTTCGATTAGCTCGTTTTTAAAGAACACAAATATGTTGAATATCAGCGGTTTTGCCCCACAGCAGAATGCTGTAGGACATAACGCTATCATCATTTCAGCCGAAAGACGTCCACTGCTGGACATAGGCCTCCCCCAGGCTTCTCCATTTCGACCGGTCTTGTGCTTCCCACATCCATTCCCATAACGCTATGGCAATAACTAAAAGAATCTAACCGCGCTATATCAACGTCAGTGTATTGTCTTACTTTCCTGATGGCGTAGGCGGCCGAGCAGAGCCTTCCCACTAGGCTTGACATATGTGAACCCTACTGAAGTTTGCCATCTACGGTTATGCCTAGAAAAACTGCCGAGTCTACAGTTTCAAGTACCTCATTATCTACGACGATGTTAGGTCCTAAATTCCTAACATTCGGTAACGCGACCTTTATACATTTCGTTCTCTTAGCATTGAGAACTAGGTTATTTGTGGTAAACCAATCCGAATCCATTCAGAGTGCACTGTTTACGTCGTCAAATTTTGTAGATTGCTATCTACTTCAATGATTAGAGAGATATCATCAGCAAACAGTACAATATCATGGATACTCTTCAAATGGAACGGTAAGTCATTAACACTAAGAACAAGAATGGACCCAATATTGAGCCTTGAGGTACACCTAACTGAACTAGTAGCCCAGAAGATTTTACACCATTAATATCTACACATTGGTGCCTGTTTTGCAAATAAGAACTTATTACATTGAGAGCTTCGTTTTGAACACCGTAATGACGTAGTTTCCGCAAAAGTGTTTCATGGTGCACGCAATAAAATGCTTTGGCGAGATCACAGAAAACTCCAATAGCATTTTGTGACTTCTGCGATGCGTTAAAAATGTGTTTCAGCAGAGCAACACCAGCATCGGTAGTCGAACGACCTTTTGTAAAGCCAAATTGTACATCGTGAACGAGACTATTTAAGTTAAAATGTTTTAACTTTTCAAATAATTTACTGAATGCAGGTAAGATACAATTAGGCCTGAAATTGCCAACGTTATTTTTATTACTTACTTTATTACTCTTCATTAATATTCTTCGTATTACCCAGTAACTGGGTTGTGGAGGTCAGATAGGCAGTCGCTCCATGTAAAATACTGGTATTCAGCTGCATCCGGTTAGACTGGAAGCCGACCCCAACATAGTTGGGAAAAAGGCTAGGCAGATGATGACTTTATTGCTCTTCATGAGATCGGGAAAACTAAATAAACCCATTTACTAAAAGTTGTTACTTTTAATGTGTTTTTATTAAGCATATTGCGTAGTTAAGTTTGTGATATTCCTGTGAAAGTGTAATAAATGCCTTTTCTTTCTCTCTTTCTTATCGTGATAGGTATTAATATCGTCACTTTAGAAATGATAAAATTGCACATTGGGAGGCAATATTCAAAGAACTAAGTAGGTAGCTGAAATTAGGTTAGGTAAAATAAAACAACTTTTAAATACAAAAGTAAACCTTTATAAAAAAAAAACATCATGTCGTTGTCCATTTTATTCTAGAAAAGTGAGTCAATCATCTAAGTACGGGAAAACCTCGGTAAGTACCTAACTACCTATTGGTTAAGTATGAAATCCACCGTCACGACTTCCACCGTCCGCCATTTTGAATTTTCCTGTACCTACCTATAATAGTTAACGCTTAAGGCCTGCATGTGGCCTACCGACTTATTCTGTAAAAATCTCACCAGAAGTAAGCTGGTGTGAAACAATGAAAACTTAGAATAATAACGCATTATTCTAAGAGTGAAAACATAATTATGTGAAGTGAGCTGTCAATATTGTCAAACCCTAGCATCACGTCGAATGACAGCTTATACCTACTTCAAGCTAACTTCACATATTATATTTTCAGGGTGTTTTTTTTTACAAAATAGACCGACTGTAGAGTATCTAGAATACCATTCTACACCTCTCATGGTTTTAGGTTTTCAGTACATACCAAAAAACACTGAATATATCTAATTAAATTAGTTCCGTGTGGTGCCGGTTTTAAAATTTAAAACCCCCGACCCAAACAAAAACCTTTAAAAAGTAAAAAAAAAAAATTATTGGCCTTTAATATTTTGATCAAAGCCAATGCTTTGATCAAAATATCTTGTCACGTCGGGGGACGATCAATGAAAACGCCAAACAGACGATGACCAGCAATAATGAATGTAAGTGTGCTATTGTAGAAAGGATAACATTTTCATTACTGATCCGTACCCCGGCGTGACAATGCTTTGATCAAAATATTACCTACAACTGAAAAGGCCAATAAATATTGTATTTTAATTTTTTTGAGGTTTTTCTTTGAGTTAGAATTTTTTATATGAAATGGCTCTATCACATCAAATTTTTATAGTGCGTTCTCCTAACTACATATATCTATATATTTGGTTAGAAGTTACCATGTCACTCCAACGTACATACTTCTTGACAATCCGACCTCATTTTCCAAAACCCCACAGCAGGTGACTAGGTAGGTACATATATTTGATCGCCTTATCTTGCACTTATCTTTGATAAGCACAAGAATGTTCTGAACACACAATGTGCAATACTTGAGAAGACTGTTTGATAAAGGATCATTTTATGGAAGCGAAATATGTACTCAGATTAGGAATTTTCGGATAGAATGTTCACGAATTTTGCTGTTGTTTTTAGGTGACTTCGCTTAATGACTTGTCAACAAGAATGAATTAAAATGGTGTTAGACCAAAAATCAAAAGTAATTTTCAAACTGGGCTGATTACAGCACATTTCAAACGACAAAATTACATAAGACACAAAGACAGTCCCCAAAACGCCCACTCTTCACTACTTTCCAGTACTTTAGCTGGGAAGAACAAGTGGCGTAACAAACTGTCCAGCAGCACAGCTGTCTGTTCAGTTGTTGATACACCTGGAAAAAAAATCAACCATTTCCTATCAACCTTTGTCATATAAATCAAAACTGAGAAAAGAAATCAAATCAAATCAAATCAAAATATTTTTATTTCATATAAACCTGCATGGGCACTTATGAAACGTCAGAAGCTAGGTGCACGGTTCCAAATTGTTGTTTCCTATGGAGAAGAGCCGGCAAGAAACTCCACGGTTACTCTTTTAAAAATAATTGGCTTTAACAATATTTTCAAATTACAGAGATTAAATGTATGGGAGGACAGCGCAGGCCTATCAATAAGTACCAGGTACTTAGACGAATACAGAATAGAAAATCGTCTACAAATCTACAGTCAGTAAGGCCTACAACGTTCTCTCATTCACAATATGTAAAATAATCTACATAAATAAAATGAACCTAAATAAAATTGATGTATAATGTCAATTAATGACGAGAATATGTCAGCATTGTAAAAATAAAAAGAATTAGAAAGAACTTTGTATTTGAGAGCAGTTAATAGACTTTCACATAGTTATGCTGTTAATGAGGTACCAGGGAAGCCACATGTGCAGAAGGAATTAATGCCAAACTTCCCTGTCTTCAACGTAGTCTTTTATCTTATAATATGCTTTTTTGATAAGGACACGTTTGATGTGCGTTTTAAACTTTCCATCGCTAAGTTCTGTAACCGACTTTGGCAACTTGTTATAGAAGCGGATACTGTTTATTAGAAATGACTTGCTAGTTTTAGTCAATCTAAATTTTGGAATCACAATTTCATCTTTACTACGTGTATTCAGATTATGGAAATCGCATCGTTTTTTGAAAAGGCCTAAGTTTTTGCGAACATACAAGATATTTTCTAGGATGTAAAGAGAAGGCAGAGTTAATATATCAATTTCGCTGAATTTGTTTCTAAGAGACTCGCGAGGCCCCATTTTATAGATTGCGCGGATTGCCCTCTTTTGTAAAATGAAAATTGAATCTACGTCAGCTGCCGATCCCCACAGCAGAACGCCATAAGACATAATACTGTGAAAATAAGCAAAGTAAACTAACCTAGCTGTGGCTACATCAGTCAACTGCCTTATTTTTCTTACTGCGTAAGCAGCTGAGCTTAATCTACTTGAAAGAGCTCTAATGTGAGCACCCCATTGCAATTTTGAATCTAAAGTAATTCCCAAAAATACAGTTTCCGAAATAGCATCCAGTTTCTTGCCATCAAGTTTTAAGTTTAGACCTACTTGGGGTACATTTGGTAACGAGAACTTAAGACATTTAGTTTTGTTCGCATTGAGTAAAAGATTATTAGCAGCAAACCATTTCGAAAGAACAGCTAGACTATCATTGACATGTAAGACATCCGTATCTTTCCTATCTATTCTAAAAATAAGAGAAGTGTCATCAGCGAATAAAATTATATCCGAGAATTTAGCCATCAGGTAAGGAAGAAAGATTATAAAGTACCTTTCAAATTTCGAAATGGTAACCAGCACCCTCAGAATACAGAAAGAACCTCACGATTAATTATAACCTGTTTCGTTTTGAAACAGATTGTTAAACCATTGGTTCATATGTTGGAAAAATGTGTCTGCTCAACAACGTAAATAACGCAATGAATATTGTTGAACTGTCAAAATGAAACGGATTATGATTAATCGTGAGTTACGCAATTAGGGTGCTGGTTAATATAAATCATCTTCACCACCTGACGTAATTTACCCTGTCTTCATACCGTTTCCCATCTGCAGCGTTAGCACGTGCACCGATTTGTCGACGGAAGAATAGACATGACTATTAACTAAATGATGTACCTACAATAGGAGAAGATGGCTATGTTTTTCTATTAATTACCACACTTATGCGTTCTAAAGGAATCATGATTTTGTAGTTAATCGTATATACTTTGTGGCCGTCGAGTAGAAAATTTTGTTGTCAGTGTGATTTTGATTTGACAGTTTTGGAAGAAATATTCTTCTGAAATAGTCTACATTTATAAGGATCTAGACAAATATCGTTAGAAACGAAAGACTAAATGACAGATTGTAGAAGGATATCTACGGTGCGATAACAAAAATGTAGGAACGAAATGTCACTTTGTATTGAAAAAGCACTGTCTATTCTTCGTAGAAATACAAAGCGTCATGCTAAGCCCGCTGGCCCTTGTGGGAAAAGAAGAGTAGGCAGACCGAAAAGAAGATGGGCTGACGATTTAATAGATGCAGCAGGAAACAATTGGCAGAATATTGCAAAGGACAGGCACAATTGGAAGAAACCGGAGGAGGCCTTCACCCGAGGAGGGGCCCATATCCCAGAGAACATACTAACTTAGATTATATGAAAAATAAAACTAATAACAAAGAAACAAATTAATTTTTAAATTAATGACGTAATTTTAAGGGTAATGGGAAATAATGGCTTTTTATCATTTATTTATTTATTGCATACCGTTTCAGAAAAAACATGCGTAAAATTATAGCGTACCTACTTCAAAAGTGTTTTCCATATCTACCAAACTTTTGTTGACTTTTCAAATGAGACTGTGTAGACGGATATTTAAAACGTTCAACGGAGAGACGTACGTTACCATAAAGATAGGAGACATTTAAGACTGACATTATCAATGTTTAAATAAGTATTTAGCAACTCGGTTAATTATATTTAGATATAAAACTGCGTGGTATATCTACCTGGTTTATGTACATGCAAGATGAGGTAAGTAACTACTTATTCGTAACTTCGTCGGCTTTATTTATTTAACCATTTTATGATAAATGATTTTATTTCTGGCAGGTTTGGACAAACACTTTTACACATCAATCATATTCTAAAAACAAGATGAGGTCGGCGTTTCCTATCTGACTACTCAGAGAAGAAAGGCCGAAACAAACTCAGAGAACACAGTCTCTTTTAAAGTCCAGACATAATCTTGGTAAGATCATGTGAAGACGATCTTGGTGAGATTGGATGAATGATTAAATTAATGAATGAAAGAGAAGGGAGTGAATGACAGCGTGGTGGCTGACAGAGAAGAACGGAAGAAGAAAACTTGTTGCGTCGACCACGAGTAATATTGGAGAAGAACAGGAAGATGATGAAGAAGCACGAAGGATCCTAATAAAGACAGCAATAAAAACACTGACCATTTATCAATTCTTAGTAAAACTTCCTCTTTTCGAAACAGTGAAGGAAAATCTCGTGAGGAATCCGGCATGTCCTAGAACCAAAAATTCAAAGAGATGTGATATCTACCAACCCGCACTGGGCCCGCGTTGTGGATATGGCTCCCTCTCACAGAGAGCAGGCCTGTGTCCCAGCAGTGGGAACATATAACATAATCACAGAACATAATAGACTGGTATTATTCATTAATGGCCATATTCATAAACGATGATTAAAGTTAAATGATGTTTAAACGTCAAAAATGTATGGTTAAACAGACGCTACTCATTACTTAACTTTAACCAGCGTTTATGAATAAGGGGGTTAGTATCACAGAACAAACAGGTTTCTTTTAAAAATACAGTTTTAGAAGTATTTGGCAACCGGAAACAACTAAATGAGAAAGTACTGAAATTATAACACAATAAAGTACCTTATTGTAAATACATACAAGCAATCACAAAATAGATAATAATATCCCAATTTTCTGATAGAAAAACAAGTTCTGTTTACATTTTCCCATCATTGTAATCTTCCGTGCTCTTCTCTTCTCTTCTCTTCTCGTCGAGCCAGCGACCGTTCATAAAGAGAGCAACTCCATGACAGTGTTTACTGGCAATACTGTCGACGGATAGCTCTCTTCATTAACAGATTATAGGCATCTTCTCTTCTTGTGTCTTCTCTTCTTTTGTTGATTCACCTTCTGCTACAGACTTACTTTAGTTGATGTACCTACTGGATTTTTACTAAACTGTGGATGTGACATCGCAGCTTTTCTTCGGGCGTTTCAGATTGCTGGGTGCACTCAAGGCGACACGCGGCGAAGAAGGGAAATAGACTCTGAAACATAAGTATAAGGTAATACAAAATACCCCTACCTATGTATGTGCCTCTAAGAAAATGATTTACCTAAGGCAAGTTGGGTCGATACAGACAAACATTAATGGCCATATTCATAAACGATGATTAAAGTTAAATGATCTTTAAACGCTAAAAATGTATGGTTAAACAGACGCTAATCATTACTTAACTTTAACCAACGTTTATGAATAAGGGGGTAAGTATTTAATGTTTGAAGCCATTATTTTGAATAAAACCTTACTGAGCACATTTCTCTCCAAAAGTTGTCACAACTTTTGGAGAGAAATGATAGCAAAATTTGCTCAATTCATGGTAAAAATTTAGCCATAACCCGTAAGCAAGGATGACTGACCAAGTACACACGATCCCTTGATGAAGGCAATCATTATAATGAGTGCCTTTTCCAGGGCATCATACGCACCATACACTTTGACCGCGAAGGTATTGCACTTTTCTATGAAACAAAAGACTTTTTTTCTTTTTTTTTTTTGTAAAACCGACGAAAAATTTCTGCGCTGGGCGGTCTAAAATGATATGCTTTCATGGTAACAGTTTTCGCACTGGTTAAAACTTATCGTGTATAGTTTATCCCATCGCACGACACTCAACTCCACTCAACTTGATCACACGGACTCTTCGGCTCTTCTAGTTCTAACACACTACACTACAATAATACCCACTTCCTTTCAAAAACTAACCTTCATTGACTCGGACGTTTCGCGTCAACTTATTGCCGATGACATATGGGGCTCAGCACAGAGGTGCTAAGTGGCTCAACACGCCGCCGTGTTTGTCAGCTACTGTTTGACTTTCATTGTTGGGTTCGTTTCTGGTCTAACGGGACTGTAGGGTTGGTACTGTCCAGGATATCCTACTAAATATATTTTGTATCTATAAAGTATTATAATATACTTTATCCTACTAATCCTACTAATATAAAATGTGAAAGTTCGTATTATTTTTATTTTTTTACTTTGGCCACTTTTTTTTATAAACGTTGTTTAAAGTTAAGTAATGATTAGCGACTGTTCACCCATACATTTTTGACGTTTAAACGTCTCTTAACTTTAACTAGTTTAAGAATACCCTTAGCGGGACTGTAGGGTTGGTACTGTCCAGCACCCTAATTGCGTAACTCACGATAAATTATAATAGGTTTCGTTTTGACAGTTCAACAATATTCATTGCGTTATTTACGTTGTTGAGGAGATACATTTTTCGAACATATGAAGCAATGGTATAACAATCCGTTTCAAAACGAAACAGATTATGATGAATCGTGAGTTACGCAATTAGGGTACAGGATGTCCTATTAAATGTATAAAAGTATTATAATATACTTTATCCTACTAATATGAAATGTGAAAGTTCGTTTCTTTTTGTTTTTACTTAGATGTTTGTATGTTTTTTACTCAATCACGCAAAAACAGCCGAACGGGTTTGAATGAAATTTGGCAAACAGATAGTTTGTAACTTAGAGTAAACACATAGGATACTTTTTATCGCGATAGTACGTGCCTGTGGGATAATTTCCGACTTCCACGCGGGCGTAGCCGCTGGCAAAAACTTTAAAAATAAAGTAGGATGACAGACGAAAAATTCCAACCCATGGGAATTCAGAAACATGTACTATATGACTGTATCCATGGTAACAGGTCGTGGGTCGATAACCCTGTCACCATGTCTCTAATCTCCATAACAACAAAAAAAACTTGAGTGGTGTCAAGGGACACCCGGATGGAACGAAGTTCCTTTTTGGTCTTAATTTTTTCCGTCTAGCTCCCTTTCGCAACGCGCGATAAGGAACTTCACGTTTTCAGGGTTTTAAAGGCCATCATCATCATCGTCATCGTCGTCATCGTCCTCACCATCGTCATCGTCGTCACCATCGTCACCATCGTCTCATCGTCGTCACCATCGTCATCGTCGTCACCATCGTCACCATCGTCACCATCGTCACCATCGTCATCATCGTCACCATCGTCACCATCATCACCATCGTCACCATCATCACCATCGTTACCATCGTTATTGCTTTCTATAAGAGAGAGAGACAGAGAAACATGCGCACGCCGCACGGCTTACAATAGCTTACTATAGCAAAAAGTGTCGTTACAACTTTTCGTATGAATTTTTTCCGTCTAGCCCTTTCACAACGAGCGATAAGGAACTTCGTTCCAAAAAAATACTAATCACTGGTTTAAGTAATTTTTGAACTGTGTTTACGACATCATCCGTTTAGTTGTCCAATCAATTAAGTTATGCAGCTTGCCAGCCCTAACTGAAACAGCCTTTTCTTGGTCTACTTGATTATTTGTCAAAACAAATTCTGTTCCCACAAGCCTACGCTTTTGGACGTTTTGAGTTTTTAACTTTTGACCCGTAAGTGTTGTCGACTGTCCAGTGGGGCAGTTGCGTAACAAACTAAGGGCGAATTTCACCAATGAAACTGTACTCGTTCAGCACATCTAAACCGCGTTCAAGAGCTGTCATTGTTAAAATTGTTATGGAATATTGACATTGACAGCTATAGAAGTCTTGAACTAGGTTTAGATGTGTTGAATGCGTTCAGGTTCATTGGTGAAATCGGCACTAACAGTACCAAACCCTTTTTAACCGACTTCAAAAAGAAGGATATTAATTCGACATGTTTTTTATTTTTATATATTTTCGGGCATAACTCCGTCATATATACGGATTTGCAAAAAAAAATTTTTTTTTGTTCAAAGTATACGTTATTCCAATATGGTGCCATTTAAATTTCATATAGATCTGATGATTCGTTTCGGAGACAGACAACGGAACTCTTCAAAAAAGGACAGCATTTGTTGATTTCAACCGCGATTGCTGCTATCGCATAAATTTGTATTGTTTTGACCCCAAGGATGATGGAATTTCGAATTGGTGTGAGGTAGGTACTATAACCAAAAAGTGAAAATTGAATACTTAAAAAAAAACAACCGACTTCCGAGACAATACTACAAACACACACAAAGTGAAAAATAAACTTTAATTTCGGAAGGCGTTGACAAAATATTTTGAATACATAATCCAAAGCCACCGAAATTAAACGACACTTCCGAAATTAAAGTTATTTTTACTTTGTATATAGTGTTTTTTTCGGAAGTTGGTTGTTTTTTTTTTTTGTTTGGGATAGATTGATGTGCTGGCGGTCTATACCCAAATTTAACAATGGCTACTCGTAAAAGCTCCTGTAGTGCGACGCGATCCGACAGTGCAACGCGACTCTAATGAATCAATTTCCATGAAGTTATCCCTGATTTTTTCTAATTGAGCCCTTCGCGACGCCGCTGTCTGCGGAGGCCTTAGCAGCTATTTTAAAAGCTTCTTCAAACAAGCGGGACGCGACACTTGTGGATTTTTTTTCACTAAGAGCGTTTAGGTATTCTGAAAGTTGGCAACGTCGCAAATAGCTGTCAAATATTTACTTGTTTTTATTAATTTGTAAATATTACTGTATGGAAATATGAAATATCGCTAACTAGTGACCTAAAATATGAATGATGATTTGCAATTGTAACACTGAATTTGATGTTGTAACCGTTTTAGGTGTAAAAAGGGCATTTGGAAAGTTTCCAAGTTCTTTTTTTACATCTAAAACTAAATATTCGTTGTTAAAATATTAATTATTGCATTTCATAATAAATATTTTAGGTCACTAGTTAGCGACATTTCATATTTTCATACAGTAATATTGCCAAATTAATTAAATAAGCGAAATATTTGACAGCTATTTGCGACGTTGCCGATTTTCAGAATAAACGCTCTTAAGAGGCCTACGTACAATGAACTGTCCATACATACGTAATACCTAAATCATTTGCAACTTGAGCATATTTCCATCATATTATGATGATATTCGGATTCAGACAGTATTTATCTAGGCTCGTAGGGGTTTTTTTTTCCAAAATACTTACCTGAAATGAAGTTTAAGCGAATTGCATTTCGCACATTTTTACAGCGTAAATGACATGTTTTCTCACTGTTTTTTTGGTATTATAACCAACAATTTCCGTAATATTGTTGTTTCAGAAGCATAGCTCATATTATCAAGTTGTAAAATGTCGAAAAAAATATTAAAATACAATAAGTTTTCATTCATCATTTTTGGTATTACGGAACACATCCAAATTCATCATAAATGGTCAGTAGCTAGTAGCGCTATCGCGTCAACCCATTGTCAATGTGTGTGTGATCGTACTGCTCACTGTAGGTATGTATCCTCGACAGGTACTAACACTAGCGCAACGATCCGAATCCTAGTTGCGAGCTTCGGTCGTAGGATCCTTAAGGCCTTGGTAATTTTGAATGTACTCGTCGTATTATCGTTATGAGCGATAATAGTTCTTACTGCAATCCGATACGGGTTAAAATCTGTTGTAATAAATTCGATTAATAAATGAGCAAGCATTGTCGTAAAAATGCAAATAAAATCGTATAAAATTAGATACTGACTATTTGATAACAAATAATTTGTCACTGGATGCAGTTTGGCATTTGGAATTTTATGGTATATTTTTAATTATAATAATTATAATAGTAATTGTTATATCAGGGATAAACTGCTTTTAAAGATAATGAAGAGGTGACTTTGATGATTTTGTTGATGCATTAAACTATGTTTAATTATTTTTTGAGTTCCATCACTGTATGCAAAAAAGACTTAAAAATATCATATATTTTTTTTACTTTCAAAACTATTTACGGTTAAAGAGATACACTGGTTTAAAAAACCACCTTTTTGAGCGTTATCAAGAAATCTCCGCTTTAAGATTTCGTAGAAATTGTTCTATCGTGTCGCGCTGTCGCGTCGCGCCTGTGTGAAGAAGCCTTAATCCACTCGTGCAATGACAGTCTTACCTACATAAAATATGAAAGGAATGATCTCCATTACAACAGAAACATGCAAACAAAGACGTTAAGACAATCGAATATAAATTAACTTCACGACTGACAGTTTACAATTCATGACTATTAGACGATTAGGTATAGCATGGCTGACACTAAAACAGATGATAGGAGTTTGAAGTTATAGGAAACTATTAAAATTATGGTTGTTTTTATTAATGACTAGCTTTTGACAGCGGCTTCGCCCGCGCGGAACTTTCATCCCCTATTTAAATCCCTTAGGGGTTGTATTTCGAAAAGTCCTTCCTTATTCCTTGTCAACATTGTGAAGGGAACCTCTGTGCAAAATTTCAGCTATCTTGGTCCAAGTCCGTTATTCTGAGTCTGTCTGTCCGTTATTCTGCTATGACTACGACTTGAAGCTGACAGAAAGCTGAAATGAACAAAAAAAAAGAGCGTGTGTGCTTATGACCATACTATAGAAGTGAAAACTTACAACTGGAGTCGAGTATACCCGATTCAGCGTCCCTGACACGAGGGTGTCGGTTCTGCGCTAAGTGCGACTAAACAACTATTATTTCCAAACGTTTTCAGTAAAACAAGCCCTACCTCCGGCCTCCAGCCAATTTATCACTTAGTAAAACTTAGTGCAGATACGCAAGAATTACTTAAAAACGTGTGTTAATAAAAAAATAGCTCAATAGAAGACACATTTTAAGTGTACAGTCAACCGTTTATCTTTCCTATTTCTTTGACATTGACAGCTTCTTTATCTCATAGCAGCTCGAACGTTTTTCGTAGTTCAAGAGTTATATTGACTTGCAGTTGACCGTACAGACGTGTATAGGCGTCAATTATCACAGCACGCATTGATGTGCCAAGTGGAGTCTCACGAAGAGCTAATTTGATTGGCGGCGGTTGCTCAAGCACCGTTGCTTCGAGGTTGGTTACGATATTGGGAATAGTTTAGACTTAAGTAGGATAGTTTAGACGACAGACGAAGCATCTGGCAATGCCTTAGTATGTTCTTGTCTTTAGCTCAATTTGTTTGGGGTCGTCAAAAACTGTATTCTCCTTTCATACTTCTCTATTAGTCGTCCCCTCAGTAGCCACAATCTTCCTAGCCATATCTTCTGTCACAGAATTCATCTATCGTTTCTTTGGTTTTCCCGTACTCTTATAACTTATAAGCATCCAAATTCATATCTACACAAACTTTTCCTCACGACATTCTGGCTTTTATCTAATCTAATACCATTATACGAGAAATTCTTGTATAAAATATATAATCTGAATCTCGGAAACGGCACCAACGATTTTTATGGAATTTAGTATGCACGGGTTTTCGGGGGCGATAAATCGATCTAGCTACGTTTCATTTTTAGAAAACGTCAAACAAAAAAAAAAAAACGAGCATAATATGAATCTTAGAAACGACTCCAACGATTTTCATGAAATTGAGTATGCAGGGGTTATCGGGGGCGATACATAAATCTAGCTAGGTTTCATTTTTAGAAAACGTCAAACAAAAAAAAAACGAGCAACACTCGGTCACCCAGGGGCCTAAGTCTACTAATTTATAAACGTTACAATGGTCTCTCAATGGTGTGTTTTTGACAGTTTTTGTATGGCAAATCTGTCAAAAACTTACCATTGAGAGACCATTGTAACGTTTATAAATTAGTAGACTTAGGCCCCTGATATTTTGATTTAAAGCGGCAATAGAAATGTCATTCGGAAAAGATAGGCAAGGGATAGTGTGTGTTCAATTTATCGTAGGTACAGTCGCCAGCAGATCAAGCTATCCCAAACTGTCAAATTTTCCCAATTGAACATAAACCTTATTCCTTTGTGATAAAGTTGAAAAACTATCAAATAAATTTGACAGATTGGGGTAGCTTGATGTGCTGGCCTCTGTACCTAATTGTAAAAAGATGCTCAATCATAAAAGTTCAAGGAATATTAGAAATAACTCGCTATAAGGACAGCTACATCAAGCTCTTTCGCTGGATAGTGGACACCTAAGCAGATACGAATGCCATTGCCATGTGGGTATATTTGATGGAGTATGACAATTTTAGATACCTACATTAAAATCAGTTAAGTAGGTACTTAAGAATCGGTTAAATCTTTAAACCGATAGGCAGATTCTTTACGGTATTCAAGCCATAAGTTTAAAGATTTTTCCAAAAATAAGGACCCTTTAGATGGCGACTTCTGGCGTATAAATACAAGGGAGAAAGAAAGCGACGGTACTGATTTAAACCAGAAATCTTTCAGAAAACCGTCTTTAAAACAACAAGCAAACAACTCATCTACCTCTAAACGGTAGTCTTAAAACTAAAAAGCATATTTCGTCTTTGTGACGCAAATTAACTCTTAGAAATCGTCGCCATCTTGTTTTGTTTCCCGCCATTTGCATTCGTTTTGTTCGAATTCATTGTCGACATGACGGCTAACGTTTTGTCAAGCAAAGAAAGGAATACGTAATGCCTTATGCAACTAAATGTGACCTATTTTAAAGGATAATTTTAGTTTCTAATACATTTTCTCGTGGTGTTACTAATTTAATTAGTTGGACAGTTATTTTCAAGTTTTGGTTGGTTTCTTTTGACGTGGCGTCGGCGGTTGCACAATGAGCGGTTCTTTTTTCAAAATTTTGTTGAACTTACTTGAGCAGGTGGATTTGGGAATGCCTCTTTGAAAAATGTTTTTGCATTTTATAAAATGAGAGTATTAACTTTAATTTAACCCGGTTTTCTCGTAATGTTACATTGTTTCTTTGCGGAAATAAAATTAAATCACGTGATATATGCTGATACCCCCCCTCCCCCACGTGAGATTTGCTGAGATTCGACTCGACCCCCTCCCCCCTAAACGCCTCACGTAATTAATGGACGCCCCCTTTGCCCGACCTGGAAATCGAACCTTACTCAGCCGTAGCACTTGCGACCACTATACCTACCGTTATATCGTTAAATCTAGGCCATAGGTACAAAATTGTAATCAGTGTAATTTTGCTTCTAGCTTTGTACAGAGCCTAACAAAGTGTTCATCGTAAAATGTTCGCTAATATAATTTTAACTTAGTCACGCTTCTGTGATAACTCGTACGTACATTACTTATCAGTGTCACTTAACTTACTTAGACAATTTGTTTTGTTATTTGTAAACTAGCTTGGTCCGTGGATGGGTGACCATCTTTACATACCAAGACCCTCCGTGCCTCGGAAAGCACGTTAAGCCGTTGATCCCGGCTGTCATTCGTGGATCTTTGACAGTCGTTACGGGTCGTCAGAAGCCCGAAAGTCTGACAACCAGTCTTACCAAGGGGTATCGTATTACCCAGTAACTGGGTTGTGGAGGTCAGGTAGGCAGTCGCTCCATGTAAAATACTGGTATTCAGCTGCATCCGGTTAGACTGGAAGCCGACCCCGACATAGTTGGGAAAAGGCTAGGCAGATAATGATTTCTAAACTAGCTTCTGCCCGCAACATCGTCTGCGTCAAATTTATTGCTTCCTCGACCCACCCCGGTCGCATTGAATCGCCTGGCCGTGCGAGTACCTCGTATTCGTGGGTTTTTGCTTGCTTTTTGAAAATTATTTTAGAGTTGGATAGCCCATTTATCGAGGCTACTATACTACGAGGCGCTATAAGCTATACAGGATAAGTTTTTATCCAGTGCGCAAATTTTAGCCATGAATTCAGCATATCATTCTAGACCTACCGCAGAAATTTTTCGCCCGTTATACAAAAATAAAACAGCTGTTTCATACATTTTGACCGCGTAGGTATTGCACTTTTCTATGAAACAGCTGTTTTTTTTTTTTTGTATAACGGGCGAAAAATAAAAATAAGCTGTTTCATAGAAAAGTACAATACCTACGCGGTCAAAATGTATGGAACAGCTGTTTTTTTTTTTGTACAACCGGCGAAAAATTTCTGCGCTAGTGGTTCTAGAATGATATGCTGAATTCATGGTAACAATTTGCGCACTGGATAAAAACTTTTCCTGTATAGGGTGACTGGTAATTAGTGACCGATATTTAAACACATGATTGTACTCATCATTATGAACAACTTTTACTACGGGACCAAACCCAAATACGCGAAAAAAAAATCAGCTGTTCCCTACATTTTGACGAGTTATGCGAACATAAATGTAGGGAACAGCTGATTTTTTTTCGCGATTTCAGGTTTAGTCCCATGGTAAAAGTTGTTCATAATGATGAGTACAATCATGTGTTTAACTATCGGTCACTAATTACCAGTCACCCTATACACGAGTAGGTATATATCGGCTTCCTATTTTAAAAACGAATGGTTTCATTTACCTACCGTAATCAGAGGGGTAATCCTGCCAAGGGTGCGGGTTGTTGCTACTGAGGGAACACGGGTGGGTTTTAGTCAGTAAAAGTCTGGCACGCCCTCCTGCTCCACCCAGAGCGGGAGAAGTTATTTGATGATTTCCCACCCAGAAAAAAAAATCAGAGAGGTAATTGCTTAGTACACTATCAAAAGCAAATCGCTTCCATTTTGAAAGTTCCACAAAATTCATGGCGTTGTTTACGTCGCTAAGCAGACAATTCTTTCGATCATAATATGAAAGAATGAATGAAAAAGGTTCAGATCCTGATTGACCGTGTGTTACGCAGGTTAAGCTACGCTTGCCGCGGTTGGCCCGCGGATGGGTATACCATCTTTACATATCAAGATTACTCCGTGACTCGGAAAGCATGTTAAGCCGTTGGTCCCGGCTGTCATTTGTGAATCTTTGACAGTCGTTACGGGTCGTCAGAAGCCGGAAAGTCCGATAATCAGTCTCACAAAGTTGTATCTTATTACCCAGTAACTGGGTTGTGGAGCTCAGATAGGCAGTCGCTCCATGTAAAATGCTGGTATTCAGGTCCAACCGGTTAGACTAGAAGCCAACCCCAACTTGGGAAAAGGCTAGTCCGTATGACAAGTAGTGGGCTGGGCCTCACGAGTCGCAGTAGAGTAGCATGGACAATTAGGATGCATGTGCTTGCGCTTTTTTTGATAAATTATGCTATTCTGTCTTAAAATCCTTAGTTTTAATTGCAAAATGGGACAAACTTCCTAGAAGGTACTAAAGTATTTAATGTTTGATACAAAATAAATGACAAAAGAAACAATTTAAGTCTGACTGGCGTCTGTTACCATTTCTAGTTCATATTTAAACAGCTGATGAGCAGCGTTACGCCAAATAAAAACGTGTTCTCAACACAATAAGGCATAAAATAGGTGGACTGGTATTATTTGAAGAGTCAGAGACACACAGACATGATTCAGAAAAGACTGCTGTTCAAATAGTACGGTGTCTCACAAGGAATGAACGTGGTATGACTGATTCAGAATAGGTGGACTTCAAACTTGAAGAAATGACTGTAATTCTTGGTAAATGAGGAACAACCATGTTTTATTTCCTACTAATATTATAAAGAAAAACTACGATATTACTAGAGAATGGGCAGCAGCGTTTAATATGCTTCTACCACCATACTGCTATCACCAACCCGCCTGCTTAGCGTGGCGATTATAGCGAAACCTATATTATAAATACGAAAGTAACTCTGTCTGACTGTGTGACTGTCTGTTACGCTTTCACGCCTAAACCGCTGAACCAATCGTCATGAAATTTAGCAGAGTTATGACCTGGGATATGGAGAAAGACATAGGCTATTTTTTTACGCGATAACCGGGCGGAGCCGGGGGCAAAAGCTAGTATTACCTATACAAGCAAGGTGCTCACCTGATGGTACCTAATGTGCCGGGCCAATGGACATTTGTAATAGACGTAGAGGAATCCTTGTCGGTCTATAGTGGTTTGTGGTTTTCTTTCTGGAATTTCTCATGCTTGCTGCTGAATGTCAATATTCTCGCCTCCTATTACATAAAACTTGAACATAACTGGTGAAATGTGGGTATAATAAAGATACACCTCTGCTCAACCATTCGGGGAAACAAGGCGTGATGTTATGTGTAGAGGCATCGCGGTGCGTTACAATTTCAGTCAATTTCGGAAACTACACAAACATCGGGAAGCTACGCAATATTTTTTCGTCCCACATACCGCAGTGTCTCAAGACGAAAGTCTTTGACCAGTACGTGTTGCCAGTGATGACATATTAATGGTACTGAAACGTGGTCGCTCACAATGAGCCTTATCAGAAGGCTAAAAGTCACCCAAAGGGTAATGAAAAGGGCCATGCTCGGAGTTTCTCTACGTGATCGAATCAGGAATCAAGGGCAACCGACATAGCCCGAAGAATTGCCAAACTTAAGTGGCAGTGGGCAAGGCACAGGAAGACGTAGAGTAGGAAGGCCTCCAACAAGATGGACCAATGACTTTGTTAAGGCCGCAGGAATCCGCTGGATACGGGAAGCACAGAACCGGTCGAAGTGGAGGAGCTTGGGGGAGGTATATGTCCAGCTGTGGACGTCTTTCGGCTGAAATGATGATGACACAAACAGCTAGACTTCTAAACGATGTGCCACGAGTTACTAACCCAAGAAAAACTGCGACCACATTTAGAATACTCAATAAAGCTTGTGTACAAATTCAATTACTAGACACAAATGTAAACCGCAATTCATATGTTACGTTACAAAATAACGAATGTATTTACAAATTGAAGACTCCGGCGCCGATTTAAAATGCAATGTGCGGCCGCCATTTTGAAATTGATGACTGAAAAGGAGTTGTTAATATTGACTGATGATTCATAGAATAGGTAAGTATTATCAGCCTAAATGACCCCACTGCTTGGACACAGGCCTCCTCTTTCCGAGAGGGGCTGGGCCGTGATCCACCTCGTAGGCTATGATGGATTATGCTGCAAGATGCAAGTTCATAACTAGTTTCTAAACTGTAATAGAAAACAGTGGCACTCCGGGAGTGCCAACAGAAGTGAAAATTTGAGCAATTACCTACCTGTGTATTTATTTAATTGTCAATCCAGGATTTCACATTGGGTCCTTGGGTCCTGATTGCTCTCGGTAAAAAATGATAAACGAGCGATCGACTTCAACCATCAAAGGTAACAGCACAGATTTTGACGATAAAAATACAAAGGGAGAGAAAGGGATAAAAGTATTTGAATTTCCTAATGAAAGACAACGCGCAACTCATCACACACGCTCACTCACAGTATACATATAGCTCATGGAAAGCGTCCGGTGACGATGACGCGAGTTCCATGATTTTTGTTCACCCAAAAAGTGCTCAACGCGCCTAAAGAAGTTTTCACTTCAACATGCTGATTGCGGTCAAAGATCATCTAAGTTTTAGTTTTTCAGTCTTTGATTCACATCATCATCTGCCTAGCCTTTTCCCAACTATGTTGGGGTCGGCTTCCAGTCTAACCGGATGAAATTGAAATCCAGTACTTTACATAGAGAGTCTTTGATGCAAGTTGAAGTTAGATGGATGACCAGCACCCTAATTGAGTGGCAAACTGATATTAATCAGAATCTGGACCATTGAGAAAGATACTGCTAATCCATTCCTTCATATGTTGACTGAGGACCTTTTGAGGGCCGCTCGTTTCCGCTGGATGCGGAAAGCACAGAACCGGTCGAAGTGGCGGAGCTTGGGGGAGGTCTATGTCCAGCAATGGACGTCTTTCGGCCTGAAATGATGATGATGATGATATGTTCGTTAAGCTTGTCTGCTCAACAACGTAAAAAACGCAATGAATGTTTTTGAACTGTCAAAATTCAAACCATTCCTATTGTGTGTTGCGCATAGACATAGAATCCCATTAGTTGTCTCTTTCTAATATGTTATTACAGGCTTGCAGAAAAGAGACAGGTATTGGTCGCACAGTCGCTTTCTCTCTTTGTTGAGAGTGGTCACTTTTGTGAGGATACCGCTCAGTCGATTATGTATACAGTCTATGGTGTTACGCAATAACCCCAGTGGAACTCTGAAGAGCCAAAAGGATTCCGTAAGGGACCGTAGAAAATGTGACAATCAGTAAAGTTGACTCTAGAGGACATACACAATAATGTGTCCAGAGCAATAACGTTACTCATAAACGTATTGATTTACTAGACACTAAAATGTAGGTTTTACGTTGTCGAGTCTTTGTGTAGGATGCTTGGTATGTAGGTAGTACACACGGCTACACATCAAGCTATACATTTCCAGTTTATGTTGATCTCGCCTTGTATACCTAAGATTTACGTACAGTGCGAGATCAGCGTAAACTGGAAATGTATAGCTTGATGTGTAGCCGTGTGTACCAACTATTAGCCTTTTGGTGACTGTATGATATGGAGGCGGCAGCGCTGATAATTGAAAGCAGCGATGGATGAACTGAATAGAGCAATGGTAGCCCAGTGGATTTGTAGGTCGTGGGTCCGCACCCAGACAGGCGCTTTACTGTGTGTAAATTACATCATCACCACTGCTCTCAAAACGGTGAAGGAAAACATCGTGAGGAAACCGGCATGTCTTAGAACCAAAAATTCCAAGACATGTGACATCTACCAACCCGCACTGGGCCCGCGTGGTGGATAATGGCCTCCTCCTTCTCACGGAGAGGGGGAATGTGTGACACAGGCTGTGTCTTAGCAGTGGGAAAATAATCTATAGTAATATTATAGTTTGTTTGTTTGGTTGAACGCGCTAATCACAGGAACTGTAGGTTCGAATTGAAAAATTATTTTAGAGTTGGATAGCCCATTTATCGAGGAAGGCTATAGGCTATATAACATCACGCTAGAGCCCCTTAGGAGCCGAGCAAAAAGAAAAAATGTCACGAATACGAAGTACTCGCACGGCCAGGCGATTCGATGCGACGGGGGTTGGATCGTGGGAGCACGAAATTTAACGCAGACGAATTTGCGGACAGAAGATAGTGATTGATAATAATTGGCTGCGTAATACCTTTTCATCATTCATCATTTCAGCCGAAAGACGTCCATTGCTGGACATAGGCCTCCCCCAAAAGGTGGGTTTTGCCCTAATCGCCACGCTTGGCAGGCGGGTTGGCGATCGCAGTATGGTGGTAAAATGCATAGAGAACGCTGCTGCCCATTCTCTAGTAAGTCCCTTAGTCGCCTTCTACGACACCCACGGGAAGAAATGGCATGGTGCTATTCTTTTACGTCCGGCACCACACGGAACCGTATCTTTTACAACCCCCTGGTTTGCCCCTCTCATCACTATCTCATGCCCGTGTCCCATGTTACTTGGGTGTGCGGAATAAGTTTTCTTTCTCCATTCTCCCCTGTCAATCGTCACACTATCATTCACTGCCATCTCCTCGCTTTGCCCGCCCGCGCGTTCTTCTCTTCCAATTGACGTTCTTTCTGACTTTTTCTTTTTCTCGACTCCTAAGAGCAATAGCGTAATGTTAGTATACCTTCCTCAATTGTTAGGTTATCAAATGCAAAGATATTTTTTCAAATCCAACGAAGTTTTCTAGAGATTAGCGCGTTCAAACAAACTCTCAAGCTTCATTATTTTCTGTCCAGAATAACGTCTCATGTCCTTGCTAAGATAACGACAGTAATATCACAATGACTTTAAAATCTAGGTAATAAATACTCCAACCTAGTACGAGTAGTAAATGCTACCACTTGCCGTCTATCTTCTACGTTCCTGCTTATCAGCCGATAAGCATCTTGATTAGGTCCCTTATCGATAGCAGTTTGTGATCGAAATGGATACTAGATTGCCAGTTTTACTCAGTTTTCAAAACGATTTCTCTGTATTCTAAAATTGAGGAAATATTGGGAATTTAACGAGGAAACGATGCTTTTATTAAGTGGGGAAAAGGTGGGTTAGTTTGAGCTGATTCACCCTGATTTTTTGAATATATATGCATTGCATCGAATCAGCACAATGTTCTTGGGATACAAGCCTCCTCCCGGTGAGAGGGAGAGGTGGGTCACCGTTTCAGTCTTGGAGTTTTTGATACTAGGACTAGTAAAGTCATTTCCTCGCGATGTTTTCCTCCGTCGGCCGTAGAGAGAAATGACTTTTTTTTATTTTTTATATCCGTTGGTTTGTCTCTAGGCTTTTCCGAACTATGTTGGAGTTGGCTTCCAGTTGTACCTGATGCAGCTAGATAATAAATAGCAGTTACTTTAAATGGAGCGACTGCCTGTCTAATTATCCGAGTATGTTCATAGTTATAGATGAACTATACCTACAGGTTTAAATTTTTATCAGTGCGGAAACTGTATTCAGAATGTAAATACTTTGCACCCGAAGAAATTTTTTCGTCAGTTTCAAAAATAAAATATCAGCCGTGTCATTGTGTCATAGAAAATTGCAATACATGCGCGGTCAAAATGTATGGAACAGCATCATTTTTTTTTATAACTGAGGAAAAGTTCGCTTCTTTAGGTGGTCTAGAATCATATGCTGAATTCATGGTCTCAATTTGCGCACTGGTCAAAATTTTATACTGTACCTACACATATAGACATTTATCGACCCTTCTCAACAAACTTATCCAGAAAATCAACTCTCTCCCTAAAACCTGTCTACGATGACGTAATCAACAACAATCTAGAAAAGGAAATAAGCGTGCTATCATAAATTTAACCACTTAAAACTAACTAAATAGTGTTGTATTCAATGATAACGTTATCTTTCGTTTACTGCTCTCGTAATCTAAGATATGGTGTTCTTATTTGTACTAGCAATGTGACCCCGGGCATTAGATTGTGCTAAAGCAAATGTTTGTTTTTTAAAACGTTAATTGACGTGATAACGAAGTTCTAATTTTGAAATTTTTGAACGCTAGTTTTTGGTATAAACTTTATTTATGATGGCGTCTGATAAGTATGAATGGCAAAGTATTTTATGTTGATGTTCATGTAATGGCTGAAATATAGATTTCAGTTTATTTTCATAGGGGTTGAAAGTACAAGCAGATGCTTACTTAGTATAGCGTTTTTGATCTTAACTTATCTACTTAAATTCTGGTAATTTTTTTTACTTAGATATTCATAAATGAATGTAAATTTAATTTCAGCTTTATTGAATTTAAATTGCAGTTGCGAGTTATGTAGGTACCTACCAGTACCTCCAGCTTTTTTTCCTCCAAATTACTTAAACTAGAAAATATTCTGACTAACTAAAATTTCTTGAAAATTGGAAACTTATAAAAATAAAGTTTAAATACATTGATTTAAATGTATTTAAATACTTATAAATTATTAAATTAAACCCTCTAATTGAGTTAAAGTGCCAGTTAATTTAAGAAAACCCGGAACATAATTGAAAAAAAATAAAATTGTCTCTTACCCAAAATGAAAAACTTCCACCACGAGATTCTCCCTCAAATGATCCGCCATCTTGAATCACATGTTTATCTCATTAGTTGGTCCATCGTTACGACGCCCTGCCGACCGTCATGTGACCAATCACAGGCCAGAAAACTTTAATTGTTATCTATAATGTGATAAAACAATCCAATCATATCGCTTTATCAATAATATTTCGTAACAATCGTAATGACCAGATTTCCCGCTCAAAAATTACTGAAACACCACTCAATTGACTTCCAATTTAAGAAAAAACACGTTAAAAACTCTAAATGACAAAAGAAAATAACGTAATTATTCTAATTACTAATTTTGGAGTGTTTAACTTTTTAAACGTACTAATTTTAGTGATAATTACAGTTAAAAGTGTCGTGAACTGATTTTGGAAACTTGCACTGATGGCGGCAAGAATAAAATGGCGTCGGTGCTTACACGTCGAGTGTTTTATACAAGTGTACCTGTTACGTCACACCTGTGGCTAGGACACGGAGATAGGGCGCGTTCAGACGGACGATTATTTAATCACCTGTTCTTGCAGTAATGTTTGACGATTTGGTATTTTTGTAGTTTCAAATGTAGATTTTGCCTGATTTTTTAAGTGAAAACTTCTTTGGGTGCGTTGGTACGGGAAAATGTTATGGGTTCGCCACACCGACGCGACATGCTAATGTTAACAGTAGGTATATGTGTAGCTATGTCGTGTTGTGACTAGGGAATGCAATCTCGTTCTTGCGAGATCTCGTTCTGGCGAGATCTCGGCCTTTTTTAGAGAGATTGATCTCGGACGAAAAAAGGGCGAGATCTCGTGAGTTTAACGAGATTGCACTCGAGCATAAATACGTCTTATTCGAAGCGCACCCACGGACTGACACGGACGGTTTTTTTTTACTTCTCGTTGTTTTGTTTGTTATAAAAGTAAAGTAGAGAAGACTGATGAGAAGACGTCAAAGTTTACTACTTGGAAGTTTATTAAAACATTATAGACAGATACATCAAACAATGTTTGATGCATAAAAGTACTTGTATTGAAAAAAAATCGTGAAAATAAATGTTTATAGTATAATACTTATTATTTTTATTATTATTTTCCTAATTTATTCAAATATTGTGATTATTTGCAAAAAAACAAACTGCCAATCTCGCGAGATCTCGAAATTGGCGAGATCTCGCAGTATTGTTATTCATAAACTCGCGAGATCTCGCTTGAGCCCCAATCTCGTGAGATTTGCATTCCCTAGTTGTGACTGGCCAGTACACTTCACTTCTGTCGGCAGTCCCCTTGACTGCCTTTGTTTTTTTTTTTAGTAAAGACTTCTTCAGCCGTGTAAAGTGATTTTTGGTAGGAGCAAAACTTATGGGCTCGCGCTATCGACATCAAACACGCTACTTAAAATTAGATTAAACTTTATTTCAATCTATATTTCCTGTTAGTATTTTGAAGTTAGTAACAATAGTGCTTAGATAGATAAGTAATTAATTATTTAATCCTAAGACTGTCGCCATTCAGTGACTCTGAAAGGGACAGTCCGCTCCAGCAGCTATCATTTTTGGAACGCTGTTGTCACTACCACGCAAGCGCCGCGCGCCGTAGTTACTCGTACAGTTGTTTTTTTTTTTTAAGTATAAAATTTTCACTTCTGTCGGCAGTCCACATGACTGGCAATTTTTTTTTTACATTATTTTAGGAAAAACAAGATGGGACACAAGATGACAAATTAATAATGATCTTTATCATTCTATTATTTTAGTACATATTAAATAGGTAAATAAGTAATTTTCAGAAATGAAACTTAATTCCATACTTAGGTATGCCACAATTGCCACAGACCACTGTAACACCCGTTAAAGTTATTCGTTCATTTGGATTTCTATAAGTATCTCCTCTTATGCAAAAACCTCTTATGGAAACCTGCAAGTGCTTACCTCGATACTAACTCCGTGTGAACACAACTTTACATAATATTCTTATCGGGAAAATGGGTACAGGCAATAGGAAACATAGTTTTAGTGACTTTCAATTTTCTTTCCATTGTTGTTGGGTGCCAAAGCTTAAGGTTCTACTTTATAACATGACCGCACACGTATTTGCATAGCTCTGACTTATGTAATATGTCTTGCAAATTGTGCTAGTTATTATTGAGATGGTTTCAAGAGAAATCTGTGGAGATAATATTCGTCTTGATTTTAGAGCGAATGATAACTTGATTTTCAGTTTTTGACGGAGGTTCTTTTCTAATTTATTTAAGTGAGTAATGGATATAGTAGAGCGGAAAGTCTGACAATCAGTCTTACCAAGGGGTATCGTATTACCCAGTTTCTGGGCTGTGGAGGTTAGATAGGCAGTCGCTTCATATAAAATACTATTAGGTATTCAGCTGCATCCGGTTAGACTGGAAGCTGACCCCAACATAGTTGGGAAAAGACTAGGCAGATTGTGATCGAAGTAGGCTTGCCAGATGGCAGGGAATTCCGGGATTATCCCGGAATTTTGCGTCTTGGCCCGTGTCCAGTAATTAGACCTTATTGTCCCGGATTCCGAAAACCTACAGTTTTGTAACAAAATAAATTAACAACGAATGACACGGCTGGCCTGCCTGTGAGAGCGGGCGCCCCCTCTCTTACCACCCGTCCGCTGTCTGGCTCCTTCACTCGTACAGCCGATAAGAGATTTAAAAGAGAAAGATTTTGTTATTTTTTTCAGTTTACCTACTACGCTTTAATTTATAATTTAGTTTTCATTTTCTACCAAAGTTTAAATTTATTGATAAGCTAAATGCTCAATTTTATTCATATTTAACGTGTAGATTTACTACCAAAGTACATAGATACCTATCTAATAAAAGTATGAATTTGCAAATAAATGGCATTTTCCTTTTCAAATACAAATATAAATCCTTTGAAAATAAAAAATAAAACAAGATACTTGTTACTATGGCCACGATCCGACACTGTTGTCCTAGAATTGTCCCGGATTTAGTAAGTTTCGATCTGGCAACCCTAGATCGAAGTAGTGTTCAATAATTATAAAAATTTGACCGCGGAAAAGGGATTGCACTACCGCCATATCAATTCAAGCAACTCTAAACTGTCAAATTTTCCCAATTGAACATGAACCCTATTCACTTGACATAAAGTTTAAAATTTATTAAATAAGTTTGACAGATTGGAGTAGCTTGATGTGCTGGCGTCTTCCTAAAACATAAGTGTTAAGGGAAGTGCCAGGAATTAGTCATTTAGTAGGATAATATAAATAAACTTAGAGATCATCGGTCATTATACCTAATTCTGTAAATTATATCTTGTTACGGGTACGAATCATACAGGATAAGTTTTTAGCCAGTGCGCAAACTGTAACCATGAATTCAGCATGTATCATTCTAGACACATTCTACAAAAACAAATCAGCTGTTTGTTTGTTGTGTTGCTACAGGACGACCCACGCCACCCAATGTACAACTCTAGTCAGAGGCTTAAAAGTCGCAGAAATTTTCTTGGATGCGTGAGTTCAGCCTATGGCAACCCCTCCACAGGAAGACGCGATCTTTGGCAAGAAGTACTTAAGCCTCCTGATTTCTTCTTTGAACCATCAGAGAGCCTCCCATCCGGTCACAAGCTACCGTGGCCTGCTTGGAAAACCTGAAATAGACTTCGAACCCAAGTAGGTCGCAGCAAGGACAACCTCTACAAGTGGGATGGACGGGTCAGATCTCCGGTGTGTTTGCGGCGTCTCTCTACAGACAATGGCTCACCTCCCATCTTGCACCGTATGCCCTATTACCTGCACACGTGAGGACCTATAATAATGGCTGCATCAGCGAACGGTATTCGCGTTGCTGAATTTTGGGCCAAACAAAAAAAAACTGTACATATTATGTACATTCTTCAGTTTTATCTTTGCCATCGACACGCTAAGAAGAAGAAGCTGTTTCATAGAAAAGTGCAATACCAATGCGGTCAACTGCTGGAACTGCTGTTTTTTTTTTTTTTGTATAACCGACGAAATATTTCTGCGCTTGGGTGACTAGAATGATACGCTGAATTCATGGTTACAGTTTGCGCACTGAATAAAAACTTATCCTGTATTTTGTTTGTAAGAATCGTCATAGCACATACTCATTAAAATAAATCCTGAAGTTGCCTTGAGGTGACGTTAACGCCAAAGAATTTCGAAAGAAACCATTGGACGAACTTTTTACACAGTAGTCTTTTTGTGGTTCCTTGTTCAAATATAACCGTTGTCTCTAAACCACATGTTTAGCACTTTCCGTAGGTGACCGCGTGACTTCCGGTCGGGAGCAACTAAACAAACTTCGCGCTAGCTACCGAAGATACGGACAGACATGTATTCCAATTATGGTAGACTATAACTTCTGCCAGCGGCTTCGCTGGCTTCGCTTATTCCCTGACTACATTATAAAGGGAACCTTCGTACAAAATTTCAGCTTTCTAGGTCCAAGGGTTTGGGCTGGGCGTTGATGAGTCAGTCAGTCAGGACTTTTATTTTTATTTATATAGATAGATAGATGTATTTGAACATAGGGATTAGGGAGATCTTATATCAGCTTCATTTTTTCAGACGAAGCACGTCCACTGCTGGACATAGACCTCCCCCAACCATTGCCACTTCAACAAGCACCCTAATTCTATAACATACTTAGATACTATCACTCAAAAGCATACTGATATTATCTAAGTATTGCAAATTCATTGCTTCATTGCACACTACATTTAAAAAAATTGTCGTTTATTACACTCGAGAGCAATGAATTAGAGGGTCACATAAAGATACCTGAAAGTGAAAGTCTTGGAAACTAAGAATGTTAGCTTAATTAAATAAATTGTGTTTAATAGACAATCAAATGTTCCCTAATAAGATAGTTCAATCCATGAACACGCGCCCCACTCTTTGACACCTTGTACTGAGAACGATTAAAAACAAAGGAAATGGGCAGAGGGTGCGCGTCATCGTGGATTGAGGACCTGGTAATTTTGAATGTACTCATCGTATTGTCGTTATGAGCGATAACAGTTCTTACTGCAATCCGATACGGGTTAAAATCTGTTGTAATAAATTCGAATAATAAATGAGCAAGCATTGTCGTAAAAATGCAAATAAAATCGTATAAAATCAAAATCAAAAGTCATTTATTCAAATTAGGCTGAGAATCAGCACTTTTCGAACGTCAAAATACATAAGACAGTCCCCCAAAAACGCCCACCCTTCGACACTTCCTAGTGCTTTAGCTGGGAAGAAGAAGTGGCGCAACAAACTCCCCAGCAGCACAGCTGTCTGTTTAGTCGGATGGACTTGATTCTATACATACATAGGCAAAGTAATAAACAATAACGCATATTACCTAAAATAAAAGTTTCCTGGTATAAAGGGCTCTATATGTCAATAACTAATGACTTACTAGATAGATGATAAAAAACACTTGGTCAATAAAATTAAAAAAAAAAAAAAAGTATTTAACTAAATAAATATATGAACCCATATAACCTGTCACTAGGTACGCTAATTCTGGAGAAAGAACATAAACATTGTCTTGTGTTAATCACAGCGACCAACTATTCTTGTCATTTAAATAGTCGTTAATGGAATAGTAAGCCTAGGATGGATTTTACTTGAACTTTAAACGCATCAAAAGGCAAATCTAGCTAAGAAGTGGGAAGCTTGTTATAAAAAGTTATACCAAGCCCAACAAATGAGTTATGAACCTTATGAAGCCGGTGAAAGGGAGCACGTAGTTTGTCCTTGTTTCTAGTGTTAACGGTATGAATATCACTGTTTTTAGTGTACAAGTGTATATGTTGCCTAATAAATAAGATGTTAGCTAATATGAATTGTGATGCCACTGTGAGAATACCAATATCTTTAAAAAAGTCCCTCAAGGAAAATCTGCCACCTAACTGGTAAATTGCACGAACAGCACGTTTTTGAAGGACAAAAATATTTTGAATATCAGCGGCTTTGCCCCACAGCAGAATACCGTAGGACATAACGCTGTGAAAATAACTAAAGTATACTAATCGAGCTGTATCGACGTCAGTGTATTGTCTTACTTTTCTGACGGCGTAGGCGGCTGAACTGAGCCTCCCTGCTAGTGTTGATATGTGTGATCCCCACTGAAGTTTGGCATCTACTGTTATGCCCAGAAATACTGCCGTGTCTACGGTTTCAAGCACCTCTTTATCTAAGACGATATTGGGACCTAGATTTCTAACATTCGGTATAAAATTAGATATTAGGTCTTTACCTATGAAATTGCCGTTCTGCAGTACTGCCCATTTCAAATCAAAATAATTTTTGTTTGGCTAAGAATTCTAATTTCAAATTAATTTTATTTTTAAAACATGGATTTTTTTTTCTAAAAGTAGTCATTTCTTTATTGATTAGTGTTACATTTTCATCGCATTTCAATCTTTTTCGTCATCATGGATACGTTAAAAATTCGAGTAATTATGGAATATGAGTACCGTCGTGGCAGCAACGCGGCACAAGCGGCACGCAACATCAACGACGTTTACGGAGCTAACACTACAAACCAACGCACCACCTGTTATTGGTTTGCTCGCTTCCGTTCTGGAAATTTCGACCTGAAAAATGAACCTCGCGGTCGTCCGAAGACTTTGGTCGACAATGACGAATTAAAGGCAAGGCAAGGTAAAAAAGCTTGACAAATGGGTGCCCCACGAACTCAATGATCGCCAGCGCGAAGTACGCGTCGAGACGTGCCTTGCACTGCTCAACAGACACACAAATGAAGGAATTTTGAACCGCATTGTTACCTGCGATGAAAAATGGATTCTGTTTGATAACCGTAAGCGCTCAGCAAGTTGGTTGGATCCTGGTTCAGCACCTAAACAATGCCCTAAACGAAAACTTACCCCTAGAAAAGTGATGGTCACTGTTTGGTGGTCTAGCGCCGGTGTGATTCATCACAGCTTCTTACCAAACGGGGTGAGCATTACTGCAGATGTGTACTGTGAAGAACTGAACACAATGATGGAGAAGCTGGCGCATCTCCAACCAGCATTGGTCAATCGCTCGTCTCCGCTGCTCCTGCACGACAACGCGCGACCTCATACTGCACAGCAGACGGTCTCCAAGTTGCAAGAACTGGGGTTGGAAGCTCTCCGTCATCCGCCCTACTCACCAGACCTTGCGCCTACAGACTACTACTTTTTCCAGAATTTGGATAACTTCTTGGCGGGAAAAAAATTTAATACCCGAGAGGCAGTACAAAATGCCTTTGAAGAATTTGTTGCCTCCCGTCCAGCTGATTTCTTTAAGAAGGGCATCAATAAACTGCCACTGCGATGGCAAAGATGCATTGATTGCATGGGTGATTACTTCGATTAATACAAATAAAAAATTCATGAAAAAAATTCGTTTAAATTTTTTCATACAAAACGGCAATTTCATAGGTAAAGACCTATTATTAACTATTTGATAGTAAATAATCCATCACTGGATGCAGTTTGGCATTTAGAATTTTATGGTATATTTTTAATTATTATAATAATTGTTATTGATGGGATAAACTGGTTTTAAAGATAATTAAGAGGTGACTTTGATGATTTTTTTGATGCATTAAAGTTTAATTATGTTTTTAGTTCCATCACTGTATTCAAAAAAGACTAGAAATTTTCTTCTTGTTTTTTGCTTTCAAAACACTTTACGGTTAAAGAGATACATTGGTTTATAAAACCACCTTTATGAGCGTTTTGTAGAAATGTCCGCCTTAATGAAAGTAATAAAATGTACCCATAAATGTGTCACTTTGTATTATCTGGTGACCTGATACACAAGCCCATAAAGCCTAGCTTAGTCACCGGTCTCCCACCGTAAACCAAACCATATCATATCATGTACCGTAAGTTTAACATGTCTGCAATGTTTATTGTGGTGAAAAAAATAAACACTTATGCTTATATTAATAAAAACCGGTCAAGTGCGAGTTGGACTCGCGCACCGAGGGTTCCGTACAAACCTGTGGGTATATAAGTAAAAGTTCAAAATTGTCAAAAATATTTTTTTTATATGACGAAACTAAAAAATTTCGGTTTTCGTAATTTTTCCTATATCTGTACTATAAGACGTGACTTCGTACAAAATTTCAAGATTCTAAGTTCACGGGAAGTACCCTGTAGGTTTTGATTCCCGTGCGAGTTTCGAAAATTTGCGGAAATCTGCGGCCTAAATGGCTGTATCTTTTGATTGCGTTGACTTAGAAGGTTGATTTTTCTACAGCTTCCAGGGACAGTAGAACTAAGTATCATATAGAAATTTCAGTTTGATACCTCCACGCGTTCCTGAGAAAAACGGTCTTGACAGACGGACGGACGGACGGACGGACGAACGGACAACAAAGTGATCTTATAAGGGTTCCGTTTTTTTCCTTTAGAGGTACGGAACCCTAAAAATACATTAACAAAAGAAAAATCAACCTCATCGTCATTGGGCACGCCACGATTGCGGCGGTAAGTCCCCTCTTTGAGGAGTGGTTCGAGAGGCGGCATGGCGTCCTCACCTTCCGCCTGACGCAGGTCCTCACCGGACACGGTTGTTTCGGGAGGTTCCTGTTTCGGATAGGGCGGGAGGAAACGCCCGGGTGTTTCCACTGCGAAGATCGCCCTGAGGACACGGTGGAGCACACGGTGGCGGTCTGCCCTGCTTGGGCGGAGCACCGCCGTGTCCTCGTGGAGGCGATCGGCGGCGGCGATCTCTCGCGTCCGGCCTTGGTCCAGGCCATGGTACGGAGCGAGAGGGCATGGGGAGCCGTCACCTCCTTCAGCGAAGCAGTGATGCTCGCGAAGAGGGAGGCGGCGCACGTGAGGGAGAGGCAGCATATGCGCCCTCGCGACCCCAGCCGCCGCAGGATACGGAGACGCCCTGGGCGTCGGGAATCCCAGGCCGATTTCCGGCCACCGTAGGCATGGGCTTGCGGACGGCGAGTAATGGGTAGCTCGCTGTCCGGTAAGGACCAAGCCCAAGTCGACGGCGCGTTGTGTTCCACGCGCGTCTCAAAGAGATGTCAGCACAAAAAGTGATGGGACCCGCAAGGGTCGATGCCTGCCAGGGGTGCGGGTTTGTTCGAAAGAGACACCACAGCCCCTGGCTTAAGGGCTACTGAAGGAACACGGGTGGGTTTTAGTCAGTAAAAGTCTGACACGCCCTCCTGCTCCACCCAGAGCGGGAAAAGTTATTTGATGATTTCCCACCCAAAAAAAAAAAAAAAAAATCAACCTCATCGTCATCTTACACTAAAAATAGAAAAGCAACTTTTTTTACTACCACTATAAACTTTTATTTTATACATAAAACTCACGAAAAGTTTATGTGATCCTAATTAATTGCTCTCGAGTGCATACAGGATACAATTTTAACCAGTGCGCAAACTGTAATCATGAATTCAGCATATCATTCTAGACCCTAGCGTAGCGTAGCGTAGTTTTCGTCAATTCTGCAAAAAAATCTGCTGTTTCATAGAAAAGTGCAATACCTACGCGGTTAAAATGTATATGCTAGGGGGTCTAGAATAATATGCTGAATTCATGATTACAGTTTGCGCACTGGTTAAAGTTTACCCTGCCTATTACCTATACGTTGCTGAGCAAGCAACGTAAATAACGCACAGAATCTTGTTGAACTGTCTTCATGAAAGCCATTCCTACTGTTGGTATTTTACGAAATTGTCCCGTGATTTTGTTTTTCTCTTATCCAGCAGATACCTTCTTAGTTGTACTTAATATTGGCGCAATATTTTAACAGAAAATCACTAGTTTTAAGTTTGAAGAACACAGACCAACTTGCACCACAAATCCGTACCTACATGTGTATGAATAATGCTAGACGAAAAATTATTCCCCTTAATGAATATTTCAATAAATTATCATGAGAGCAGTGGTGGCTCAGTGGCAACAGCCGCGATTTCACAAGGTGTAGATCGTCGGTTCGTACCAAGACAGACGCTTTACTTTGTGTAAATTATTTGAATATCTCTGCTCTCAAAACGGTGAAGGAAAACATCTTGAGGAACCCGGCATGTCATAGAACCAAACATTAGGAGACATGTGACATCTACCAACTCACCCTGGGCCCGCGTAGTGGATTACGGCCCACTGAGAGGAGGCCTATGTCCCAGCAGTGGGAACAATAAAGGCTGATTATCTATACTAATATTATAAAGAGGAAAGATTTGATTGTTTGTTTGTTTTTTCCATTGAATAGGCTCCAAAACTACCGAACCGATTTGAAAAAATATTTCACTGTTGGGAAGCTACACTATCCCCGGGTCGCATAGGCTATATTTTATCCCCGTATTCCCACGGGAACGGGAACTACGCGGGTGAAACCTCGGAGCGCTGCTAGTACTAAATATTTCACGTGAACTCGAATGAAGATATTAGGTCTTTACCTATGAAATTGCCGTTCTGCAGTACTGGCCATTTCAAATCAAAATAATTTTTGTTTGGCTAAGAATTCTAATTTCAAATTAATTTTATTTTAAAAACATGGATTTTTTTTTCTAAAAGTAGTCATTTCTTTATTGATTAGTGTTACATTTTCATCGCATTTCAATCTTTTTCGTCATCATGGATACGTTAAAAATTCGAGTAATTATGGAATATGAGTACCGTCGTGGCAGCAACGCGGCACAAGCGGCACGCAACATCAACGACGTTTACGGAGCTAACACTACAAACCAACGCACCACCTGTTATTGGTTTGCTCGCTTCCGTTCTGGAAATTTCGACCTGAAAAATGAACCTCGCGGTCGTCCGAAGACTTTGGTCGACAATGACGAATTAAAGGCGATTGTGGAAGCTGATGATACACAATCTACGGCTGAATTAGCAGCAGCTTTCGACGTTAGCGTCAAAACAATATTGGTCCATTTGCGTCAAATTGGCAAGGTAAAAAAGCTTGACAAATGGGTGCCCCACGAACTCAATGATCGCCAGCGCGAAGTACGCGTCGAGACGTGCCTTGCACTGCTCAACAGACACACAAATGAAGGAATTTTGAACCGCATTGTTACCTGCGATGAAAAATGGATTCTGTTTGATAACCGTAAGCGCTCAGCAAGTTGGTTGGATCCTGGTTCAGCACCTAAACAATGCCCTAAACGAAAACTTACCCCTAGAAAAGTGATGGTCACTGTTTGGTGGTCTAGCGCCGGTGTGATTCATCACAGCTTCTTACCAAACGGGGTGAGCATTACTGCAGATGTGTACTGTGAAGAACTGAACACAATGATGGAGAAGCTGGCGCATCTCCAACCAGCATTGGTCAATCGCTCGTCTCCGCTGCTCCTGCACGACAACGCGCGACCTCATACTGCACAGCAGACGGTCTCCAAGTTGCAAGAACTGGGGTTGGAAGCTCTCCGTCATCCGCCCTACTCACCAGACCTTGCGCCTACAGACTACTACTTTTTCCAGAATTTGCATAACTTCTTGGCGGGAAAAAAATTTAATACCCGAGAGGCAGTACAAAATGCCTTTGAAGAATTTGTTGCCTCCCGTCCAGCTGATTTCTTTAAGAAGGGCATCAATAAACTGCCACTGCGATGGCAAAGATGCATTGATTGCATGGGTGATTACTTCGATTAATACAAATAAAAAATTCATGAAAAAAATTCGTTTAAATTTTTTCATACAAAACGGCAATTTCATAGGTAAAGACCTATTATTTCGAGTTCATTAAACCGTTCTATCAGAGTTAAAAGCATTAATCTGATATCAGTGCTTATCGTCAAAAGTCAGGGAATTGGGTGATGTTAGTGTTCGCAGAAGATATAGACAACCTGTCGCAATCAGGACCTTGTTTGCAAAAATACATTACTGTGCGACTAGGGCGCACCATGCTCCGTGTCGTGGCGGACGTAAAAGAATAGCACCATCTCATTTCTTCCCGTGGGTGTAGTAGAAGGCGACTAAGGGACTTACTAGAGAATGTGCCAGCGTTCTCTATGCATTTTACCAACATACTGCGATCGCCAACCCGCCTGCCAAGTGTGGCGATTATGGCACAACCCCCCTTTTGGGGGAGGCCTATGTCCAGGACGTCACACGGCTGAAATGATGATGATGATGAGGGCGCACCCTGGATATAATCAACCAGAGTTTTTTTTTGTTATACCTAATAGTCCTGCAAAATGGAACCAGCCTATTCTTCCTTACAGATATATTCGACCATAATTTAAAAATACTTATAATCTTTCTGCACTTCTACTCCATTTAAACTTTAAATGTATGCCAAATTTCATATTCCTCCGTATTTTGGCGTTATTTTCGTAGCTTTACAAGCGGATGACGCATTGGCTCAGCAATTATTTTCTCTAATAGGTTAAACAATCTCGCAGGTTCAACTCCCGGGAGATAGGTACCAAAATTAATATTTCTGTAGTCTAAACTTACTTTAAAGTTTGGATATTTCCTACAGTAAACCGGAGTCCGGGAGCAGTGGTAACCAGGTGGGAACGGCCACGACTCACGAGTTGTGTAGGTCTTTGGTGCGAATCCAAGCAGGCACATTTTGTAAATTATTTCCTCAAAACGATGAAGGAAAACATCATGAGGAAACCGGCATATCCTAGAACCAAAAATTCGAAGTCATTTGACATCCGCTAATCGATAATGGGTCCGCGTGGTGGATTATGGCCCAGTCCTTGTGACAGAGGCCTGTGATTAATTATATAGATATGTGAGAATGACTTGAATGGATTCGTCGATTTGACGAACTAGCAATAACAAGACTCTAAAGAGACTATAGCTCTTCATTAGGTAGGTAATAATAAAAATAAAAAAGTAATCTTTATTTCAGTCATTAAGGCAATACCTACGCAGTCAAAATGTATGGAACAGCTGTTTTTTTTTTGTATATGTGGCGAAAAATTTATGCGGCCCTACCGCATAAATTTTTCGCGTAGGTTTTGCACTTTTCTATGAAACAGCTGTTTTTTTTTTTGTATAACCGGCGAAAAATGTCTGCGGTGGGGGTCTAGAATGATATGCTGAATTCATGGTTAAAATTTGCGCACTGTATAAAAACTTTTCCTGTATAATGACTTGAATGGATTCGTCGATATCGTCGATTTGACGAACTAGCAATAACAAGACTCTAAAGAGGTAGGTAAAAATAAAAGATAAATCTTTATTTCAGACATGAACACATACATGAACAGTCCATAGGTTGGTTGTTAGTGATGAGTTAGTAACAGAAAGTACTTATACTCCATATTAGTATTGTTAGTAAGTAAGTAAGTAATGACACAAACACAGCTAAATTGCCAAAAGCGAATTACACTTGGTTGAATTTTGTCATCTAAATTCAGAAGCAATTTTTAAAAGCTATGGATGTTAGCTTACTAATTGCGATTATACTTGACTAAATTCAGTAACGACTAAATTAAGATCACTAAATTCAGCGAAGTGTAATAAACGCTTAAGCCCGCCCTCGAGGTTCAGTGTGGAACCGCCATAGGTACTCGTACATGTACGCCTCCGCCTAACTCTTGGAGAATCACAGGCATGACGTTATGTAATAAAATCATTTATTTACGTGTACCTATAGCTAGCTCCATCCAGTGCCGTTGTAGGACAGTCTGGCCTATTGAAATAGGTAACTTCATCATCGAATTTTCTATGTGGCGTATTTCCGAATGCCTAAGTAAAGTTAAAAGTCTCATAGCTAAATCTACTAATATTATAAATACAAAAGAAATTCTTGTAATTATATCTGAATGCTAGAAGACCTTTCCGCGTTTAAACATATTGCGATAAAGATTGGCAAGGTTTAATAATTTTAATATAAATAATTATTTTAATAACATTTTTTTTTTAATTAGTATATTAGTCTCAAATATTATAATATTTTCATCTATTATTCTTTCAAAAAAAAAAAAAAAAAGTATTCTGGGGAAGATACTTTTTACCGCGGGAAGATATAATTTCTAGGGGGGGGGGGGGGGGGGGGCAAAGAAGTTTCTAGGGGGGCCGGTGCCCACCCTTGCCCCCCCTAGCTACGCCCATGCCTGTGTCTCAGCATTGCTTAATCGTGGCTTCATCATCATCATCATCATTTCAGCCGAAAGACGTCCACTGCTGGACATAGGCCTCCCCCAGGAAGGGGGGGTTTTGCCATAATCGCCACGCTTGGCAGGCGGGTTGGCGATCGCAGTATGGTGGTAAAATGCATAGAGAACGCTGCTGCCCATTCTCTAGTAAGTCCCTTAGTCGCCTTCTACGACACCCACGGGAAGAAATGGGATGGTGCTATTCTTTTACGCCCGGCGACACATACGGGACTCGTGGGGGAATCGTGGCTTGGTTAGTTTTAATTACATAGTTAAACTATAGGTACGTGGAATATGTACGTAATTGTAATATTTCTCTTGCAAGTTTAACTTCAGCCTCCCTATCTTGTCCCCATTACTTATCTCGTATCTCATATCTCTTCAGATACAGTTCAAAAGTAAACTAGCCATGTTTGCTCAGCATCTAACATGAAACTACTTTTGATAGCACTAAACTACCCATTTTGAACCTTATCACAAAGACGTAGAGCTTAAAATTCATAAAACATTTCTTGTTTTTCTGAGGCAAGTGATTTTGAATCTTATCACAAAGAAGTAAGGTTTAAAATGATAGGGAATTGTTAAAAAGGTGCGTAAGGAACGATGCAGTAAAAGATAATGAATAAAATCACTGTAGATGATTAAAATACGGTCGTAAATTCATAAGGATGATTTAATTTGTATAATATTGCGCTTACTATTTTTAGAGTATTAGCAGAGGATTGAGCGATCTCATTTTGGAAGCCTATGTCGAGCGATAGCAGTAGACATTTGCAAAAAGTGTTCCGTAGTGAATTGTTTTGAACCCAGAATTAATTTTGTTGCCATACTGCTGCAGGCTTCTATTTCTCTCTATTTCTACGAAGAATAGACAGTGCTTTTTCAATACAGCAAAGTGACAATTCGTTTCTCCATTTTTGACATAGCACCGTAGATATACTTCTACAATCTGTCATTTAGTCTTTCGTTTCCAACGATCTTTGTCCAGGTACTTATAAATGTAGACTATTTCAGAAGAATATTTCGTCCCAAACTGTCAAAATCACACTGACAACAAACTTTCTACTCGACGCGCGACGGTCACAAAGTATATAGGTACGATTATCTACAAAATCATGATTCGTTTAGAACGCTTAGGGGGCGTCCATTAATTACGTGAGGCGTTTAGGGGGGGGGGGAGAGGGTCGAGTCGAATCTCACTCAATCTCACGTGGGGGAGAGGGCGCTCTTCTACGCAATTATAACGTAATAAAAAAAAAAACCGCAAAGAAACAAAGTAACATTACGAGAAAACCGGGTTAAATTATGTAAAACATGTTTTTCCGCCAATATGGGTGAATAGTGAGGAAACCGGCATGTCCTAGAACCAAAAATTCGAAGACATTTGACATCTACCAACCCGCACTGGGCCCGCGTGATAGATTACGGCCCACTCCCTCTCATGGAGAGGAGGCCTGTGTCCCAGCAGTGGGAACGTTTATAGGCTGAGTATGTATGGGTGAATCCTACAAAATAATATTTATCGCGGTTATGCGAACGCCACAAAGCAGCACAGTGGCTCCTCGATGGTTAAACCGCCACCGGCCAGCCAAGCCAGCCAAATGCAATGGCGCAATGCGAATAAATCCAACGCAAATAGGCACAGATTAACGTTTTTACAGTAATAGCACGTATTTGAAATATCTCACGTGAGATTATGAGGGGGTGAGGGTCGAGCCAAATCTCACGACATCTCACCAAAGCGGGGGTCGAAAAATCGCCAAAATTGCCTCACGTAATTAATGGACGCCCCCTTAGCTATCATAATTAAAAGAAAAACATTGCTACCTATCTTCTCCTATTGTACATCATTCAGTTAATAGTTATGTCAATTCTTCCATCGACAAATCGGTGCTCGTGCTAAACCTGCAGGAATAGGTCTAGGTCTTGTGGTCGCACAAGCGCTAAGTACTGCTGACATTGAGATCCTGGATTCATTTTGCAGATTGCATAATCTGTCTATTGTTCCCACTGTTGGGACACATCACATGCCTTCTAAGAGCAGTGGTGGCCAAGTGGTAACGGCCGCGACTTACGAGTTGTAGGTCGCGAGTTCGAACCCAGACAGGCGCTTTACTTTGTGTAAATAGGGTATTTTCCGATTTCATAAAAACTTTGAAGATTGGGACGATATATTTAACAGAAAAATATAAATAAATTTACTAACACACATTTTCTCAATTAAAAAAGATTTAAATCTAATTTATTTTTCGTTGTTTTGAATCTACCGCCAAAACGCTCCTTACGATGACTTTTTATCACGTGACATGTGACGTCAACTTTGTTTATACGGCACCGGTACAAATACTTAGTTTGGTGCCGTTTTACAAGTATTTGTGCACAGAGGCACCGCACACCAGTAATATCACTTTATATCCATTAAAAATCTTGTTAATTATAAACTCGACATTCACTTATTTACTTACTAACTACTTTAGTTTGCACAAAATTGACGTCACGTGATAAAAAGTCATCATAAGAAGCGTTTTGGCGGTAAATTCGAAACAGCGAAAAATAATTTTGGTTTAAATCGTTTTTAATTGAGAAAATGGATAGAAATCAATTTATTTTTAATTTTTCTGTTAAATATCTCGATCCAATCTTCAAATTAGAATAGTTTTAGAAAAATTGGAAAATACCCTATTATTTCATCACCACTGCTCTCAAAACGGTGAACGAAAACATCGTGAGGAAACCGGCATGTCCTAGAATCAAAAAATCTAAGACATGTGACATCTACCAACCCGCACTGGGCCCGCGTGGTGGATTACGGCCCAATCCCTCTCACCGAGAGGAAGCCTGTGTCCCAGCAGTGGGAGCATTATAGGCTGACGATGATGATAATGACATGCCTTCTCTCTTCAATAGGGAGAGGGCTATTATCCACCACGCGGGCCCAATGTGGGGTTGGAGGATGCCGGTTTATCTACACAAAGTAAAGCGCATAATAAAGAGGGCTACGCTTAGAGTTTCCTTGCGTGATCGAATCAGGAATGAAGGATCCGAAGGACAACGAAGGTAACCGACATAGCACGAAGAATTGCCAAACTTAAGTGGCCGTGGGCAGGGCACATTGCTTGCAGAACAGATGGCTGATGGGGCTGAAATGTTCTGCAGTGGCGATCGCGTACCGGAAGACGTAAAGTTGGAAGGACTCCCACAAAGTGAACTTTGTGAGGGCCTCAGGATTCTGCTGGATGCGCGAAGCACATAACCTATCGAAGTAGTGGAGCTTGGTGGAGGCCATGTCCAGCAGTGGACGTCTTTCGGCTGAAATGATGATGATGACGATGAAAGCGCCTGCCTGGGTTTGAACCCACCATCTACAGTACTAAAGCCGGGGCCGATATCGCTGGGCCACCACTGTTTATAGATTCACAGATAAGGCGAGGAGAGAGGAGAGGAGGAGGAGATTATTAGATTCGAAGTCGGATAAGTTCCTATTTCATGAAATTAATTCATCATTAATTTTCAGCCGGAAGACGTCCACTGCTGGACATAGGCCTCCCCCAATTTGGGGGGGCTTGCCATAATCCTCCTAGGATTGGCGATCGCAGTTTGGTGGTAAAATGCATAGAGCGTTTTCTATGCAATCTGACGAATTTCCCCTTTTTTAACCGACTTCAAAAAGAAGGAGGTTATCAATTCGACATGGTTATATATTTTTTTTTTTTTATGTATGTTCGGGCATAACTCCGTCGTTTATAGACGGATTTGCAAAATTATTTTTTTTTTCGAAAGGGGTTTACTCCGAAATGGTCCCATTCAAATTTCATATAGATCTGATGATGCGTTTCGGAGACAGACAACGGAACTCTTCAAAAAATTACAGCAAATCAACCGCGAATGTTGCTATCGCATAAATGTGTATTGTTTTGACCCCAAGGATGATGAAATTTGGAATTGGTGTGGGGTAGATAACTAAAAAGTGAAAAATAAAAACTTTTTTCAAAAAAATAACAACCGACTTCCAAAGAAACACTACAAAGTTCAAAATAACTTTAATTTCGGAAGGCGGTGACAAATAATTAAAATACAAATCCAAAGTCACCGACTTCCCAAATTAAAGTTATTTTGCACTTTGTAGTGTTTCTTTGGAAGTCGGTTGTTATTTTTTTGAAAAAAGTTTTTTTTGTTTATACTGCTTTCATCGTTCATGTTCATACAATTTTTTTTATTATTATTCAATAGTTTTAAATATAACAGGATCACATTTAGACCGTGGAAACGTGTGCACATTATGAAGTTTACAATTTTTCAACTTTTAGAATCGTTGTATCTCGGAAACGGTGGCCCTTAGGAAGAACAGTGCTGAGACATTTTTATAGATAATTATATGATATGCAATTTTTGTCGGATCTAATTTTATTAGGTATACAACTTAATGATTATCTGAAAAACGCAAAAAACACATTTTTGAGATCGTTGACCCCTTGCATTAAAAAAAAATCGAGGTACCTACGGGATCGATTGGGGTTTTCCGAACATTTTTAGCTCTCTGCGAATTTTTGTACCCTGGCATGTCTAACTTGACCGGACTATATGTACTTATGTCATAGAACGTCATAGAACGCGACAGACGCATAATTCCGCGAGCCGCGATCTATCAAGTCGTGTTGGAAGGTAGTTACGTCAAAATGCATAAAAAGATCGCGTCAATTTCGTACTCGCACAACGATCGCTTTTTCTCACGACGACGCACACTGGTCCCAAATTAAAAAAAAGTGGACATTGATAGTAGACCGCTGATATTTTTTTTTTATTGTTGATATAATGATAACAGATAAGGCAAAAAATATTATTGTCCTACTTTTTTTTTTTTTTTTTTTTGGGTGGGAAATCATCAAATGACTTCTCCTGCTGAGTAGAGCAGGAGGGCGTGTCAGACTTTTACTGACTAAAACCCACCCGTATTCCCTCAGTAGCCCGTATGCCAGGGGCCGTGGTATCTCTTTCGAACAAACCCGCACCCCTGGCAGGCATCGGCCCTTGCGGACCCCACCGGTGGTTGCTGACATCTTTGACGGCACGCGTGTGGAACACAACGCGCCGTCCCGTCTACCACTTTTCGGCCGCAGGGGATAGGGAGAGCGGCTGACGCTATACCGACACTCCTCTTCCCCTGCGGCCCCACCGCGTCCGCCATCAAACGGTGGCGGCCCCGTCCAGGCCACGGAAGGGAAGTGCGCTGCTCAGAAGCACCGGCACTCCTGCTCTACCGCAGCCCGTAACCCTCAGCCGCGATGCCTCCCATTCGACATCGCGGCCCACCTCAGTTGCGGTGCACCTCACCGCAACCGACTTTTTGGCCGCTACGTCGTCGGCTTTGAGGCAAAAGCCCTGACGAGCGGCCCCACCTTTGGGTTCCTCTTGGCTTCACCGTGGCCGGAATCCACGGTTACTGAGCCCCCCCGCAACGACAATGCGGGAACCCACTCGGGGGGGATTGTCCTACTTCAAATACTTTTCTCTAAAAAAAATATTTCTTTTTTTTTGTATGGGAGTGATTACATTTTACTCAATTTCTCAAAAACCTTAAGCGATGTCGAGATGGCATTCACATATGTTAGAAAACTAATAATTCTGAGTATTTGGCTCGAAGAAACTTATTGCTTATCTCTGCGTACTTTCGAGATAATAGTGACAGAAAATAACATTTTTTTTAATGTTAATTGTTCGCTTTTTTTTATTCATAGCCTTACTCATATCGCAATAGGTCCGCTGGCCAGCAAAATGGAGCTTCGACGCGAGTTTGCCGGGATAACAAGATGGCCGCCTCTCATGACGTAACGTAATACGGTCACGAATCGCGCGCGTACACCTCAGTGTACAACTAAATGTGGTTGCGATAAGACGTGTCCTTATTTTTTCTGTGCGCTTGAAGAAATGCTTGTTGTTTGTTTGTTTTGTTATTGTTGTATTTTGAATCTTTGGATTTTAAAATCAAATAATTTTTGTTTGTCTTTCTTTCGTCGAATTTGTTTTCGTCATTTTTTTTTTTTTTTGTTAAAATCAAAGTCACTTTGTCTTTGATATCTTTGATTCTAATTTGTTTTCAATTTTCCTTAAAATTATAATATGTCCGAATTTGTCACCAACTTAGACTTATACGTTGTTCTTAAATCAGGAGGTGGTTTTAAAAATGTCGAATTTTTATTTAATGCCCTTATTGAACGTATTGGTGTTGAATTGTCTTCCGAAGATTTGAGTAATATTAAATTATTTTGTCGTAATTTTTCAAGTAATATCTCAAAAAGATGGTCTGCTTCCAGTAGAGCTCAAAAGACCTTTCTTAACAAAAATTCAGACTGGTTACAATCCCAAATAGTTTGGCCAAAATGTCAAAATATCGATTTAAGCAGCATTTTTAAAGTTGCCGAGGAAGTAATTCCAAATTTCGAAACGCAAGTGGATACTCATCAATTAAGTTGTGGTACAAGTAAAAAACCATTTGTTGATATATCTGATAAACAGAAGAAAAGGCGTTCTCTAACACTTCTAGATCACACAGAGGAGGAATTAGTTTATGCTTTATGTGCCAAATTAAAAGAGTCTAAAAAAACAAAATTAGCAGCTATATTAAACGAACTCAGCCAAAACAATGAAAAATGTGAGATGGTACATGATGTACTATTCGCTAAAAAGACTGACAAACCGTGTTTACCAGATGATAAAACGTTAGCGATTTACACCTCAACAAATTTGTCAAAATGGCAATATCGAAATTTAAGAACTATTCTTGCTTCAGAGAAAATGTATGGTCTTCCATCCTATCAAAAGCTCCTGGAAGCTAAAAAAACTTGTTATCCTCCAGAGTCAGACATAACTGTAACTGAATCTGATGCTAAGATAAGACTTCAATCGCTTCTAGATTTGACAACCAATAGGATATTAAAAACAATTCAGCACAACTCTGCCGACAAAAAATCGCTAAAACTAATAAGCAAATGGGGTTTTGACGGGTCATCTTCTCAAAGTAATTATAAACAAAAGTCACACTCCTGTTGTGTATCTGGCAGCCTAACGTGTGTCATAGACTCCGAGCAGTCAGTTGACAGTTCACAATAAATGTCTGCTACAAGCCGCCTTTTATTTGAACATTGGCGACGAGAAAATTTGGAAAATCTTGTTTAGTGTCGTTATTTCTTGTTGAAAAATATATCTATCGGTAAAATAGGCGAATATAATGTGCAAGCCGGCAACTGGTTAGCATATATTGAACGGGTGGAAATGTATTTCATAGCCAATAAAATCGGTGACGATGTGAAGTTACCCACGCATATTTCGCTAATGGGGGAAGAAACGTATGAGCTACTATCTAGTTTAGCAAGTCCATCAAAACCGTCTTCTTTGAAATACGAAGACATTGTTGCATTACTGCAAGAACATTTACAACCCAGACCCGCAGAAATGGCGGAACGGTTCAGATTTCGTCAACGGAGACAGTTGGCCGGTGAGTCTATTGCCGATTACATAGTCGAACTTAAAAAACTTTCAAGATTTTGTAATTTTAATTCAGTTTTAGAAGACAACTTGAGAGATCAATTTGTTTGTGGCTTAAAGAGCGAATTCACTAGGCAGCGGTTATTTGCAGAAGAGCATCTTAGTTACTCAAAAGCGGTGACTTTGGCCACAACTCTAGAGGCAGCAGAAAGAGATGCCTGCGCAGTAGAGTGTGTCGGAAACGAGATGAAGAACGCGACAGAATTAAGCGGAGACATAAACAAATTGGATGTGAGCTCATGCACAGCATGTGGAAGTAGGAACCATGGGAAATGGGACTGCAAATATAAAAAAGTCGAATGTAGTTTGTGTCATAAAATTGGGCACCTGAGGCGAATGTGTTCAATACAGTCACACACTGCAGCTGAACGACCGTTACGGTCAACAGATGTCTCAAAAACAGAAGACGATCAGCGTAATGCGACGTCACGCGTAGGGCGTGGCGGTCGCGGTGGTCGAGCTGCACGCGGTGGTGCAGCGCGCAGGCGCGTGGCTGGACAGCAACGCGGTACTTATTGGGTACAAGAAGCTGAAGAAGCAGATAGCAACTGCTCAATAATATCTTCTAGAGAAGATGATGTCGCTGATGAAGACTTGAATGAACCTATGTATCAAATGTCTTTGTCTAAGTATAAGCCGGTGCGTTTTACACTTTTAGTTAATAATTGTTCATTGGAAATGGAAGCAGATACTGGTGCACCTTTATCTTGTATTAATAAAGATACATATAGTAGATATTTGAAAGACCTTGTTATAAAACCATGTCGTATAAAATTAAGTTTTTATGATGGGTCTAGAATAAAACCACTTGGTTATGTAGAAACGGAAGTTCGTTACAAAAATATAAGTAAAATTTTGGATTTGTATATTTTTGATAATGGAACTACTAATTTATTAGGTCGCCAGTGGCTAGCGGAATTAAGTATAGACATTCCCAAACTTAGTGTGCATTGTATTAAAAATGAAACATGTGACAAAAATCAAATGATAGAAACTATTATTTCCAGGCATTTTTTTTTTTTTTTTTTTTGGGTGGGAAATCATCAAATAACTTCTCCCGCTCTGGGTGGAGCAGGAGGGCGTGTCAGACTTTTACTGACTAAAACCCACCCGTGTTCCTTCATTAGCCCGTATGCCAGGGGCTGTGGTATCTCTTTCAAACGAACCCGCACCCCTGACAGGCATCGGCCCTTGCGGGCCCCATCATTTTTGTGCTGACATCTCTTTGAGGCGCGCGTGGAACACAACGCGCCGTCGACTTGGGCTTGGTCCTTACCGGACAGCGAGCTACCCATTACTCGCCGTCCGCAAGCCCATGCCTACGGTGGCCGGAAATCGGCCTGGGATTCCCGACGCCCAGGGCGTCTCCGTATCCTGCGGCGGCTGGGGTCGCGAGGGCGCATATGCTGCCTCTCCCTCACGTGCGCCGCCTCTCTCTTCGCGAGCATCACTGCTTCGCTGAAGGAGGTGACGGCTCCCCATGCCCTCTCGCTCCGTACCATGGCCTGTACCAGGGCCGGACGCGAGAGATCGCCGCCGCCGATCGCCTCCACGAGGACACGGCGGTGCTCCGCCCAAGCAGGGCAGACCGCCACCGTGTGCTCCACCGTGTCCTCAGGGCGATCTTCGCAGTGGAAACACCCGGGCGTTTCCTCCCGCCCTATCCGAAACAGGAACCTCCCGAAACAACCGTGTCCGGTGAGGACCTGCGTCAGGCGGAAGGTGAGGACGCCATGCCGCCTCTCGAACCACTCCTCAAAGAGGGGACTTACCGCCGCAATCGTGGCGTGCCCAATTATTTCCAGGCATGAATCTCTTTTTGATGGCACTTTGGGTCGATACACCGGTGGCTCCGTTAAGCTTTGTGTACGTCCAGACGCTCAGCCTGTTTTCTGTCGTGCTCGACCATTACCGTATGCGCTGCGTGACAAAGTCGACGCAGAGCTGGACGCTATGCTGCGCGCGGATGTCATCGAGCCTGTTGAGTACACTTAATCGCGCTTTGATGATCGATAGGTACCCGGTTCCAAAGATTGACGACTTGTTTAGCGACATATGTGGAAACGTTTGGTTTACAAAATTAGATTTATCACAGGCTTACAATCAATTAGAACTTTGTGAAGACTCTAGAAAGTATACAATAATTAATACTCATCGTGGATTATTTAAATATAAACGTCTAGTGTTTGGGTTGGCTTCAAGTCCCGGTATTTTTCAGAGATTCATGATAAACCTTTTCAAAAATGTGCCAAATGTAGTAATCTTTTATGACGATATTCTTATCAAAAATAAAGACTTAAAAACCCATTTACAAACAATAGACAAAGTGCTAGACATTTTGGAGTCAAACGGGTTAAAAATTAAGCGGGAAAAATGTAATTTTTTGACGCATGAAGTAAGATACTTAGGTTACATTGTAAGTAAAGACGGAGTCAAGGTAAATGCGGATAAAATTAAACCAATTCTTTGTATGCCGCATCCAAATAATATCACTGAGCTTAAATCTTTCTTAGGCATGGTAAATTATTACGGGAAATTTATAAAAAATTTGAGCACATATTTAAGCGTATTTTACGAATTGCTTAAAAAAAACAAATATTTCAAATGGACTAGAAAACATAGCTCAGCGTTTAATAAAGTTAAAAAGTTGTTATGCAGCACAGATGTGCTGGCGCATTATGATATGTCGTCAGAGACAACGTTGACTTGTGATGCTAGCGCACACGGCCTGGGCGCCGTGCTCACGCAACGCACTCGACATGGAGGTGTGGGGGACGAACGAGTAGTAGCATATGCATCGCGGGCCCTCACCTCTGCTGAGAAGCATTACAGCCAAATTCATAAAGAAGCTCTAGCTATTATTTTTGCAGTTGATAAATTTCACCAATATTTATATGGAAGAAAATTTACTCTTCGTACAGATCATAAACCGTTACTTAGCATTTTTGGACCTGACACTGGAATTCCAAGTACAGCAGCTAGTAGGTTACAAAGATGGGCGATCAAATTATCAGCATACGACTTTGACATAGAGTACGTAAAAACAGACCAAAATGTGGCTGATGCACTCTCGCGTTTAATTAAGACAAATAAAGATACCAGTTCCACAGATGATGTTTTACCAGAACAAACCTACTTACATTTCGCCACTGAAGCACTCCTTTTAGACTACAATGTTTTAAAGAAGGAAACTTCTTCAGATTTATTGTTAGGTAGAGTTATGAGCTTTATTAACGACGGCTGGCCGCAGGAACTGGATATTAAGGAGCTTAAACCTTATATGAATCGCAAAAATGAACTTTATACGGAGCTAGGATGCGTTTTGTGGGGTCACCGGGTTGTGATACCTTTAGCTTGTAGGAATAGAGTTCTAAAAGAATTACATGAGCCGCACATGGGAATTGTTAAGACAAAAGCGATGGCACGAAGTTACGTTTGGTGGCCAGGGATTGATGAGGATGTAGAGGCAGTTTGTAGGGCGTGCACGGTGTGCGCCGCGGTTGCGGATGCGCCACACCATCATGCACCACAGCCATGGCCGTGGCCAAGTCGCCCTTGGTCACGACTACACATTGACTTTTTAGGACCTGTGGCGGGACTAACTTATTTAATCATTGTTGACGCTTGTTCAAAGTGGATTGAGGCTACCCTTTAATTCATAACGTTAGCTATACTTAACATTCACAATTCGAAAAATCCACTGACAAAATAATCGGTTTATTTTACGATTTTTTCTAATTAGTAAGTAAAGGACATCACTATGCGTCCCTAGCAAAATAAAAGACGTAATTTTAATGTCAATTTTGACAGTATTGTGCAAAATGGCGTTCCGATCGCGAGCTGTTCCCGCGCAAATGGTAAGAAAATTGATATTTTTTATTAAATTTCGCATTTCATGTAAAAATAACATATTAAATACATTTTTATGATTGCATTCTACGACTTTACAATAGCTTTGTTACAAATAATGCAAGTGAGCATGCGCTATAACTTGCTAAAGTTGAATGTTAGCTATGGTTAACATTGCGAAGATACCGGAGATTGCCATAGAGTTATGAGTGTAAAAAATAGCTAACATTGCGAAATGGTGGAGGATTTACATGTTGTGCGTTTATAGGATGTGTGGAGGATGTACATGTGCTTTTAATGGTGTTTGAGGGTGCTCGCATGCATAATTTTGCTTTCTTTTTTTTAGCGTAACCTGCGATTAGAGCGTGTGAGGAAAATACTAGCACTTGTCCCACCACAAGATGCTTCTTCCAGCGATAGTAGCACATTAGATAGTGATAATGAGGTACTAGCTGACGATACAGAATACAGTTCCGAACCCCGCTCATTAGATTCCTCGTTTGAGCGACTTAATATTTTAGAGACTGATGAGTTTTTGCCTGGAGATGTGATACCATCCACACCCGCTATATGTGATATACTCGCTACACACAACCCACCACAACATTTGCCTGCACTGCAATCCATTTCTTCAGTTTTATCCATGTCGCCAAGCCCTGTTGCTTCAACAATAGTCAAAGAAACTCGTTCAAAAAAAACAAAAAATAGTTTACCTAATTTACTGACCAAAAAAAAGAAAGTATTTGTAAGAAAGCCACTCGAATTTAAATGGGAAGGCGGTAAATTCAAACATGGTGCAACGTTGGAGGAAATAAACTTCACTCAATTTGGTTCGGAATCGAAGTCTCCATCAGATTATTTTGCCGATTTTTTTAGTGAAGATGTTATTGATATAATTATTCAAAATACAAATTTATACGCAGTACAACGAAATCTGAAGTCTGTAAATGTTACTCATGATGAGTTGTTGGATTTTATTGCTATCAATCTATTAATGGGTGTTGTTAAGATGCCGTCCTATCGCGACTACTGGAAGAAGGACCTTAGATACAATCTTATTGCCGATATTATGAGCTTAAAGCGTTATGAACAAATTCGCCAATTTTTGCATTTCGTTGATAATTCTCAACAAAATGGAGATCGTTACTTCAAAGTCCGGCCGATTTTAGAAGCAGTGCGTAGAAACTGTCTTAAAATAGAAGAGGAACATCGCTATAGTATCGACGAAATGATGGTGCCCTATAAGGGTACAAGAGCTGGCAACAGGCGCCAATATTTGGCAAAGAAACCAAAGAAGTGGGGTTTTAAAATGTTTGTCAGGGCTGGGGTATCTGGCTGTGTCTACGATTTTGTTCCCTATGCTGGAGAAGATACATTTAGATACCATTCCTTCACGGAATATGAAAACTCTTTAGGAGTAGGCGCCAAAGTTGTAATAGCTCTCTGCCACAGTATTAAACATAAACCAGCGGTAGTTTACTTCGACAACTTCTTTTCATCTCTAGAACTGATTCATCTATTACGCAGTGAGTATGGTATCTTTTCCTTGGGCACGATCAGAGCTAATCGTTTAAGAGGGTGTCAAGAAAAACTGCCTAGCGATAAAGACTTGTTAAAAAGAGGTAGAGGTTCCAGTAAACAAGTAGTTTGCAATGAAAATAAATTGTGTGTCGTAAAATGGCATGATAACAAATCTGTTATATTAGCAAGCTCTTATGTAGATTCGTTTCCTATGGAGAACATAAAGCGATTTTCTAAAGATACCAAGTCCAAGATTGATGTTCCATGTCCTCAAATAGTGAAACATTATAACTCCCATATGGGAGGTGTGGATTTGTGTGACATGCTGATCTCACTTTACCGCACTAATTATAAAACGAAGAGATGGTACATGGCGTTGTTCTCTCAAGTATTAGATATTTGCGTAAATAATGCATGGATCATGTATAGAAAAGATTGTGCTCTGTATAATAAAGTTCCGAACTCACTAAAAATATTTAGAATTATAATTTACTATGAACTTCTCTCGAAACAACGAACTCCTGCTGGTACGAGTTTGTCTTTAGAAAAAACTCAACAGGCTAAATTTGATAGAATTCAAAAACCCTCTGGGCCAAGACCTACTGATGCTATCCGCCGTGATAATATAGGTCATATGCCTGACTACACAACAGCGCCGGGTAGATGTAAGTTCTGTAAGAAAGGGATGACTAACGTAATTTGTTGCAAATGTAATTTAAGATTATGTTTTGTGAAAAAACGTAATTGTTTTAAACAATTTCATGATCATTGAACGTTTTAATTATCTTTTCTGTAATTTCCTCAAACACTTTCTTTTATTTCAATAAAATAATATTACAATTAAACAGCATTATGTTTTATTTTTAATTCCCTGTATATTTCGCAAAGTTAATAATACATAACATGTCGTTTGTACACTTGAACACTGTCTATTTCGCAATGTTATGTATTTTTAACATACCATTCCTAAAAATCTGTGTATTACAGGTTTTTTTTTCTATTTTTTTTACGTAAACAGAAATATTATTAGATAAAATTACTAAAAAAAAACAACATTTTTGATCACAACCTTTTCTGCGAACTAAAGGGTTAAAATGAATCGCACTACGGCACAAGCGGTGATAACGGCCCTCAGAGATATTTGGGCTAGGTTTGGGCTGCCGAGACAAGTAGTGAGCCATAATGGTCCACCGTTTACTAGCGCTGAGTTCAAAAACTTTTTAAGAAATAATGGTATCGAGCAAATGTTCTCCGCGCCTTACCATCCTGCCTCTAATGGCGCAGCAGAGAGTGCAGTGAAAATATGTAAGCGGGAACATATGTTTCTTCCCAAGACTAGTCGACATGTATTAGCTACTTTGTTAGCTTACAATATACACGCAGTTATTGATAATTTAACTGAGACTAGGTTTAGTGACGAAACAGTATTATCTAGTACTTCTAATAATACTGTAATTAATTCTTTAAACTTTTAGACACGACAAAAGAGAAGCATAATAAGTGTATTTTACTGTATCACCAAAATATAAATCGCTTCTCTGGCAAAATCCTAGACGTGGAAATGTTAATAGATAAATATCATATGGATATCTTATGTTTTACTGAAACTTGGCTAAAACCGGATAGGATGTTGTTTAATGTAAATAATTTTTCAGTTGCCAGTGCATACAATAGGTCTTCGATGGGGGGTGGTACTTTGATATTGTGTAATAGTTGTTTTAAATATAAGGAAAGAAAGGATATCACCGCTTGCTCTGTTGATCGCTTATGTGAGGTAGCATGTGCAGAGGTTGAGGGCCATACTTTCTTGTCTGTGTATAGACCACCAGCCACGAACTTGTCATCATTTTTGATAATTATGGAAGAAATATTAGGTAAAATATTCAAAGATAATAAATTAGTTTTTGTGTGTGGTGACCTAAATATTGATTTATTAGTTAATTCACCAGAAAAAAGTAAGCTTATCGCTTTGTTTAAATCATTCAATTTAAAATGTATATTTAATGAAGCGACTAGAATAACAGCAACCACAGCTTCATGCATAGACAATGTATTTACCAATTGCAAAATAAAGGACTCATCCTTAATTAGTGGCGTCAGGTCAGACCATACTGGTCAGCTTGTATCGTTTGACTTAGATAAAAAGTTACATCTAGATAAAACCATAGAATTGAGATCTCTGACTAAAAATAAACTGAAATCTTTTAATAATAATGTTCTTAGCAATCTATCAACAGCGAGTTTTGATTCACAAGACCCCAATATAAACTATGGCACATTTTTTTCTACAGTATGCAAAGAATTCAATAAAGCATGTCCTGTAAAAAAAGTTACGATAACTACTAAACCAAAATTTAGCGAATGGGCCACTACTGGCATTAGAAAAAGTAGAGATATCTTATATAATTTGTATCACGAAAAATCATTGACTTCTGATCAGGCCCTTCATAATTATGTAAGAAACTATTCTAAGATATTCAAAAGAGTCTGCGCTCACGCTAAATCTAAATTAATAAGTAACAAAATTAGTATCTCTAAAAATAAAATAAAAGCTGTGTGGCAGGTAATTAACAAAGAAACTGGAAACACAAAACAGCGAGATCAGAATGAGTTAGCTCTAAAAATTGATAGTGAAATCATTTCAGATAAGTTACAAGTTGCTGAGACTCTAGAAAATTTCTTTACCAACATCCCAATAGAAGTTACGAAATCTCTCCCCTCATCATCTGTATTAGCTGAATCTCTTCTTAAAGAAAACTTCAGCAAGGACATTCCAAGTTTTGAATTCAAACCCATTTCTATTGCCACAATTAAAACAGCATTTAAAAGTCTTAACATAAAAAACACTGAAGACTTATGGGGGATTTCCGTTAAGGTTCTTGAAAATATCATTGACACAATTGCCCCTGTCCTAACAGGCATATTTAATCAATGTTTAGACAGCGGTACGTTTCCTGACTTAATGAAACATAGTAAAGTAGTACCAATTTTCAAATCAGGTAGTAAGAGTGATCCCTCTAATTATAGACCTATATCTGTGCTTCCAGCATTGAGCAAAATTTATGAAAAAATCATGCTAGACCAGATGTTGTCACATTTTAACTCAAATGGGATTTTACATAGTCGACAGTTTGGTTTCACGAAAGGTAGGTCGACGACTGACGCAGGAGTAAAACTCATCAGTCACATTTTGGAATCCTGGGAGAATTCCCAGGACGCGATTGGCATTTTCTGTGACCTCTCAAAAGCGTTTGACTGCGTTGACCACAATACACTGATCTGTAAATTACACCACTATGGAATTCGTGGACAGGCTGCTGATCTTGTACTTTCCTATTTATCAAACAGGCAGCAAAAAGTAAACGTTAATGGGGCGACGTCCTCTGGGTCTCTAGTTAAGATGGGCGTGCCTCAAGGTTCAATTCTTGGCCCTTTTTTATTTCTAGTTTATATTAATGACCTTCCTTACCTGATGGCTAACTTCTCGGATATAATTTTATTCGCTGATGACACTTCTCTTATTTTTAGAATAGATAGAAAAGATACAGATGTCTTACATGTCAATGATAGTCTAGCTGTTCTTTCGAAATGGTTTGCCGCTAATAATCTTTTACTCAATGCGAACAAAACTAAATGTCTTAAGTTCTCGTTACCAAATGTACCCCAAGTAGGTCTAAACTTAAAACTTGATGGGAAGAAACTAGATGCTATCTCGGAAACTGTATTTTTGGGAATTACTTTAGATTCAAAATTGCAATGGGGTGCTCACATTAGAGCTCTTTCAAGTAGATTAAGCTCAGCTGCTTACGCAGTAAGAAAGATAAGGCAGTTGACGGATGTAGCCACAGCTAGGTTAGTTTACTTTGCTTATTTTCACAGTATTATGTCTTATGGCGTTCTGTTGTGGGGATCGGCAGCTGACGTAGATTCAATTTTCATTTTACAAAAGAGGGCAATCCGCGCAATCTATAAAATGGGGCCTCGCGAGTCTCTCAGAAACAAATTCAGCCAAATTGATATTCTAACTCTGCCGTCTCTTTATATCCTAGAAAATATCTTGTATGTTCGCAAAAACTTAGGCCTTTTCAAAAAACGATGCGATTTCCATAATCTGAATACACGTAGTAAAGATGAAATTGTGATTCCAAAATTTAGATTGACTAAAACTAGCAAATCATTTCTAATAAACAGTATTCGCTTCTATAACAAGTTGCCAAAGTCAGTTACAGAACTTAGCGATGGAAAGTTTAAAACGCACATCAAACGTGTCCTTATCAAAAAAGCATATTATAAGATAAAAGACTACGTTGAAGACAGGGAAGTATGGCATTAATTCCTTCTGCACATGTGGCTTCCCTGGTACCTCATTAACAGCATAACTATGTGAAAGTCTATTAACTGCTCTCAATGTTCTTTTTTATTCTTTTTATTTTTACAATGCTGACATATTCTCGTCATTATTTGACATTTTATATCAATTTTAATATCAACTTATTTTTTAGTGATTGTCATGTTAATCATGTTACTATGTTTAATTAGGTTCATTTTATTTATGTAGATTATTTTACATATTGTGAATGGGGGAACGTTGTAGGCCTTACAGACTGTAGATTTGTAGACGATTTTCTATTCTGTATTCGTCTAAGTACCTGGTACTTATTGACAGGCCTGCACTGTCCTCCCATACATTTTATCTCTGAAAACATTGTTAAAGCCAATCATTTTTAAAAGAGTAACCGTGGAGTTTCTTGCCGGCTCTTCTCCATAGGAAACAACATTTTGGAACCGTGCACCTAGCTTCTGACGTTTCATAAGTGCCCATGCAGGTTTATATGAAATAAAAATATTTTGATTTTGATTTTGATTTTGGTAATTAAAAAAGCTCTAAAGCAAAAATTAGATCCAAATACGGCATTGTGCAGGTTCCTTTTAACTTATAGGAATACTGAACATCACACGATAGGGGAAAGTCCGGCAAAAATATTGCAAGGTAGAAATTTACGCACTAGACTGGACGCTTTAAAACCCGATCGTGAGGCGCGTATACTATCGCGACAAAAAACATCGGAAGGTGCACATCGCCAGGTCACGGAAGGGGATAATGTGTGGTATAGGGACTACCGTGGTCCAGACAAATGGATAGCTGGACAAGTCTTAGAACAATTAGGTACGACCGATTATAATATTCGATCTAATTTTGGAACTGAGACTCATCGACATATTGATCAATTGCGGCGTCGTTCTGTGTTACCGGAAACGGCATGCCATCGACCTAGTATTAATATTAGTAGGAAGTCACGAAGCTCACTTGTTTTTCCTGAAACGAAAGAAGAGAAGTCGAGTGAGACTGTCAGTGGTGGTCCGCTGATACAAGGAACGAGTAATGTTAAGTCGGGTACGGCGGCCATGACAGTGGACGGTCCACAGGCTACGACTTCCAATATACCTTGCGACAGTGATGTGCGAGTATCAACTGAGCTACCGGTGGTACATCAAAGACCAGTAAGAACTCGCCAGCTTCCTAAAAGATATCGTTTAGAGTTTGATTAAGTTATGAGTTGATAAAAGAAACTATTTGCTAATGTGTTTGATTAAAATTGTTGCCATTATAGGTACTAAGTTTGGAAGTTAGATTTATTGGGTTATGTGTAATGTATCATCCAAATGTTGCTAAGTATTTACTAAGTTTTATTTTCTTATTATTAATTCTTAAGCTATGTTGTTTGTTTATTTGGTGTTTATTAAGGGTGGAGATGTTGTGTATCTGGCAGCCTAACGTGTGTCATAGACTCCGAGCAGTCAGTTGACAGTTCACAATAAATGTCTGCTACAAGCCGCCTTTTATTTGAACAACTCCGACACTAAAATTGACGATTCTTCAGTTTTCATGATTAGTTTGGTTCCGCTTCGTTTGGAAGAAGAGAGTGGTACTATCTTGTGGCAAAATCCTGCTCCCTCTTCAACAAACCATTGTCGTCCAATTGGCTTTATATTTGCAAAAGAAACAAATGAATTGAAAAAGAAGGAAAGTGCATCCTTAGAGGAAGAAATTCGTAATCTTGTTCCCACAATTGTAGATAATTTTGATATTAAACATGTTTTGTACATGACTATGATTGATGGGAAAATTTCTACTGTGATTTCCAATAGTTCTTCTGCAGCTGTTTGTAATATTTGCAATACCCTACCTAGCAAAATGAATGACTTGGACTTTGTATCCAAAAGACTCATCAGAGAAGATATGTATAAATATGGTCTGTCTTCGCTTCATATGTGGATAAGATGTATGGAATGTATTTTACACATTTCGTACAACTTAGACTTCAAAAAGTGGGCTGCACGAAAAGAAGATAAATTGTTAAAAGAAATTAAAAAGAATTTGACACAAGAAGAATTCCGGGAAAGAACTGCACCCTAATTGCGTAACTCACGATTCATCATAATCTGTATCGTTTTGAAACGGATTGTTAAACCATTGCTTCATATGTTCGAAAAATGTGTCTGTTCGACAACATAAATAACGCAATGGATATTGTTTAACTGTGAAGACGAAACCAATTATGATCAATCGTAAGTTACGCAATTAGGGTGCTGGTTTGTTAATTGACATAGTAAAACAGGGATTTGGTACAACCAATGACGGTAACACGGCAAGAAGGTTTTTTGAAAATTATGAAGTATCTGCTGAAATAACGGGTATCCACCCTGTTTTAATCAAGAGATTTGCAGTCATTTTACAAACAATTTCATCTGGTCGACTTATTAATACCAACTTGTTTAGGGAATATTGTAAAGAAACAGCAATGCTGTATGTAAACTTATATCCATGGTATTACATGCCTTCAAGTGTCCATAAATTGTTGATACACGGTGCTGATATTTGTGAAAATTTCTCCTTTATTCCGATAGGCATGCTTTCCGAAGAAGCTTCCGAAGCGAGGAATAAAGATTTCCGGAATGTTAGAATGGCACATACAAGAAAAATCGGTAGAGTTCAGACTAATTTAGACATTATCCACAGCTTTCTAATTAGCTCAGATCCTTACATCAGCCATATCAAACCAAAGTTTGCTCGTTTACATAAACAGTTGTTTCCAGAGGCTAGTGCTTTGATCTTGAACAATGAATTGCTTTCGTTGGAAAACGAGGAAATAGAGATTTCTCAAGAGAATATAGACCCAAATATTAATCTTTCACCATAATATTTTTTCAGAATCGTTTGTGAACATATTCAACTTTATGTTTGCAGCTTTATTTGTCTTCATTTTGATTGTTTTTTAAAACTGATGAAAATACTCCTTCAGAAAGGTCATAGCTTTTCAGTCATTAGTGAGCCCCCATAACCTCTTTTACAGAGAAGTCTCTTTTTATTTATTTGACATTACGCATACATTATAATTATGTGCTAAAGCAGGGATGGCGAACCTTTACGTATCAACGTGCCATTTTTCTAAAGAAATGTTTAATGAGGTCACAGACGTGCCATCAAATAATTTTGTGTTTGTTATAATTGGGAAATTAATAATAATAAATAGTATCAAACCAAAACTGTTTATTTACTGCAAAAAATAGTCGTCATATAGTACCTACTTCACACTTTTTTCGTAGTGCATAATGAATTTTGTGATCAATGACGTGCCCAAAATTATTGTGCCGCGTGCCATCTTTGGCACGCGTGCCATTGGTTCGCCTTCCCTGTGCTAAAGTAAGGCTATGATTCAAAAAAAGCAAACAATTAACATTAAAAAAAAAAAAGTTATTTTCTGTCACTATTATCTCGAAAGTACGCAGAGATAAGCAATAAGTTTCTTCGAGCCAAATACTCAGAATTATTAGTTTTCTAACATATGTGATTGCCATCTCGACATCGCTTAAAGTTTTTGAGAAATTGAGTAAAATGTAATCGCTCCCATACAAAAAAAAAAGAAATATTTTGTTTACAGAAAAGTATTTGAAGTAGGACAATAATATTTTTTTGCCTTATCTGTTATCATTGTATCAACAATAAAAAAAAATATCAGCGGTCTACTATCAATGTCCACTTTTTTTTTAATTTGGGACCAGTGTGCGACGGTAGGGCACAGAGCAAAATAAATCTTAAAAACATACCTAAGTGGCCAGTTATGTACAGAGGCCAGCATATCAAGCTACGCCAATCAGTCAAATTTCTTTGATAGTTTTTCAACTTTATAACAAAGGAATAAGGTTTATGTTCAATTGGGAAAATTTTACAGTTTGGGATAGCTTGACCTGCTGGTGACTGTACTTTAAGCCCCGTAAAATGGCGTGGTAAGTATATGTCTGTGGTTTACGGGCTCTATTCTATGGACAGACGCCAGCACCTATCCCAAACTGTCAAATTTTCCCAATCGAACATGAACCTTAATCCTGTGGAATAAAGTTGTAAAACTATCAAAGAAATTTGACAGATTGGGGTAGCTTGATGTGCTGGCCTCTGTACCTACCTACTTTTTGTTACGGAGTGTTACCTACTGAGAAATTCTTAGAGGAAAACATCATCATTTCAGCTGAAAGACGTCCACTGCTGGACATGCCTCTCCCTCCCAAAAGAGGAGGTTTTTCCATAATCGCCACGCTTGGCAGGCGGGTTGGCGATCGCAGTATAGTAATAAAATGCATAGAGAACGCTGCTGGCCATTCTCTAGTAAGTCCTTAGGACGTCCACGGGAAGAAATGAGATTGTGCTATTGGATTAAACCACACCCATGCTCAGCAGTCTTTCTTTGACAATTTTCTTTCACCGCCACCTACCGAAAACATCTTAAACTAACCGGATGTCAAATAAAACTTTTAAATAAAATATTTTTTGCAATTTGAAATACTTTTTGTTTTCCAAAGGATATTTTTAACAAGACAATTTTAACATTAAACGAATTCTTTAAATAAGTAAATTAAAAGTAATCCAGAAATTATAATGGTAGCAATTTTTTGTAATATTACCATTAAATATTATTTAACAATTTTTTAGTAGATTTTATCTGCAAATCCGAAACTGTGTTCAAACTTGATAAAAGCAACAAGGGGGTTGTCTGGTGTTGTGACTGAAAGTTCAGAAAATAGGCCGCAGAACAATACCAAGATAAATGATGTATTACATTTATTTTGTAACATCAAGCTACCCCAATATGTCAAATTTCTTCCATAGATTTTCAACTTTATAACATAACCTTAAGGTTCGTGTTGAATTGGGAAAATTTGACAGTTTGGGGTAGCTTGATGTGCTGGCGTCTGTACGTACGTTTGCAGTTTACAGGTCAATATTATTTTAAAATTAGGTGAGGTCGGTTGAGACACACTCAAAGCATTTCCAAGCAAGATAACAGTCTTTTTGAAAGTCCAGAAACCACCCAGATTTGTAGTCCTGTCCAGTTAATGCACGCATGTGTCAATAATACTAAACCAAAGATGTAGTTTTTGTAATGGTATTGACCGCAGCTCGCAGTTGACTCTTGTGATCCACCAGCGAAACAAATAGAGACGTTATCTTGGACGTCCCGAAAGGGTAGGGGAGGAGGGGTGAAACTGGATTATGAAATGATCATGGAAGACTGCCACCCTTGCTCTCATAAATGTATTTAGCTATGCCCAAATACTACTGAAAATTCTCGATTATAGCAGGTATATCTCTTGTCTTGATTTGCTCGCTTAGGCCATATGCTGGGAACGCTCGTATTTTATGGAAAACAAATTGATAGCTCTACGTATGTTCAACAACAGATTTTAACAGAAATGATTGCTCAATAAATACAGAGTAAAATATTTTTAAGACTAGAATCTGAATTGAGCTAACTTTTAGCATTTTACAAAAGTGAATGCTATCGATGATTTGAAGTATGTCATAGGTTTAGAGACTATTATTGAATATGGTTTTGGACAATAGTAGTTATGATATAAGCAGAAGTTGGAAGATATTATTACATTACAGGCCTATCTATAGCTGAACATTCTCCAAAAATATACTTTACTTTCAAGTAGTGGTTTCTTTGTTTCCGATTATGGCAACACTATATTTTCCAACTGTCAAACAATAGCAATCAAGTCAGAGTGGATTCAAGCAAGTGACGTCTAGATTCTTCTTTCATTCGCAGTAGTCAGCGGGTGCATGTACGTAAATCAAAATTAATAATTTACCTCTAAATACCGTGTAAAAACAACCGAAAAACTAATTAATCTATTACAAAAATATATTGGACGGTGTGTGTCAAAAGTTTATCCCAGTGTTCTTTGAAATTAAAAAATTTCGTAGGTTATGTAAAAGAAAAGTTTATTTTTTGCGTGATTTTGAATGAGTTATTTGTTTTGCAGCCCACACTGGTTTGGACCATAGTTTGGACACAATGAGGACAACTCAAATTGCCCAGTACGCTCTAAGGCTCACATATTCGCAGGTATGTCTTTTTTAATTTACTCCTTAATTTTTACTTATTTCCTTATTATTTTTGTGCTCTCACTAGGTACAGATAGTTGTTTACCTAATCACGGGCGTAGCCAGGTTTTAGTATCGGGAGGGGTTCAAGAAAAAAAAACGACCAATGGTACATAAAATATCCCTTTTTTAAGAAAAATATTGGTCAGTGGGTAGTCTTAGGGGTGGTCAGTGGGTCGTCTTAGGGGCGGAGTTAAAATATTAATGATGTGAAAAATACATACAGAAAAAATCTCTTCGAAAGAATTGTGGGAGTCCCTTTTCGAGCATTCGGACAGTATAAACTATAAGCTAAGTAAAAACAAAATGTTCCATAAATCCAAAACACGGTTTAATTTACTGTAGGTAATAGTAGTCAGTAATCAATGAGATATGCCGCATGCCTGCTCTCATTTTAATTCTATGAATGTTAATATCTGATCTTTTCGGGGGGGGGGGGGGGGGGGGGGGGGGTGGGGGGGG